>QJPP01002657.1:0-354055 GCA_003996215.1 Jaltomata sinuosa
TCAACTAAGTTCCAACTCTAAGAATACCGTTGCTGCTCCAAATACTCGAACACCATTTAGATTTATGATCACCTTACTAGCCTCACTTCAGAATAAAGTCCACCATGCTGCAAATATCAAGTCAAACCACCCTGTAAACAAAGGAAAATATTCCTGAACTCCAAGGTCACCACCTAGCTATTGAAAATTTCAATATCTCGTAACTCACCCACTGGCTCAAAGCACCCATTCTACTGTACCAATACACAACCCACCAACTCCAAAAGCATTCAACATACCATAACTCCTGGCCCACAGTGGCAGAGCCTAATCAACACTAGGATCCCATGCAATAGCATAACCCTCGGGGGAACTATTAATTCAAATCTCCAACTCTCGTGACACAAAGGTGACTATTAATCTCAAAGTACCATTAGAACATAAGGTAGCCCTGTAGGTTTCAACCCATACAACCTTATCACATATACCACAAAACCAGTAATCCATAAATTGATGCCTCTAAATCTGTCCAATCAAGGTAGAATGGATCTCCACATTGGAAAGAACATTGTTAGGATGTGGCACGTCTAACCTAGCCAAATGGTTAGCCAAGGATTGGATTTCCAAGATCAATGGCCACGCGAAACTGAGATAGAGAAGGTAAGTTATCTACACTTACTACCTTTCGGATCAAAGAAGCTGCAACCGAGGAGAACTTTCCACAGACTACCCAAAGTAATCTTCTAGCCCACGACTCTGAAACCCAACTCTAACTATTGATTAATTCTTCTATTTAATCCCTGAGTAGATTCATACGCTACTGATGAATACTATAGGAACTAGAGCCAACAAGGCTCTGAATATATAGTTTGCCCAATCTATAGATGCTGCTGAGACTTGGGTCCTCCAAAGAATATAACAAGGCAATCACTGCTGATGCAACAAGCCCCTAGAGGTATTAGTGGAAATGGCCACCACCTCAGTCCCAACTAAATGGAATCCTGCCCTTGAATTTATCTAAGAAAAATGCTACTGCACTCTGTAGTCGGTCGAATAAAGTCATTAAAACATAAACCAAAGCATACCCTCAGTCATCACCTCATTCAGCTACTAGTAACCCATTCATACACACAAGGAGTCACCTCCCTCATTTTTCAAACCAAATAGAACCCTTTCCAAAGATACACCGAACCTGATAGACTCTTTCTCAGGAGATCTTGGAGTTGTTCCCTTAGCTCCCATAACTCTACTAGCGACACTCGATAAGGTAAAATAAGAATAGGACAAATGCCCAACTCAACCACAACAATACAGCTAAAACTCAACCAGACTAGAAACTGAGGAAAACAATGAAAATGACCCATATACCAACCAACTTACAAGATAAAACAATTTAAGAAGGTCGATCCTAACCTCCCGAGATAAGCAAAGTCAATCGATACCCACTTGAATAACCAACACCATTCTACTTAAGACAAAACCTCTTTTCCTGACACAAAGCTACCAATACCACACCGCACTAACTAAAATATTCCAGGCATACATTAGACAATGGACTTGGAAATAACCACCCAAAATCGTTAGAAATTAAAATACTCAAACCAATTCTACAACCGCAATAAAAATAAGAAATAAAGCTAACAAGACCTACCCACGAGTCAACAAACCCAAGGTAGTCACCTACCAAAGTCACACACCCCATCCATTACTAAATGAATTGATCTACTGAGAAATCACACGCATAAACACTACACTCACAAGTACTACCAAGGATTGAATAAGGTGATCCATAAAGATCGAAAGGTCGCTAATGAGAACTACAATAATATAGCATAAGTTAATCTACCTATAGTCCCACTAGGCGCCCATACACCTGAGGAACACATACAAGTGAAAACAAACACTCCAGAATCCCAGACTACCAAAGCGTACACTAAGTAAACAATAAACTAGAGTGGATCCAGACGCAATATGAATGATATGATAAAACTAGGTGTGATAGTAGTGTTGTATGTACCTCCTCCAGCACTCGCAGCTCGTGGCCCCTAGTCCGGATAGGAAAGGTCCATGCAGGTCTATGATACCATATACAAAAATCACAGAATCTCAAATGTATAACTGCCCAGAGTGTATTCGGGTCTAAACCAAAAATCAAAGTCTCATAACCCCTATAAAGGATGCCCAGAGTATATCCAGGTCTAAATCTATAGTAAAAATATATGTCTAGTGCTATGGATCAGCCGAGTCTAGTAACAGTGGGAAAACCAGTGGTAAAACTATCATAATACCTCTTTTACTCCAAGAAGGTCCATAAAGCCAGCTTTAAATCCTATTATAATCATTATACTGAAAATGGGCCCTCAGGCCGTGAAAAGTTTGGAAAACCAGTTATAGAAGGCCTGCACCCAAAGTAGCAGCAAAATAACGCAGAAAACCCTTTGTATGAATGATATGATCACAAATAATAGATTAGCCCAACGGCTCACAATTAACCTATCGACTCTGCACAGGCTCAATCAGCTCTACAACATAAATAACCAACCTAGAATCACAACTCAATGTCTGGGACTCGTGGACATTCCTAAATATCCCACCATCTGTGCTCCAAAGGCATATACAAGGGCCGCATGGGGCCATAAAGGTAATATTATGAAATCAAATACTACAACTGATGATAGAAATAAGACAGATGGAAGAAATGGATAAGGTTTGGTGTGCCAACAAAGAATAACCAACCCAAGGATGCTAGTTAATACATTTAAAGCTGATAAACACAAAGTCTAAGTTAGGGAAAATCGTAACCTTAAACCTAGCCAAAGCACCTCTCAAAGAATTAGGTGTTTCCCCTACCCAAGATACATACACACCCTCCGGAAGGATCAGAGTATTAGACACGGCATCCTAAAGAACTAGAGTAGCCATACATCCTGTCTGAAGTTAGGCTGATCCCAAACCCCTTAGCTGATCTGGTAAGCCCATACTTTGACTTCCTGGGGGCTGAAGGAAGCACTGATGTAATAGGCGTAGAAGCCTCGTCACTACCCATTATCGTACTCATCCTAGGCATATGAGAAGGAATGGACCAAATGAATTTTAGAAGTCAAAAGAGCTAGAAATATATGAAAAGGAGTCAAGAATATGAAACTTTTCCTAATAATGTCCTGTAGACTCCTGCATATAGGATACTGACATCATTGTACCAATCTGCGAGACTCTACTTAGACACTTGTTCTTGTACCAACAACATTGGTGAACCTAGAGATCTGATACCACTCTGTTACAACCCAAAACCAGGCCATGGTAGCACCTATATAACCCCCTCAGTAGGTAAGCCAACCCAAAAACACGAAAGATAAATAAAGCAGTTTAAATAAATAAAGTAAAAGATAATATAAGAAAGATAAGGTCCGAAAGTATAGATACATACTAACTGTAATAAATACACAAAAGTGTCCCTAAAGTGACCGAGAAGACAAATATACACAAGAACCAACCCCAGACCTGGTGTCACCTGTACAAGAGCATCTGAAGTAAGGAGTAGCTATACAACATACTCCATCTATCCAAACTACAAAATATAGATGGAAATATAGAGGGAAAGCAGTAAAGTTCTCCAAAACACCAGGAGCTCACCACAATCCAAATAGCAGTTGGCCTCGAACGATATGAGGATCAATGAGGGTGGCTCATACTAGGTTCTGCATCAGAAAAAGATGTAGAGTGTAGTATAAGTACCAAAACAATGGGTACTCAGTATTCATCATAGGCCGACTGAGCACAAAAATATAATAAATATTATAAATTACAAGAAAGTAAGCTAACTACAAGGATCCACCTAAATCTAGTTATAAAATCAAAAACAGAACTAATCGAGCTAGCAAAAAAAAGGGTAACAACCAACAATGAAATCAAGGAAACAGACAATCCAAGTACACTCAAGCATAATGCAATTCAATTAGGGATGATGTGATGCATGAGTGTATAAAAGTACAAACCTAGAATAACTCATCGGGGGTTCCCTGAATATCGCATCAGACTTATTTATATATATATATATAAAATAAGTAAAACTTTAAATAATGCATAGGGGTGCCTGGAATACCACATCATACTATATATATATATATATATATATGAAATCCTTTATCATGGAACATACATTCATACATGCATGTACATAAATTAAGGCACTATGAAAAACACTAGTTTTTGGTTTTAAATAGAATTCTAAACTTTCTACAATGGAGTTTAGATTATAGAAAGGATTGTATTGTTATGTCACTGATTGGAAAGTTGTAACACTTTTTATACTCAGTTCGAGGGATGTTTCTAGATGTTTTCGAACCTTTTCTCCATTTGCTTTTTATTGATGAGTTCGAGGTGTGATTTTTGGTGGCTCAAGGGATACATTCTAGGTTATTTACTTTATTGAATATGATGATGAGTCTGTGATTAAATTTTGGGTGGCCCAAGGGATCATTCTGGGTTTTATTTTTTTTGCATTGGCCATATCGTACACTGCATAATCCCATATTGCACAATAATATCCTTGTATTCTTATATTGAGTTTATTATCATCATTATTATTATTATTATTATCTTCACCTTTATCCTATTGGTACTTGATATTTCTAGGTTAGTTTCCATTTATAGCTGCTTTATTATTTTTTATATTATATCCTCTCTTTTGAGCTCAGTCGGCCTACGATGCCTACTGAGTATCCCATGTTTTTTTACTCATACTACACTTCTGCATCTTTTTATGATGCAATACCTAGTATGAGTTATCCCCACTGATCATCTTCTTGTTTGTGGACGGTTGCTTTTTGGATCGTAGTGAGCTCCTAGCATCCGGATATTTACTACTTTCCCTCTTATACCTACTATCTTTATTTTTCCTTTTGATAGACAGTTGTATTTTATATAGCCTTATTCCTACACTTTAAAGGCTCTTCTACTAGTAACACCAGGTCGGGGGTTGATTCATTATATATATATTTTGTCCTTCTTTTTCTCTTTAGGTCCCATTTGTATATTTTGTACCATTTTTATATATCTATAATGGTGGCCCCTTCTTATTGTTATTTTCTTCTGCTTTATCTATTCTTTTCTTTACTTGTAGTACTTATCTTAGGTTTTGGATTTCCTATTGGGGGATTATGGTAGGCGCCATCATGACCTAATTTTGGGTCATGACAGTGTGGTATTATTTCTTTAGGTTCACTAGTATTACATGTACAAGAGCCAGTGTCTAGTAGAGTCTCATGAATTGGTACTATGACAAATATATCCTATACGCGGGAGGCTTTATGACATTCTTAGGAAAATCTCAAATTTTTGATTCTATATTGTGCGTCCTTGATCTTATAAACTTTAAAATTTAATTTGTTCAATTCTTTCTTAGATGGTTCAGACAAGATCAACAATAGGTGAGGACGAGGCATTTGTGTCTGCAGTTAGAGCCTCAGCTAGGGGATGGGGAAGAGGTAGACCTAGAGGTAGTGGTAGGGCACAGGCTTAGGCTAGGGCACCATAAAAAATGCTATAGGTAGAGGTTGAGGATGTTCAGTATCAGCCAGAGGGCATGAGGCCAGCCCATCCTCCAGTAGATTTTGTAGCCACTCCAGTTATTCAGGATACTTTGGTCTAGATTCTTGGCTTCTTGGAGCGTATATCGTAGGCCGAGACTTTGTCTGGCATGCATAGTGGTTCACAAGTTTGTGAAGAGATACAAACATTAGCCAAGGAAGCAATACAAGGTTCAAGAGTGTAGCATGCTACTGTGGCTCCTAATTTAGAGGTATTGCCAATATTGATGGTTGCTCAGCCTATAGTAGCTAGGACATTTATGACTTCTAAGGTGCTAAAAATGCTTGGTAGGTTCATAAGGTTTGGTCCTGTGAGGTTTTCTAGTACTTTGGGAGAGGATGCTCATGAGTTCTTAGTGAGTTATCTGGAGAGGTTACATAACCTTGGCTTTGTAGAGTCGTATGGGTTTGATTACACCTCGTTTCAGATTGGAGAGGTCAGTCAAGCAGTAGTGGCAAGTGTACCTTAAGTGAAGACCAGCCAATTCACCTCCAATGACTTGGGTTCAGTTCTTCGAGGCTTTCTTGAAAAAGTATGTACCTTAGAGAATGACACAGAGGTTGAGGGATGAGTTAACTGATCCACAACAGGGTTCCATGTCACTTTCTGAGTATGAGGCACAATCCCATGAGTTGGATAGGCATGTCGCTATAATTATGCCTACAAAGCACGAGTGGGTTTGCTGATTTGTCAAAGGGTTGTATCTACCACGTTGTTTAGTTATAGAGAAGATAGTGGCATCAGGGGCTACATTTCTTATAGTGGTTGATTATGCTAATACTACTGAGGGTATATGTCACGAGGTCTATGGAGGCAGCGACAAGTGCCCCCTCTATTAAGGTGGATTCAGTGGCTTGTAGTCCAGAGATAAGGGTTTATCTGATAGAGGTTAACCCAGCACTTTCAGCCCAGAAATACCATACAGGAAGCATTATAGATTTCATAGTGTAGTAAGTCGGGTCATTCGAGTTAGAGTGGTCAAGGCAGCCAGAGTTAGGGTTAGACTTCATGGGGCTCTTAGTCTGGGTATTCAGGAGTGGTGGCCATTTTGGTTCAGTCAAAGCATCATCTAGGGATGAAGTTCGTAGGGGTTTCTATGAGTACAGCAAGTTGGGACACTTTTCTAGGGATTACCCCAGGTTTAGGCATGGCAGAAAACATGGTCAGCTGGTTCAGGCCCCCAGGCTCCAGTACCACCAGCCATAGGTGGTGCGCAGGGTACTAAGGGTAGTCTCTAGAGTGCTAGAGATACTTCTCAATTGGGAAGAACAGGTGGACGTGGGGGATAGAGAAACATGTATACAATTCTGGGCAGGCCAGAAGCTGAGGCTTCTAATGTTGTTATCCCAGGTACGATCTCCATTTTTCACCAGTCAGCTTCTGCATTATTTGATCAGAGGTTTATATTCTCCTATATGTTTGCCTACTAAGTTACTCGTCTGGAGTCATTATATGAGTCATTGCTAATGCCTATGTGTGTAGCTACACTATCAAGAGATTCTTTAGTAGTGGATTATGTGTATCAGTCTTATGTGGTGACTATCTTTGTGTATGACATGTGGGTTTACCTGATTGCATTATATATAGTTGATTTTTACATGATCTTAGGAATGGATTGTCTATTTCCTTATCATGCAATCACTGATTACTTTATCAAGACTGTTACTCTACGTATGTCTGGTATCCCTCATATTGTATGGGAGGGTGTTGAGAGTCATATGTTGAGGAGTATTATATCATTTTTGAGGGTGCGGTTGTTGGTAGGTTAGGGGTGTTTGGCTTACCTTGCTTATATTCATAATACTCGTGCCAACACTCCTGTTATTGAGTCAGTTCTTGTGGTTTACGAGTATTCTGATGTATTTATTACAGACTTACCTGGTCTTCCTCCTTATCATGATAATGACTTTAATATTTATATTGATCAAAGCACTCATCCCATTTTCGTCCGCCATATCGGATGGCACTTGCAGAGTTGAGAGAGCTAAATGAGTAGCTCTAGGATCTTCTATGTAAGGGGTTTGTTAGGCCTAGTGTGTCTCTGTAGGGTGCTCCTATTATTTTCTAGAAAAAGAAGGATAGTTCCTTTTGTATGTGTATTAGCTACAAGCACCTGAATAATGTGAACATTAAGAACAAGTATCCGATGTTTATATTGATGACTTGCTTAACAAGCTACAGGGTGTAGTGCTATTTTCTAAGAAAGATTTGAGATCACGTTATCATCATTTAAGGATCAGGGCTATGGACATTCCAAAGACTGCCTTTATCACTCTATACAGCCATTATGAGTTTCTAGTTATGTCTTTTGGTTTGATTATTGCCCCAGCAACATTCATGGAGTTGATGAATCGTGTGTCCAGGCCTACTTTGATTCATTTGTCATAGTGTTCATCGATGAAATCTTGGTTTATTCAATGAGTAGAGAGGAGCATGAGCAGCATTTGAGGGATGTGCTTCAGACCTTGCGAGATCAATATTTGTATCCCAAATTCACTAAGTGTGAGTTTTGGCTTGAGTCCATTGCATTCTTGGGGTACATGGTATCCAAGGACTAGATTATGGCAGATCTAGCAAAGATTGAGGTAGTTCATGATTGGGCTAGGACTACTTCTTCTATCAAGGTTTGCACTTTTGTGAGGTTGGCAAGTTACTATAGTCAGTTTTTGGAGGGGTTTACCTTGATGTGCCGAGATTTTATGGCACTTTCGACGCTTAAAACTAAATATTTTGGGAGTTCTTAAGAGTGTTTTATTAGATATGATATTCGTTTGTTACATGTGCAGGGAAAAGTATTGACAAGATAAAAAACAAAGAGTTGCAGTTTTCTAGGTAAAAAGGCATGCCCCACAGATGTGGGATCCACCACGGCCCATGGGAGAAGGTGTCAGGATGAGACAGAGATAGTTAGAGGCAAAACCCATTCCCAAATCCAGCCACGACGAGCGTCGGAGCAGCCACGGGCCATCACACATGACTGTCAAAATAAACCAGTGAAGATGAGCCTAAGATGTCAACACTAACGAGCAACCACGATGCCCATGAGATCCACGACAGTACATCGTTGAGCCCATCAAAATGAACCAGAGGCAATGGAGGAGCAAAGCTACCCACGACGAGCGTGATGACCACGATGGCCTATACCAGTTGCCTATAGAAAAAAGGTAGAGAACTCAAGACACAAAGTGATGGAATGTTCTATAGGCACCCAGAACGCCCGTGGCACCCATGATGACCCGTGAGGCTTGCCCATCGGAACTGTCGCATTCAACTCTCCTAGATTAGTTAGGATTTGGTCAGTTTTGTCTATAATTACCTTCCCTTTGGTGTTATTTCAAAAGGGATGCACTAGTTACATATTGTTACACATTATTTACGTATTGTGGATACATCATAACACAGTTTTGAGAATCTAAGGATTGTTCTTGATTTATTGAAGTGTTCTTGAGGATTCAAGATTTTAGGTTTTCTTTGCTTGTTCTTGTAAGTTATAATCATGATCTCTTCGTCTAAATCTAGTTATGTTCTTACAAACATGAGTAGCTAAATCCACAACTAGGGTTGTAGGAACCATGAAGGATTAACAAAGTAGGCAAAGTACTTGGTAATTCTAGGATGGTGTTTATGCATATATTGTTCTTCCCTTCGCTTTGATTTATTTTTAACGGTTGCAAACGTTAAAAATCGCCTTATTCTTACTTGTCGGACCAAGTAGGTGAATGGGAAAAAGGTTGTTTACAACGGAGATTTAAGGCTATCAACCCTTATCTAATAGCTTGACCTTGTTTGGGAATAGCTAATCTGGGGTCAAAGGTAAGGGTTAGTAAAGCATACACCCGTAGACGGACCAGGTTGTGCGGGGAAATTCATCTATCTAGGGGACCAACAATTTAGGTGAACCTAACATACCGATCTTGCATGCTAAGCACCAAACTAGCTTACTAAGTACAACTCCTTACTAAGTTATGATCTCATGGGAAATACTACCCTAGTCGCTTCTCTCATTGATTACAACACTTGAAACTGTTACTTTGTTACTTGTTCGAATTTGAATTACGATTACTATTTGTTACTATAAACCTCCCTTGTAGGTAAATAAATGGCTAAGAGCATGAGTAAACATAATTGACCCTTGTCCTTCCATATTCCATGTGAGATCGACCCTAGCCTTCGTTGGGTTCTATATTTGAACAACGACGGCTTTATGCTTCTAAAAGGAGGTGCAATTTGGGTGTATCAAATTTTGGCGCTTTTGCCAGGAAATACAATCTAGGATAAAGAGAGATTGTTTTTATTTCACTGTTAGTCCTTATTTTCTAATTTTACTTTTTTAGTTGTTTTTGTTTTTGTTCCACAGATTGCACACTTGCGTATGCCCAATACAAGGAGTTAAGGCAATTCCTTGATTCCATTGGATCTTGAACTCCCACAAACTCTAAGAATCATGGTTAATGAGGGAGTTTTTGAGACACATAAAAGGCCATAACACGGATGTTGGTTGAAGAACAATAGAGGCAAAAGGCAGCAGAAGACGCTCAAATTACACAAGATGTGCAAGCTGTAGATGTAGTTGGTCAACATAATGCTCAAGTTGAGCAGGAACGGCAAGCTAGACAAGAAGTTTCTCGCCAAGTAGCACTAGATGCTTAAGCTACGAGAGACGAGGTAGCTCAATGCAATGTACCTCAACATCCAGTCGCAGCACAAGGAAATAGAGGATGACAGATGCAACAACCCTAACATGTCCCTCGGTACAATCTTGATGATGATGATATGGATGACACAGGGATAACATGCCCCATCGTATTGTCACCGCTACCATTGGTACAAAGTTCAATATTACTAGCACCATGATTCAGCTGCTGAATCTGAAAGGATTATTTGCTGGCAATCCCACTAATGATGTGAACTTGCACTTGAAGAACTTTATTGGAATTTGCAAGGCATACAACCTTCCATGGGTAGATAAAGATGCTATCAGATTGTGGCTTTTTTCCATTTTCTTTGATTGGAGAAGCAACACTTTGTCTTGCGGATCTACCTGATGCTTCAATATTCACATGGCTTGAACTGAGAAACCAGTTTCTAAAGAGGTTCTTCCCTCTATCAAGGATGTTTCAGCTAAAGCAGGAGATATATAATTTCAAACAGCTTCCCACGGAGGCATTTTATGAAATATGGCTTAGGTTCAATAAGAAGCTGAAGTAGGTTCCGAATCACAAAATCCCTTCAGACCATTTGTTGGAGATCTTCTATAGAGAACTAAATGCAAACACCAAGGCAGTAGTAGATGTAGTAAGTGGGGGAGCATTCATGGAGAATACTTATGTCGAAGCTTCTGAGATGCTTGATAAGGTTACCAAGATGAATAGGGCCTGGCATACGAGAGAAGTTGAGAGTTTGGAAGGAACATATGCAGCTGGGAAATCCATAGACTATCAAGAATTACAGGAGCTTAAACAGGGTTTTGCAGGGCTACAAACAACTGTAGATCTAAATGCGAAACAAATTCTTAATGGCGATCTGAGAGAAGGTGAAGGTTGTAGGTTCACAAGGTAAAGCACCAAGAAAGGATGGGTCCGACTCTGATGAAGAAAATAATTATCTAAATGATCAAGTGGCGGGTTTCCAGGCCAATAGCCAAGGAAATCAAGGTCAGAACAGAGATCGAGATAATAACAGGGACAGAGATGAAAACTAAAATCAGTTTGGATACATAGATAGGAGCAGGGTTATAGATGTTGATTGGAACAAGAGGGATAGATACAAGAATGATAAAAGCGACCTACATGTCCCTCCTAGCAATCTCGAATTAGGGCCTGAAAAACTATCCATAAGGGAGATGAGTACTAAGGTATTGCAAAAGGTTGACTCTACAAATAGAAGTATGAAGGAGATGTGCGCTAACCTTTCAAGCATGAGTCAAAATGTAGATTATCATTCTGTCTCCATAAAGCATATTGAAACACAAATAAACCAAATGTCTACAACCCTGAATCCGAGTCCAAAGAGTACTCTCCAAAGTGACACAATTCAGAATCTGAAGAATGATCAACAATGCATGGCTGTGACTACTCGAAGTGAGAAATAGACTATTGATCCTCCTAGTCCTATAGTTGTTAATGAGCCGACCGAACCTAAAAAAGATGATGCTAAGATTTTGGTTGATTCAGAGAAAAAGGATAGCATTGGAAGTCCAAGTGAGAAGAAGTATACTCATGCTAAGGAGAAGAATAAAGATGTGCCATGGGTCTTGAAGCCCATACCATTGCCTCCTCTACCTTACCCACATATATTGGTCAAAAAGGCCGAGGAAGGTAAATATCGCAAGTTCATGTCAATGCTAAAATAGATTTCAGTGAATATTTCGTTAGTAGAGGCATTGGAGTGGATGCATGGGTATGTGAAATTCATGAAGGATTTGGTGATAAAGAAGAGAACTGTAAGTTTTAAGCCAGCTTAAAATTTGCACTATTGTAGTGCAATAGCCTCCCGTTCTCTGGTGAAGAAAAAAGAAGATCCTGGATCTTTCACTATTCCTTGTACAATTGTCAGAATAGAGATCGGGATAATAACAGGGACAGAGATGAAAACTACAATCGGTCTGGATACAAAGATAGAGCAGGGGTATAGATGTTGATTGGAACAAGAGGGATAGCTACAAGAATGATAGAAGCGGCCTATATGTCCCTCCTAGCAATCTTGAATTAGGGCCTGAAAAACTATCCATGAGGGAGCTGATTACTAAGGTATTGCAAAAGGTTGACTCTACGAATAGAAGTATGAAGGAGATGTGCGCTAACCTTTCAAGCATGAGTCAAAATGTAGATTATCATTCTGTCTCCATAAAGCATATTGAAATACAAATAAACCAAATGTCTACATCCCTGAATCCGAGTCCAAAGGGTACTCTCCAAAGTGACACAATTCAGAATCTAAAGAATGATCAACAATGCATGGCTGTGACTACTCGAAGCGAGAAATAAACTATTGATCCTCCTAGTCCTATAGTTATTAATGAGCCGAGCAAACCTAAAAAAGATGATGCTGAGATTTTGGTTGATTCAGAGAAAAAGGATAGCATTGGAAGTCCAAGTGAGAAGAAGTATACTGATGCAAAGGAGAAGAATAAAGATGTGCCATGGGTCTTGAAGCCCATACCATTGCCTCCTCTACCTTACCCACATATATTGGTCAAAAAGGAGGAAGGTAAATATCGCAAGTTCATCTCCATGCCAAAATAGCTTTCAGTGAATATTTCGTTAGTAGAGGCATTGGAGTGGATGCATGGGTATGTGAAATTCATGAAGGATTTGGTGATAAAGAAGAGAACTGTAAGTTTTGAGCCAGCTGATAATTTGCACTATTGTAGTGCAATAGCCTCCCGTTCTCTGGTGAAGAAAAAAGAAGATCCTGGATCTTTCACTATTCCTTGTACAATTGTCAGAACAAAGATCGTGATAATAACAGGGACAGAGATGAAAACTACAATCGGTCTGGATACAGAGATAGAGCAGGGGTATAGATGTTGATTGGAACAAGAGGGATAGATACAAGAATGATAGAAGCGGCCTATATGTCCCTCCTAGCAATCGTGAATTAGGGCCTGAAAAACTATCCACGAGGGAGCTGATTACTAAGGTATTGCAAATGGTTGACTCTACAAATAGAAGTATGAAGGAGATGTGCGCTAACCTTTCAAGCATGAGTCAAAATGTAGATTATCATTCTGTCTCCATAAAGCATATTGAAACACAAATAAACCAAATGTCTACAACCCTGAATCAGAGTCCAAAGGGTACTCTCCAAAGTGACAC
Organism: Jaltomata sinuosa; assembly: GCA_003996215.1. Taxonomy (NCBI): domain Eukaryota; kingdom Viridiplantae; phylum Streptophyta; class Magnoliopsida; order Solanales; family Solanaceae; genus Jaltomata; species Jaltomata sinuosa. Next base: position 13,386 of record QJPP01002657.1, read on the forward strand.
AATTCAGAATCTGAAGAATGATCAACAATGCATGGCTGTGACTACTCGAAGCGATAAATAGACTATTGATCCTCCTAGTCCTATAGTTGTTAATGAGCCGACCGAACCTAAAAAAGATGATGATGAGATTTTGGCTGATTCAGAGAAAAAGGATAGCATTGGAAGTCCAAGTGAGAAGAAGTATACTCATGCTAAGGAGAAGAATAAAGATGTGCCATGGGTATTGAAGCCCATACCATTGCCTCCTCTACCTTACCCACATATATTGGTCAAAAAGGCTGAGGAAGGTAAATATCGCAAGTTCATCTCCATGCTAAAATAGCTTTCAGTGAATATTTCGTTAGTAGAGGCATTGGAGTGGATGCATGGGTATGTGAAATTCATGAAGGATTTGGTGATAAAGAAGAGAACTGTAAGTTTTAAGTCAGCTTATAATTTGCACTATTGTAGTGCAATAGCCTCCCGTTCTCTGGTGAAGAACAAAGAAGATCCTGGATGTTTCACTATTCCTTGTACAATTGGATCATTCTACTTTGCTAAAGCATTATGTGATCTAGGTGCTATTATTAATCTGATGCCACTAGCAATGTTCAAATAGTTGGTCTTGGGAGCACCCAAACCGACTACCATGCGACATCTTATGGCAGATCGCACAGTGAAGAGGCCAGTGATAATTCTCTATGATGTACTCATGAAAGTTGGCAACTTTATCTTCCCTAAAGACTTTGTAATCCTTGAATATGAGGTTGTCTTTGAGTCCCCATCATCTTGGGACGCCAATTCCTTTTCACCGGATGCGCCTTTGTTGATTTGGAGACTGGGCAGATAAAATATAGACTTAATAATGAGGTAGTAACTTTCAATGTCTGACACTCTATGAAACATCATGATGACATGCACATAGTATTAGTTATAGATATGGTTGATGAGGAGTAGTTAACAATGCCTATTGAAAAGAGACTTGGTGTTAAAGCACTTGCAGCCGTCATCCTGAATTTTGATAGAGATATTATTGAGGAATATGATGATATAGTAGAAGCACTTGCAGGTATGGGGTCTTATACTTACGCTCTGAAAAAAGATTGATTTGGACCTAAAGAATCGATAGACACCACCAGCTAGGACATCTATTGAGGAGCCTCCAGTCTTGGAGCTCAAAACACTTCTTTCTCACCTCCGATATGTGTTCTTAGGATCTAATGAAACCTTGCCAGTTATTCTTGCTGCAGACTTAGAAGAAAGGTATGTTGAAGGTTTGGTTTCTATTTTGAGAAAGTTCAAGAGGGCCATTGGTTGGTCCATTGCTAACAATATTGGGATTCTGTCTAGCATTTGCACGCATAAATTCAGCTAGACCCAGATTGCATTCTGAGTATTGAGCACCACCGTAGGTTGAATCAGCCTATGCAAGAAGTTGTCAAAAAGGAAATCATCAAGAGGCTGGATACAGGAATAGTTTACCCTATTGCAGACAGCGAGTGGGTGAGCAGTGGGTGAGCCTTATCTAGTGTGTGCCCCAAAATAGTGGAATTATTGTGGTCCCAAATGCTAAAAATTAGTTGATTTTTATGAGGCAAGTCACAGGCTGGCACATATGCATGGATTACAAGAAGTTGAATGCTTAGATCGAGAAAGATCATTTTCCGATGTCGTTCATGGATCACATGTTAGACCATCTTTCTGGTAGAGGATGGTATTATTTTCTCGATGGTTATTCAAGATACAGTCAAATCTTGATTGCTCCTGAAGACCAAGAGAATACCACTTTCACCTGTTCATATGGGACATTTGCTTTAAGGAGGATGCTGTTTGGTTTATGCAATGCACCAGCAATATTTCAGCATTGTATGATGTCAATTTTCTCAGATATGATAGAGGAAATTGTTGAGGTATTCATGGATGATTTCTCGGTAGTTGGAGACTCTTTTGATGATTTTTTAGCTCATCTGAGTTGTGTGCTAAAGAGATGTGAAGAATGTAACCTAGTGCTATATTGGGAGAAGTGTCACTTCATGGTCAAAGAAGGTATAGTCTTTTGCCATCGTATCTCCAAGAAGGTAATTGAGGTCGACAAAGAAAAGATAGAGGTGATTGAAAAATTGACTCCACCAGTTTCTGTGAAGGGTATTTAAAGTTTTTTAGGGTATGCTAGTTTCTATTGCAGATTCATAAAAGACTTCTCAAAAATTGCACATCCCTTGTGCAATTTACTGGAGAAGGAGGTGAAGTTTGTTTTTGATGATGCATGTCTGAAGGCATTCGAGTGCCTCATGGAAAAGCTAATCTCTGCTCCCATTATTGTTTCACTTGATTGGTCTCAACCTTTTGAGGTTATATGCGATGCTAGTAGAGTGGTGCTAGGAGCAGTCCTAGGCCAAAGACGCAAAAAGATTCTTCATCCCATCTACTATACTAGCAAAGCACTCAATCCTGCTCAAAAGAACTATACGGTGAAAGAACAAGAGTTGCTTTTTGTGGTTTTTCCAATCAAAAAGTTTAGATCATATTTACTTGGCCTAAGGTGGTTGTGCACACTGACCATACAACTCTTAGGTACCTCATGGACAAGAAGGATGCAAAGCCAAGATTGATTAGATAGGTGTTGCAGCTACAAGAATTTGACTTTGAGGTCAAGGACCGAAAGGGCACAGAAAATTAGGTAGCAAATAACTTATCAAGATTAGAGAAAGTAGAAATGTTGAAGCTGAATGATGAACAAGAGATCGATGATTGGTTCCCAGATGAGCAAGTGTTAGCTGCCTTCCAAGATCTGATTCCATAGTTTGTAGACTTTTCCAACTATCTAAAAAATGATGTGGTGCCTCCTGATATGTCTGTCCATCAGTGAAGAAAGTTCATGTCTGATGTTAAGAAATTCATTTAGGTGGAGCCATTCTTATTTTGTGTGTGTGCTGATACAATGATCCATAGATATGAGCCTGAAGCTGAAATGATGGAGATATTAGAGGCTTTCCATATATAACCCATTGGGGGACATCATAGTGATATCTGAACAGCTCACAAGATCTTCCAATGCGGCTACTATTGGTCGGCCATTCATAAGAATACCCATGATCTTGCTAGGGCTTACAGTAGGTGTCATAAAGAAGGTGGTATATCAATGAGGCATGAGCTTTCTCTCACTCCCATCCTTGTGGTTGAACTGTTTGATGTGTGAGTTATTGGTGATGTCTGATAACGCTCAAACTACACCTCAAATTAATGAAGCGTAAGCGATCGTTGTCAAGTAAAGAACCCAACAAGGTTGGGGTCGAATCCCACAGAGAATATGGTGAAGATTAAGACTTTAGTGAAGTAGATGACTAGTGATCAATTATTTCCGATAAATAAAAAGGGGGGTGTTGTGAACAAATCGTGAACAAAAGCAATAATAATGTAAGAGAATAAGCAGTAGGAGAGAATGCGAACTAGGGACGTGTTCACCATGGCGTTGTAACAATCGATTCTAGGCTTAACAGGGTTCTTTCTATATGCTTGTCACGATGTGATTGCGTCAATTGTATCGTCTAAACGTCTCTCGACCAAATAAACAAATTTCCTTTTATCTTCTCTCGATCTCAAAAAAGATGTGCTTTTTAGCTCTCAATCCTAACATCAAGTAGATTAATCCAGTTACGGCATTAATCTTTAAGACGAGAGTTGGTAGTCTCGAATCCTTGTTGTTAATCAAGTTTCCCAGTTTTAATCTCTTTCTCAAGCAAATTAAACCTAGGCATGTTCTAATGTTTGCAACCCACTAGAAAATGTGACATAATGTATGATTAACAACGTGACAATACATAAATCGAACCCAACGCTACCCGGAATCTATATTGCTACGTTTGCCATGGCTCCCACAACCCTAGTTGCGGGAGTTTTAGTTAATCATGCTATAAAGAAAAGAGAAGAGAATTGAATTCATAATAAGGAGAAGAAGTTCTTACAGTATAATGAAAACCAATCTTCAATAATCCAAGAACAAGAAAAACCAAGAACTCACGAACACGAATTCAAGAATCCGAAAACGTGTTGTTGCTCTCAAAAATTGACTAAAAACTATTCTAAAACTATTGGGTGAATTCTAATTACATAAACCTATCATAGGGTATTTATAGGAGTCAAAGAAACCAAATCCAAAACGGGCTAGGAATCCCCAAAACGCGGGTCGCCGACTTAAGCTACTGCCTTAGCATGACGGTCAGGCTGATGGACCGTCACTGCCTTGACGGACCGTCGCCTGGACCGTCAGCCTTAGGCAGAGGCACTTCCCCTTTGCTGCCTTGGTGTGACGGTCACTTGTGACGGACCATCACATGTGTGACGGGCCGTCACTCAGGCCGTCACACTTAGGCAGATTGCTCTTTTTCGCGTATTTCCGTCCGTTTCCGTGTTTGTTTCCATTTCCTACAAATACAACATAAAAACATCAAAAACAACAACGGTTGCTTGAAAATGTACGATAGTTCTTAGTAAAAAGGAGTCGAAAGTGACGTAAATTAGCGTCACATCAACACCCTCAACTTAAAACGTTCGCTTGTCCTCAAGCAACATAACATAAAACAATCAAACGACTCAACTAAGAACAAGAACTCATGTCTATAGCAACTCATGTTCATTCAAACTTATTCAATTAAATCATGCTCCCTTGTAACACACGAATGTATGAAACACTAACTTGCAAGGATCCAAACATGTCATTCCGATATGATAGAATATTATGCATACACACACGCAGCTATCCTAACAATCAATAGACAATATAGACATCTTGGTGCCCTCACCATAAAGAAATCCCACACATAAGATTTGGGACTAGGTAAGCGCTCACACTCACAAACGATTTCAAACAATGCACATGCGATACCATAGGCTTGCCCTTACTATTCTATTTTGGTCCTTCAGAAAGCTACTCAGGATCACTACAGGACTTGTTTAGGCTTGTAATGAGGCTTCGGGTGCAGGTATGATACATTTAGGGGTTAGTGACTAAGCCTTCCTTGGAACCATTTACATCTTATCACCACATAACTTCCTTTATCCATCCTTATTCACCTTTTTATTTCCTTGATTCTAGATACAGGTGCGGCCTCTTTATTGACAATTCTTTTTGTTTCTTTTTCGATCTTTTTTCATCTTTCTTTATTTTTTCTTTTCTTTTCTTAGGCGCACACCCGGATTTTCATTCTATTCAGAAACCAATCTTCTCCATCATTTTCTTATCATTCACCTCTGTAGTAGCCACCCCCAACTTAGGCTGATTGCCTGCGTTAAGGTGCACAATGTCCATGCAGGACCAGGGCCAAAACAGGGTTTACCTCTATAGTAGCCACCCTCAACTTAGGCTGATTGCTTGAGTTGAGGTGCACGATGTCCAAGGAAGGACCAGGGCCAAAATAGGGATTCAAAGTTAAACAGGAATGGTGACAGGTTATTGAAAGAACAAGGTCAATTATGGCTCAAACAGGGATCAAGGGATTATTTATATTTGGACGGTCTTTTAGGTTAAGTGGATTGCACACAAAAAGGGCCTGTGATCCTTTCCTAAGCAACCAACTTCAAACTTAACAAAATAGATCGGGCAAGTTCTAGATGCATGCACAGAGTAAGAATTTATAACAATTAATCTCACACATTCTTAGCACCAAGAAACTATATCGCTACCAACTATCAAACAACCGCTCGGCTTAAGCATACTCATTCTAATCATATTCACACAATGACATTCAAGGATCCAGACAGTCAATCGTTTCAACATAAGCTCAAAACCAGAAAATTTTTAAAGGGGCGCTGCTTTGATAAGAAATCTCATGCTTTGCTATAGACACTAAAAAAAAAATTTAAAACAACAACCTAAACATGCCGGTTCTACTAGATAGCACACCGGAGGGAAAAGAAATCGGCAACAAAAACCCTCGGTGGTGACTCACAGGTTCCCCAACACCCTCAACTTAGACTCATGCATTGTCCCCAATGCATATATGCGAAAGCATAAAAACTTTGAGAATAAAGGAATACCTGTGATGTCGATTGGACTCAAATTTTGGAATGATGTTGGAGACCGCCAGGGTCTCCAAAACAAGAGAACTCGATGGAGTACGTGTGTGCGCCAACCTCATGTTGCGCTCCAACTTCCTCTTTTATTTGCTCTGCCGCTAGTCGTAACCGCTTCTTCACTCTTTCTTTGTAGATTCTCTTGCGGTGTTTTCGTTTCCTTGAGCTATTTACACCGTTTTCCGCAACATGCTTCTCTTTTCGCGGCATCCTTCTCACAACAGCTAGCGTCTCGACCAAACACTTCTCCTCAAGGTGCACATCCGCAGGAGCTTCCTCAACAGCATTGATGACCGCGACCACCCTCATGTCACTTGGTTGCTTCATCAATTTGGACACATCGAACTTGACCAATTCATTGTTCAATCGGAAGGTCAGCTCGTTTTTCTCCATATCAACCAACACTCTCGCCGTAGCTAACAATGGTCGTCCCAAGATTATGGGAACTTCGAAGTCCACTTCGCAATCCAAAATTACAAAGTCAGCTTGGAAGATAATCTTACCGATCTTTACTAGCACATCAGACAAGATCCCTACGGGTCGCTTTACTGAACGGTCAGCCATCATCACTCTCATGGACGTTGGTTTAGGAGCTCCCAACCCCAATTTGTCATACACTGCTAGCGGCATCAAATTGATACTAGCACCAAGATCACACATAGCTCTTCCGAAGTTGAGCTTCCCGATGGTACATGGAACAGTGAACGCACCTGGATCTCCTTTCTTTTCCACTAACGATCTAGAGGAAATAGCGTTGCAGTGATGGAGGTTGTCTTCCGGCTCTAAACTCACCGACCTCTTCTTTGTAATCAAGTCCTTCATGAACTTGGCATAACCGGGCATTTGTTCCAGCGCTTCCACCAATGGTATGTTTATTGAAATCTCTTTCAACATGGTCATGAAGTTCAGGAACTTACCATCGTCAGCTTTCTTTTTCAAACGCTGTGGGAATGGGGGTGGTGGTCGAGGCATCATAGTTGGAAGCTTTTCAGCTTCCTTGCATTTCTCCGCGGGCTTTGGAGTTTCCTCCTCTACCGCCTCTTCCTCATCCGCAATATCACCTTGAGCATGAATTACCGGATGTGATTCCGGTAATACTTTTCCGCTTCTTGTGGTGATCGCCATACAGCTTGCATCATTCTTCGGATGAGTGGTGTCGCTCGGCAAAGTACCTGGTTTCCTTGGGTTTAGAGATGCCGAGATGTGACCCACTTGCTGCTCTAGTTGCTTGATTGCGGTTGAGTGTGACTCCACTACCAGACTCAATGTTGATAACTCATTCCGCATTGCCTTTACCCCAGAGTCAGTCGATTCCACCTTAAGCAGCATGTTCGCCATCATATTCTCTAGTTTGGATGTCTCAGCCTCGCTGCCGGTCTTATCCCGATTACCAGGTGGTATATACAACCCACTTCTCTCGGTGTTGTTCCTCCAGCTTCCTTGGTCGCGATTTTTGTAGCCACCATTCTCATAGTGGTTTGGATAGTTCCGACCTTGGTTTCCCTGGCCATTGGCCTGGAAACCCCCCATGTAATTTGCCTCCTCAGTCTCTATACCTTGGGGACCCACAACTTGTACCTTCTCTATACTTCCTGACGTCAAGTGCCTTGTCAGGAGATCTAACTGCATTTTCAGGTGCGCCATGTCTTGGTCGCGCTCCTCTTCTTTCCTACGCTGCTCAGCTGACATACCAACTGTATAGGTGCTAGCTGCAACCTCTGAATCTCGTGTGTGCCAGGCCCTGTTGGTCTTGGTGAGCCTGTCCAAAATAGCTGTGGCGTCGGCAAAAGTGCGACCCATAAATGCTCCACCTGCTGCGTTGTCCAATGTTGGCTTGGTAGCCGAATTTAGTGCCCTATAGAATGTCTGCATCAAGAATTCGTTGTTCAGCTGATGGTTGGGGCACTGTATCAGCTTCTTCTTAAATCGCAACCAAGTCTCGTGCAGTGCTTCGTGCGGTTGCTGCCTGAAGTTGCTGATCTCGTCCCTCAACTGTATCATCCGAGAGGGAGGAAAGAACCTTTCTAGGAAAGCTCCTCTCAACTCTCCCCACGTTGCGATAGAGTCGGGGGTCAGCTCCGTCAACCACAATGCTGCCTCATCAGACAGAGACAACGGAAACAATCTGAGCCTGATCGCTGTCTGACTCACGCCCGGCAGCTCAAACGATTTGCAGATCCCCACGAAATTCATCAAGTGCTGGTTTGGATCGTCACCAGCAACACCGCGGAACTCTCCTCTCAAGTTCAACAGTTGGATCATCGTGCTAGTGATGTTGAACTTGGCTCCGGGCGGTAGCGGTGGAACAATAATGGCGCCCGTAGCGCCAGCTCCATCTAAATCGAGATCCTCATCATTCCGTTCCACATCATCCTGCAGACCACCAACATTCAAATTTTGTTGGGCCTGCAGTTCTGCAGCGATCCTTGCTGCGTCTAATTGTGCGGCCATATTCCGCCTCAATGTTCTCGCAAGTTCGGGGTCGTAAGTTAAAATTTGTTCCCCCGAACCTCGGGTACTTGGCATGCACAACCTGTACCCTGTCCAAAAACAAAAACAACAAACAAAAATAAAAGCAGGAAAGTATGACTAAAAGTCAACTAAACACACCAGACTTAATCAAAAACCGTATTCCCCGGCAACGGCGCCACTTTTGATAACGCTCAAACTACACCTCAAATTAATGAAGCGTAAGCGATCGTTGTCAAGTAAAGAACCCAACAAGGTTGGGGTCGAATCCCACAGAGAATATGGTGAAGATTAAGACTTTAGTGAAGTAGATGACTAGTGATCAATTATTTCCGATAAATAAAAAGGGGGGTGTTGTGAATAAATCGTGAACAAAAGCAATAATAATGTAAGAGAATAATCAGTAGGAGAGAATGCGAACTAGGGACGTGTTCACCATGGCGTTGTAACAATCGATTCTAGGCTTAACAGGGTTCTTTCTATATGCTTGTCACGATGTGATTGCGTCAATTGTATCGTCTAAACGTCTCTCGACCAAATAAACAAATTTCCTTTTATCTTCTCTCGATCTCAAAAAGATGTGCTTTTTTTTTTTTTTTCCTAACATCAAGTAGATTAATCCAGTTACGGCATTAATCTTTAAGACGAGAGTTGGTAGTCTCGAATCCTTGTTGTTAATCAAGTTTCCCGGTTTTAATCTCTTTCTCAAGCAAATTAAACCTAGGCATGTTCTAATGTTTGCAACCCACTAGAAAACGTGACATAATGTATGATTAACAACATGACAATACATAAATCGAACCCAATGCTACCCGGAATCTATATTGCTAAGTTTGCCATGGCTCCCACAATCCTAGTTGCGGGTGTTTTAGTTACTCATGCTCGAAGAAGAAAAGAAGTAATTCATTATAAAGGAAAGAAGATTCTTACAATATGATGAAAATACTCTTCAATAATCCAAGAACAAGAACAACCAAGAACTCAAGAACACGAATTCACGAATCCGAAAACGTGTTGTTGCTCTCAAAAAACGACTAAAAACTATTCTAAAACTATTGGGTGAATTCTAATTACAAAAACCTATCATAGGGTATTTATAGGAGTCAAAGAAACCAAATCCAAAACGGGCTAGGAATCCCCAAAACGCGGGTCGCCGACTTAAGCTACTGCCTTAGCGTGACGGTCAGGCTGACGGACCGTCACTGCCTTGACGGACCGTCGCCTGGACCGTCAGCCTTAGGCAGAGGCACTTCCCCTTTGCTTCCTTGGTGTGACGGTCACTTGTGACGGACCGTCACATGTGTGATGGGCCGTCACTCAGGCCGTCACACTTAGGCAGATTGCTCTTTTTCGCGTATTTTCGTTCGTTTCCGTGTTTGTTTCCATTTCCTACAAATACAACATAAAAACATCAAAAACAACAACGGTTGCTTGAAAACGTACGATTGTTCTTAGTAAAAAGGAGTCGAAAGTGACGTAAATTAGCGTCACATCAATGTCAAATGGGATGCGGTACATATTGGTGGCTTTCAATTACATATCTAAGTGGGTGGACTAAGTGGGTGGAGGCGGTTGCGCTTCTCAGTAACAAAGGCAAGTGTGTCACAACATTCTTGAAATAGAACATATTCTCCAAGTTTGGTATGCCACGAGCAATTATTGGTGATGGAGGCTCTCACTTTTGCAATAAGTTATTTCGCGCTTTGCTTAAAAATTATAGAGTGAAACACAAGGTTGCAACCCCCTATCATCCCCATACTAGTGGACAAGTTGAGCTTTCCAACCGCGAGATAAAGCCAATCCTGTCAAAGATTGTGAATGCAAATAGAATGGATTGGTCGAGGAAACTAGATAATGTTTTATGGGAGTACCGGCCTGCGTACAAGACACCAATAGGTATGTCACCATATTAGTTTGTGTTTAGGAAAGCATGTCATCTACCTGTTGAGCTAGAGTATAAGGCTATATGGGCATTGAAGAAGTTGAATTTAAACTGGTCTGCAGCATCATTTCAGCATCTTGGGCAGTTGAATGAGTTAGATGAGTTTCACCTTAACACATATGAAAGTTTGGCCTTTTACAAAGAAAAGATATTGTATCATGACCGAAAGATTGCGAAGAGAGATTTTCAGCCGGGTGATTTGGTCCTGCTTTAAAATTCCAGACTTCGCTTTTTTCCTGGTAAGTTGAAGTCCAAGTGCATCGAACTATTCAAAGTGGTACAAGTATTTCCACATTGGGCCGTAGAACTTGAAAACCATGAGTTCAAGAGGTTCAAAGCAAATGGGCAGTGGATAAAGGCTTATTTGGGAGCGACAGAGGAGCTGAAAGTTGTTGAAGTATGGACCCTTGGTGAATTTTTTTTACCAAGGAACTTGATGAAGTCTGAGTAGTCAAGTGACCTGCGTTATTTGGCGATGTTAAATCAGGCACTGCATGAGAAGCAGCCTATAAAGAAAACTTGATGAAGTCTGAGTAGTCAAGTGACCTGCGTCATGCCACGATGTTAAATCAGGCACTGCATGGGAGGCAACCCATGAACTAATGCATGTTTGAGTGTGCATGAGTTGGTCAGATTCAGTAACAAAAATGACAGAAAAAGGGTTTCCCACGGGCACCTGTGATGGGCCATCACAGGTCCCACGCTCGTGGGAATTAGGCGTGCCAACCAGAAAAGAGAGGAAAACTTCACTGTCCCATTCCCACATCCAGCCATGATGGGTTGTCACAGCTCTGACGGGCATGGGAAATGGGCGCAAAGTCATTGAAATCTCAAGAAAAGCCACTAACCCATTTCCTATGTCCCACATGATGGGATGTTGTAACCCCAACGGGCGTGGGAATTAGCCCTCTAATGCCCAGGTGAGTTAATCATGATGGGACATCGTGTGCCCTACAGGCGTCACGATAGCCCATCATCTAGGTCAGTCAATGGGTCAACAATTTTAAAAAAACTTTTGTTTTTAGGTGACCCGACCCGACCCGATTCCTTTTCTCCGTTTCCCCACGTTTTAAGAGGTTTTGACCTCAATCAATTGAGGTCAAACCAAATCAAATTCCCTCTTCTCTCATTCTCTCTCACTTCCACACACAACACCTACAACTCTCACCTACAATTATCTCCTCTCCATTAATCCCCGTTAATAAGCAAATCTCCTCCCTCATCAAGTGTTCCACTAATAAGTCCAACTTCACAAGGCACTACACACAACACTTTCGATACAAGTCACTCAAAGAGTTCCATAAATTCTACAATCATAGAAAGTGAACTTTTAATCTTAATGTTGATCACTAATATATGTTAAAGTGACGATGTCCATGGGTTCATATGTGTATGAAATATCATGTATAATGAACCCTAGACTGTGAAAGTGCTTATGTGTATGTGTTGTTGTAGTTGTATTCTAGAACCTAGGATTGTTGATTTGCTATTGTTATCGTATGATTATGAGTTGGGGAGATGGGAATAATATGTTTTAAATTAGGTATTGTGAAAATAATAGGGTTGTGGATGGAATGAAAAAGGTGAATGCCTTGATCCTATGGGTTGGCCTGAAGGGACGTCAGAGGCATGACAGGCATCGGATCAGGGCGTTGGAAATGGATCAGTGCCTGAGAAGGCTTCTATCCGAATATGATGCCCAATCTGATGGGATGTTAGACCTCTCACGCCCGTGGCAAGCAAATGTGGGAAGACAAAGTTCCTGTAAAAGCTCATTTTCCTCATTCTGACACCCTCTCCCATGGGATGTCAAACCTACCACACCCATGGGAGGCTAAAAAATTGTAAAATTTTTGTATTCTTATTTTTTTTTTAACTTTTTATTTAGTTTAAGCAAAAGACAAGACCATTACTATTCGCCTGAAAGATCAATCTAATTCAGAAGGAGAGAAGATAGATTCAGATAACACCCTCCTAATCGAGACGATGAAGAGAAAGTTGGTGGTCTCATCTTTTTCCTAGTCTGAAGAGGAGGGAGGTGATGCACCTAAGCAGGAGAAAGCATATAATCACACTTCCCCCAGGCTAAATAGGGGGAAGATTCATCTTCTGGATCAGTCAGTTCGGATAAAGAGAGCAATGCCGCTCCTACATCATAAAAGGGAGCACAGGAGTTGGCTATTCAGGTTTCCAGTGGTAAGAAGACCAAGTCCTTTCTCCTGGCAAATTTTGCCAACACTGTTCAGACCACTATCCAGCTATAAGAGCAGACGCAGAAGTTTGCTAAGCAGTTCTAGTCGATTGTTGATGCCTCTATATAGAGAGCCATATCACCCTTTGCTGACGTGCATAGCTTAATAGAGTCGATGGAAAATAGGATCAATGAAAAGTTAGATTAAATGGGTGCAATCGAATTCATAGAAATGAAGGAGTAGATAGCAGCACTTTGGGTGGATGTTGATGAATTGAAGGTACACCCACCCTCTATTTATTCTTGCTCCTAAGCAGTAATGCCACAGGCGCCTCTTGCGCTAATGATAAACTTGTGGGACTATGCACATCCCGACCTCTGTGCAAAAGATGCTGACAAGGAGAAAGAGGCATCATGTAGCCCTTCTAAGCCTACAGAAAAGAGAAAAAGAAGAGATAAGTAGGTTCAAGAAGAGGGTGAGGATGCTCCATTGAGTCCAAAATCTTTTAAGTGTAAGTAGGATAGAGCGTAGAATAAGAGGAGAAAGAAAGAAATGGAGGTGCTTAAAGAGTCCCGATCCATCCAGCATATCCGCATTGATGCTATTAGTACTAGTGGCTCAAGAAGTGGTATTGCAGGCACCACAGAGGAAACTTCGTTAGACCCCATTATGGAAGCGACCATTGATGATACTGCTCGGGTAGTTGTTACCGTTGAGAGGACTACTTAGGAATCCTTAGTTGGTGAGGCGAATGTGGGAACTGATCCAGTGGGCCCAACTACTACACGTGATGACCACTCTTAGGTGCCATAAGTATGCCTAGCCTGTCTTGCTTAGTTAATTTTAGTGCGTTAGGGACAACGCACAACTTTTTTTAAAGGGGTGGGGGCAGCTTGGTCATCTAGTTGTTTTGTAGAGTGTTTTGGCAAAGTTTGAGTAGCCAAAACACTAGCGTCATGCCACAACATTAAATCAGGCGTTGCATGGGAGGTAACCCATGAGGGTATCTAAAAGGTACCCGCATCCTTGGGGTTTTCTTTCCTATGTTCTTTCCCTAAGGGCTTTTATATTTCTGTTGAACCAGCATGTTTAGAATAGGATGTGTGTTTGTAGAAGAAATGTAGGAACTTAATGCAGTTATGGTTTGTCTTATTTTGATAAAATTTTGTGAAAATAGAGACCCCTCCAAAATTTTGTGCAATAAGTTGTTTGGACTAACGTTGATGGATCTGTAAATGGCAGCATGTATATAAATGTCATAAGTAGTTTAAGCTAAGGCATGAACTGATAGTTAGCTAATCGATAGTCTAAACTATGTGCCATGAGTGAGTGAGTTGCTTTGTATCTGTTCTTGTTGTACTGTATCAATCTAGAACTTTCCTGGTTAGTCTTGCAATGGTTGTAGAATAGTTTGTTTAGGAGATGATCCTAGTCCATTTATGAATAAGTCCACTTAAGCCAAATGTCCTACGAAATAAAGAAAAAAATTAATTCCCGTTGATCCCTGAATTTGAGCCTAAGTTAATTGTTGTTAGTCTTTTCACCTTCCATGTTTCCTATAAACCATTGTTTTGGCCCTGGTCCCTCCTTGGACATTGTGTACCTTAACTCAGGCTAAACGCCTAAGTTGAGAGTGGCTACTGTAAGGGTAACTAGGAAGATTGAGGTACAAAATGATCGGGTTAGTTTTGAAAAGGAAGATAACGGGTGTGGTTTGTGTGCTAGAAAAAGAAGAAAAAAAAAGAAAGAAAAAAAAACACAAAAGAAAAAAGTGCAAAAGTGCAATAAAAGCCACACCCAAAGCTTGATTAAAGTGAAAAGATAACAAGAAAGGAGAATAAGGGAGAAAAATATTGTGGGCTGAAAAGTGGAAAATAAGAAGTAATAGTAGTGTCAAGGAGGGCATAGTCACTGTCACCCAAATATACCATTCCCGTCCCTAAGCCTACATTACAAGCCAAACAAAGTCCTATAGTGATCGTAATCGTACTGTTTGAAAACCAAGGCATAGAAAATAAGGGCAAGCCTATGGTATTGTGCATGTACAACTTGAATTTCTTTGCGAGAGTGAGCGTATTCCCAGTCTCTTTTTTTGAATGCAATTCCGTGTAAGCGAGACTTCTTTGTTGTAAGGGCACTAGAGTAGACTGTGATTACTGACTAATTGGTATGAATTTCGTTTGTGTATGTTGCCTTGCTCATGAATATCATGTTTTTATCCATGGATCCATCTTGTGTTGTCTTGATGACTTGTATGTATGCACTTGTTTTAAATTAATATGGGGAGGGTATAGATTCTATGGACTTAATGGATGTTTGAACCATATTGCTGTTGTAGATGCTAGTTTCCTTTTACTTAAGCGTATTTTTAGTTTGTATTTTTGTTTGTTGCTCAAGGTAAGAAAACATTCTAAGTTGAGAGTGTTGATGTGCCGGGATTTCACGGCACTTTTTATGCTTTAAACTATGGATTTTGGGAGTTCTTAAGTTTGTTTTATTAGATATGATGTTTGTTTATTACATGTGCAGGGTAAAGTGTTAAAGAAGATAAAAAAACCAAAGAGTTACAGTTTTTTAGGTAAAAAGACATGCCCCACGGGCGTGGGAACTACCACGGCCTGTAGGAGAAGGTGTCAGGATGAGACAGAGACAATTAGAGGCAAAAAACCTATTTCCATGTCCATCCATGACTGACATCAGAGCACCCACGGGCCATCAAACTTGCCCCTAGAAATGAACCAGTGAAGATGCGCCTAAGATTTCAAGACTGACGAGCAGCCACGATGCCCGTGAGAGCCACGACCGGACATCACAGAGCTTATCGAAATGCGCCAAAGGCAATGGAGGAGCAAAGCTGCCGATGAGCTTCCCATGATGAGCGTGCCAACCACGATGGCCCATCACAGTTGCCCATGGAAATAAGGCATAGAGCCTGAGATACAAAGTGATAGAATATCCAATGAGCACCTACGACACTCGTGGCACCCACAACGTCCTGTGAGGCTTGCCTATTGGAACTGTCGTGTATAGCTCTCCTAGATTTATTAGCATTTGGTCTGTTTTATCTATATATACCTTTCCTTAGGTTTTTTTTTAACAGGGATGCACTAGTTACATATTGTTACACATTATTTATGTATTGTGGAGACATCATAACAGAGTTTTTAGAATTAAAGGATTGTTCTTGATTTATTAGAGTGTTCTTGAGGATTCAAGATTTCCGGTATTCTTTGCTTGTTCTTGTAAGTTATAATCATGATCTCTTCATCTAAATCTGGTTATCTTCTTACAACCATGAGTAGCTAAATCCACAACTAGGGTTGTGGGAACCATGAAGGATTAACAAAGTAGACAAAGTACTTGGTAATTCTAGAATGGTGTTTATGCATGTATTGTTCATCCCTTTGCTTTTATTTTTTTTTAACAGTTGCAAATGTTATAACTTGCCTTATTCTTACTTGTCGGACCAAGGAGGTAAGGAATGGGAAAAGGGTTGGTTACAACAGAGATTTAAGTCTATCAACCCTCATCTAATGGCTTGACCTTGTCTGAGAATTGCTAATCTGGGGTCAAAGGTAAGGATTAGTAATGCATACACCCGTAGACGGACCAAGTTGCATGGTGAAATTCATCTATCTAGGGGCCCAACCATTTAGGTGAACCTAACTTACCGATCTTGTATACTAAGCACCAAACTAGCTTACTAAGTACAACGCCTTACTAAGTTATGATCTCATGGGGAACACTACCCTAGTCGCTTCTCTCATTGATTACAACACTTGAAACTATTACTTTGTTACTTGTTCGAATTTGAGTTATGATTACTACTTGTTACTATAAACCTCCCTTGTATAGAAATAAACGGTTAAGAGCGCGAGTAAACATAATTGACCCTAGTCCTTCCATATTCTCTGTAGGATCGACCCCAGCCTTCGTTGGGTGCTATATTTGAACAACGACTGCTTTATGCTTCTAAAATGAGGTGTAATTTTGGCATATCATACTTTTATAGCAGCACCTTTGACAAGATTGACTCTGAATAATGTCCCTTTCTAATGGTCCGATGAGTGTGAGGAGAGCTTTCTGAAGCTCAAGGCCTTATTGACTTTAGCTCGAGTTCTTACTCTTCTAGTTAGGGCTAAGGGTTTACTGTGTATTGTGATGCTTCTAGAGTTGGGTTGGGTTGTGTGTTGATGCATCATGGTCGAGTTATTGCATATGCTTCTAGATAGCTTAAGGTTTACGAGAGTAACTACCCCACTTATGACTTAGAGATGGCGGTGGTAGTCTTTCCATTGAAGATTTGAAGGCACTATTTGTATAGAGTTTATTATGAGATCTTTACCAACCATTATAGTCTTCAATACATTTTTTGTCAAAATGACCTCAATTTTAGACACCGTAGGCGGTTGGAGTTGCTATAAGACTATGATATTTCAATTCGCTATAACCCGAGCAAGGAAAATATAGTAGTAGATGCCTTGATCCAGAAGGCAGTGAGTATGAAGAGTTTGGCATTTCTGGCAGCGACAAAGCAACCTTTGGTTTTGGACATCCAGTTCTTAGCCAATAGTCTGGTTAGACTTGATATTTCTGAGCCTAAGAGTATTATTTCTTGTGTACTAGATCTTCATTGCTACAACAAATTCGAGCACAATAGTTTAATGATGCAAAGATGAGGATGATTCTAGATAAGGTGTTGAGTAGTGAGGCTAAGTAGGCGACCTTAAATTTAGAGGGTGTTTTGAGGATTGAGGGTCGTATTTGTGTTCCTAGATATAGATACCTGGTTAGATTGATCTTGGAGGAGGACCATTATTCTAGATATTCCATTCATCTCGGTTAGTGAAGATGTACTATGACTTGAGGCAGCACTACTGGTGGTGTGGGATAAAGCCAGATATCTTAGATTTCATTTCTAGGTTCTTGAATTGTTAGTAGGTAAAGTACGATCACCCGAGACTAGGTGGTTTGACAAGGCTGCATATTCCTGAGTGGAAGTAGGAGCAGATAGATATAGACTTCATGGTAGGCTTGCCACGTACTTTGCAAAGATTTGATGATATTTAGGTCATTGTGGATAGGTTGACTAAGTCTACTCACTTTATACTAGTTCAAACTTTATACAGTTCGAAGAGGTTGGCTCTGATCTACATTTGTGAGGTTGTTCATTTTCATGGGGTTCTTTTTTCTATCATTTTTTACCATGGTACCCAATTTACTTCATGTTTCGAGAGGTTGATTCAGAGAGAGTTGGGTACCCAAGTTGAGCTTAGCATAATTTTTCACCCATAGACTGATGGTCAGTCAGAGCATACTATTTAGGTTTTGGAGGATATGTTGTGGGCTTGTGTTATTGATTTTTGAGGTCAGTGGATAGTTCTTAGCCTTGGTAGAGTTTGCGTATAATAATAGCTACCATTCCAGTATTCAGATAGACCCATTTAAGGTGTTGTATAATAGGTAGTGTAGGTCTTCAGTGGGTTAGTTTGATGCCTTCGAGGTTAGGCCTTAGGGCACTGATCTATTGCGTGATTCCATGGATAGAGTTTGGGTGATTCAGAAGAGACTCCATACTTTCCAGAGTTGGCAGAAGAGCTATGCTGACCCAAGGGTGTGTGGTCTAGAATTTATGGTTAGTGACAGAGTTCTCCTTCATGTGCCTCCCATGAAGGGCGTCATGATGATTGGTAGGAAGGGCTAGCTTAGCCCTAGGTTCATTGGGTCTTTTGAGATTCTGCAATTGATTGGGGAGATAGCAGATGAGTTAGCTTTGCCTCTATCTCATTTAGGTGTTTACCCTATTTTCCATGTTTCTATGCTGAGGTAGTATGTTCCGGATGAGTCTCACGTGCTTCAGTAAGATTTGGTTCAATTAGACGTGACTTTGGATTTTGAGGAGGATCATGTTGCTATATTTGACAAGCAGGTTAGGAAGTTGAGGTCTAAAGAGATTCTGTAAGTTAAGGTTCAGTGGAGGGATCATCTAGTAGAGGAGTTTACTTGGGAGATTGAGCTCAACATGCAAACTAGATATCCTTACCTTTTTTAGCCTTCAGGTACCTTCCATTCTCTAACTTTTAAGGATGAAAGTCCTTTTTAGTAGTGGATGTTGTAATGACCATCATGGTCATTTTCTTTTTTTGTGTGTGTTTTTACCATTTTGACCTTTCTCGTAGCTTTTATACTACTTATGTGACTTGCTGGGATGGGTGGCATGCTTCCTAAGGTGTTCAATTGGGCTTTAGAGGAGTTTCCCTATTTCGAAACTCTTAAAGTTAAAATATTTGACTTCGGTTAACATTCGGGGTAAATGCGCTCGGATGAGAATTCTATTAGCGCCATTAGCTCTAGAACATAGACTTTGTGCTAATGGAACCTTTTGTTCGGGTCTTGAGGCTTCCAGACTCATTTTGGGTACCTGGGTGGCATTAATGAAAAATTGGAAAAGTGTTGATTTCGGTCAACATTTCAATATGATGACTTTTGTTGGTCATTTTGATGATTTCTTTGATTTTGGAATGTCATTTCAAGTTTGGTAGCATGTTTGGTTTGTGTTCACGACATTCTTAATGATTCTCGAGGGTCCATTCGGTTGTTTTTAGACTTGGTGTTGCATCTAGTTTTTCCATTTGTTGGTGAAGCTACAGGCCCTTCATCGCGTTTCTGAAGGTCTAGATTTTTTACCAACACGTTCATGAGCTGCCCTGGACATTTGTGATGAAGAACCCGTTGGGACCTAGTTTGGGGTCCTTCTTTGAGTTTGTGATGGGTCTCTTAGGTCTGGTCCTGTGATCGTGACAGTTCCCCAAGTTCGCGATGAGGACGGACCCTGGCAGTTAAATACACCCCAACTTTGTTTCTTTCACCATTTCAACTAAAAAGTTGCTCTTGTGAGCTTAGAAATGTCACAACCCGATTTCTCGGTCATGATGGCACGTACAACCCCCCCAGCAGGCGAACC
Source organism: Jaltomata sinuosa (assembly GCA_003996215.1). Taxonomy (NCBI): domain Eukaryota; kingdom Viridiplantae; phylum Streptophyta; class Magnoliopsida; order Solanales; family Solanaceae; genus Jaltomata; species Jaltomata sinuosa. The sequence continues at coordinate 33,004 of QJPP01002657.1, forward strand.
AATTCCCCTAGCCCAGGACAGTTAGTAATGGGCTACTATCTAACAAATAAGTGGGATAGTAGTTTAATAAGCAAAGGTAAGGGAACAAGATGAAGAGAATAGATAACAGGAATATATATATACATATGCGGAAGCTAAACCCAACCTCAAGACCTGGTATCATAGTATAGAGCCAAAACTACATACATGGAGTTCAAACGATCCAAAACAATATATACAGATGTCTCTGAATGGTAATAGAGTACATGAGGCAAAAGATAAACTAAAGCTAAGCTCCGATCGCCAAGAGCTCACCCTCAGTCTGAAGTAGTCCCCAACAGATCTCCAAGCACGAATCACAGCGATCTAACGGCGATGGCCCATGCTAGGATCTGCACCCAAAGATGCAGGGGGTAGGGTGAGCACCAAATGCGAAGGATAAGGTACCCAGTAGGTATCATAGGCCGACAGGGCACATATAAGATAAAAAACATAGTAACAGACGGAATAGAAGCAAGTAGTCACAGAGATCAACAAAAGGTACACAGGAACTAGCCCAGAGGGATAACAACAGAACCACATGTGAGGCCAGTAAGCCGAGTATATACACCATAGGCACAGGTCAAAGTAAGAAATAATGCACCTGGGGTCCTTGCAATAACAGTGTATACATAATAAGTTTACGAAATAGACGGTATACCGGTAACCTCAAGTGTAAGAAGAGGGAAAGACTAATGATAGGCATGCTTATAGACATGAATCAAACTCAACCAATCATATTAATCTCAAATCCAGAAACTAACAGTCTAGCAGTAACCAATTTCATACTTAACCGTAACAGGGAACAATTCTGTAGGTAAATAGCAAGAGTCTACCTACAGTCCCCCGGCCGCCTATACAACCGAGGAACACAAACAAGTGAAAACAAACCCTCCGGCATCCCATACTACCGGAGCGTACAATCAATAAACAACAAAAAATGGTGGAACCTCAAACACTGAATGATATGATGCATGAAGATCTCAAGTGAAATGGTATCTCTATATGTACCTCCTCCGGTGCCGATCCGGCCCAGCAGGTAGGTTCCATGGAAGGACACTGCCCGTATACCTCTACTCCACTGTATACCCTTCCTCTGGCACATGCAGCCCGCAGCCCCAGGCCCGGATGGCAAGGTCCATGGAAGTCCCTGACCCCATACTAAAACTCAGTATCAAAACATGTCATCCGGAAGCAAGTCCGGGTTCAAGATAGAGACCCAGTCTCTAATATGCATGCCCAGACCCTGTCCAGGACTAAAGTAGTAGGAAAATATCTCAAAAACCCCTCCAAAGGTGCCCAGGCATAACCGGGTCTAAACAGTAGAAAGTCATCTCGGGTGCTCGGTCCGACCGAGGCTAAAATTATCTCAGGTAGCAAGTAAACTCAACTAGCACCCCGGCCCTGCCGAGTCTAGCATTAATCATAATATAAATCATAATTTTACTTTCTTTTACCCAAGAATATTCACAAGTTAAATCAAACCATTTCCAATTTATTCCCATAAAAAAGGGGCCCCCGGGGCCATGCAAGGTTTAGAAAATAGTGCCAGTAGGCCCGAATCCAAACCGTAGTAAAACATGGATAAAACCTCTTTAAATGCATGGAAATGGTATGATCAAACACAATAGCTGTCCAGCAGCTCACAATCAACCTATCGACCCTGCACAGGCCCATAGCTACTCAGCAAGCATAACCAGCCTAGAAGGATAATTCTATGCCCGGGACTCGCGGACATTCCCAAAATCCCACCTTCTATGTTCCAGAGTCAACAAGGCGTCACAGGACCACAAGGGTAAATAAAATATATCGGCAAGTACTACAAGCAATGGAGGAACAAAAGTAGGCGGACATGAATAAAGTGGTTGAAGTCTGTGGTACCAACCTAATAAACCAACCCAAGGATGCCCATTAATACAATTTTATCCTATATATGCGGAGTCTTGAGAAAATAAACCGTAACCTACCTGTCGTCCGATGACAAGCTCAAACCTCTCTGAAAAGCTCCGAAATGAAATTAACTCAAATTCGGGCTTGAATAACTTGACATAGACAATCAACTTTTGATCCGTGATAGAATAACTCGTCAAAGTATATTTCTCATAAAATCTCTCGTCAACGTACTATGAGTAGACACATATACGTATGTATGCAGCAAGGGAATTGTTCATATTAGTAGGTATTAATCCACTGAAAGATTAAGAATTGAGTGATAATTAAGGATATGTACTACTTACAATTGTTTATATAAGTTATCCATCTCATAACCAAATGATGCCACCTATGAGAAAGCTTGTTGTTGTCCACTCCCTCCACTTCCACGTGGGAGTGGAGTGGAACCACAAATTCATTTTTATACCATTATGCATATATTCGGATATTGCATAGGTTCGTGGTAAAATATATATAACTTTTTAAATATACCATAACTAATAGAAAATCATTTTCAATAAAACTTAATATATTATAATAATAATTTTTAACATAACTAAATTTACTATCTCCGTTAAAATATTACAATATATACAAACCTTATAAAATAAGTACATACACAATTATATCATAATAAAATTATTTTTCATAGACCTTTAAAATACTTTTAAAAAGGTAATAAAAAATATAACTTTAAAATAAAATATTTTCAAATATACGCGCGATGCTAATAAAATTCTTAAATTTAGGTTCGCAATTTACCATCGCACAATTTTGATACTCAAGAACTCTCTTGGAACCCTCCCTTATGTTTTCTCACTGTTTCAGAACTGAAATGGAGTTTTAAAACGTGAAGTTGAGGCTTTAAATCGATTTTGACCCGACCCGGTTCGCGACCCGGTTCGCGATCCGGTTTCTGCCAGATAGTCCGCGGTAAAACAGTCATAACTTTTTACTCCGAGATCAGTTGGACGTGAGGTTTTGTGCGGTTGAAACTAGACTTGTAGACCTTCGATTTGGTATTTTGGGGGACTTCTAACTCTTTATATATTGAGAGAAAAGCTCTGAGACATTTTACCCAAAGTTCAGAAAATTTATTAAAGAAACTTACGATAACTTTTGCCGGCTTGCTTGACTTCAAAACTTATCATACGACAAAACAAATGGACCCGGCACTGAAATAACGGTCCCGACAAGCCTTAAATGACTTGGGGCCACTACAAACAAGCTCTAACGGTACAAGGAAAACGTATACATGGAAATGACCGGAAGAGTCATTACAAGAAATAAAATTCTCGAAGGATTCTTTTCCATGTATCCGTCCCTTTTCCGTCATTTCATAGCTTAAATTCTCCATTGATCATAGTGAACTTCAGGGATAATTTAGTCCAGAATTGCTTTTTGTTTGTGTTCAAATTTCAGTCATGGGTTATTGACCTTATTACGAACATAATTGTGATTTTTAATTCTATTTTTGTTGATGGGCCCCAAGGGTCAATTTTTAACCCAATTATTGACCTGAATTTTAAAATATCGATATAGGTATCGCTAGTCCCATCTTGACTTGTAGAACATGTTTGTGATAGCAGGACAACGATCTGAGGTACTTTAAAAGAGGAAAGCTCCCGAGTGACGATTCGCATTTGCAATTCGGCCCTTAGGTAGGTTACGGTATCTTTTCTTTAGAATTAGTTTAGATAGATAGTATATTTTTTAAATTTCATGAATGCTAGGGTTAGTTGTAGGGTAGAATTAAGCTTTAACTCTTTTCTGAATATTTGGCCATTTTTAGGACCTTAGAATAGTAATTGTGGTTAAATATTAGTTTAGTTTGCATGTAGTCTTAGTGTGATTAATTAGTGAATCCTTAGTTATGCTTAAGAGAGGATATCATGGTAGAGTAGTATATTATTATCGAGTTTACATATATTGCTTTTTTGTATTTATTATTTATTTTATATTATTATGGGCTTGAGGCCATAGTTTTGGAGATGCGGGACCCCGGGTTAGTATGGCTTGTTTAAAGGGTGGTTTTACCATGTTTGGTGTCTATATATATATATATATATATATATATATACATATATATATATATATATGTATGAAATCCCGTAAATGACACGCAAACGTTCATACATGCACGTACCTAGATTATGGCACTATTTGAGAGGAAAAACACTAGTTTTTGGTTTTAAATTAAATTCTTAAGTTTTTACCATGGTTTTCAAATTACAGAAAGGATGGTACTGTTTAATCACTGATTTTCTGAGTTGGAAAGACTGTATCACTTTTTATACTCGGTCCAATGGATATTTTTAGACCTTTTCTCTATTTACTTTCTGTTTATGAGTTGGAGGTATGATTTTGGATGGCCCGAGGGATACATTCTGGGTTTTTTATTTTATTGCATATGTTGATAAGTCCAAGGTTAAATTTTGAGCGGCCTGAGGGATCATTTTGGGTTTTACTTTTTTTGCATTGGCCACATCTTATACTGCATCATCCCATGCTGCACAACATTCTCCTTGTATCCTTATATTGAGTATATTATTATCATTATTAATATTATCTTCACTTTTATCCTGTCGGTACTTGAGATTTCTATGTTAGTTTTCATTTATAGCTGCCTTTATGTTTTCTTGTATTATATCTTGTCTTTTGAGATCGATCATTCTATGATGCCTACTGAGTACCCCGTGTTTTGGTACTCATACTATACTTCTGTATCTTTTTATAATGCAATACCTTATACGAGGCATCCCTGCTGATCATCCTCTTATTCATCGCCTACTGTTGTTCAGATTATGGTCAGCTCCCAACATCCAGAGATTTACCTGCTTTCCCTCTTGTGCCTGTTATCCTTATTTTTCCTTTTGATAGACGGTTGTATTTTGTATAGCCTTATTCCTATATCTTAGAGGCTCTTGTACTGGTGACACCAAGTACGAGGGTTGGTTCATTATGTATATATTTTTTCCTTCTTGGTCTCTTAGGTCCCAATTGTATATTTTTGTACAATTTCTATATATCTATACTAGTGGCCCCTTCTTATCGTTATTTTCTTCCACTTTATCTATTCTTTGCTTTACTTGTAATACTTCTTGTATTTTGGATTGCCTGTTGAGGGTTATAGTAGACACCATCATGACCTAATTTTTAGTCGTGATAGGTAAAGCATGAAGAAGAGTTTCTTATAATAAGGTTTGAGGTGGTATGACTACTTTTGGGGTTCTTATAAGGAGTATTCTTTCTATCTTATAAAGTGGAGGTATAACAAAGAGAATTTGAATAGTTTGAGTTTTATGATACAACGAACACAGTGGCAATTATCTGCTTGATTAGATCCATGAAGTGTGCTCATTTTTTATCGACTGGGTTGATAAATAAATGGGTTGAATATAGGTGGGGTAGATTGAAGGCTGAGTGAAGATCTGGGATTGAATGTTCTTAAAGAAAGATGGTTGTCGGCTTCACGCCAAAAGGGTAAAGTTTCCCTTAGTGATTGGGTTTATTAGGAATATACATCGATTATTCTTTAGCTAGGGGCATGTTTAAAGGTCTGTGTGAGATGAATACAAGGGTACATGTTATTTTGGGCTAGAGACTGAGTGGTTTGTGTAATGCATTGCAGTTACTTGATTGGAAGAAATCTATTTTCTGGTCTAGGCATGGCCTTCTTGATGGTTATGATGAAGAAAACTAGTGAATCTAGAGGTCTTTCATGAAGTGGTACTACTATGGTAGAGGAAATAATGATTGGAAATAGATGAATCAGCTAACAAGAGTAAGGATTAAATTTCTTGAGAAGGTATTAGATATTTCACGTACTTAAAATAATAGAGTTTGACATTGAAATAAACTCTGAAGAACCAACAATTTCTTACTACAGGCACTCAAGCGATGCATCAGGCTATAAGAGAATATAAAGTGGTGGATCAATAGTAGGTATTAACATGTTCAAGTTGTGAAGTACGTTTCAGAGATTAATTGAGGGCTAGTGATATCATTTGAGACGAAGATGAGTGAATGGAACTACAACATTTTAGGCTTTTATCCATCCCTGTAAAGTGTGGCCTAAACTAGCAAAAAGCATGGCCTTTGATCAAAGGATACACTTTTTGACTTTAGGCAATGCTTTTTCGGGGGTGGCTTAAAGAGACGAAACCCTTGACTTTAGGCCACGCTTTTTAAGTGTTGCCTTAACAGCTACGCTTCAAAAGCGTGGCCTATGAGATACAAAGGCCATGCTTTGGAGTGCCTCATTTAGCAACACTTTTATTTCATACAACTACACTTTCAAGTGTGGTCTTTGCTTCCTTATTGGCCACAATTATGAAGCGTAGCATTTTCTATCTCCTCTAAAATAACATTTGTGAAGTGTGGTCTTTGCTTTCTTATTGGCCACAATTCTGAAGCGTAGCATTTTCTATCTCCTCTAAAACAACATTTGTGAAGTGTAGCCATAATTTTATTTTGAAAAATTACAATTTTATTTTGCATATATTCAGTAGATAATTATTCCATTGAGATGATCTCAAGCATTGAACCATCTAATAAAGAACTCAATAATAATTCAAATGTATAAATATACAATAAACTTTTTTTGTAACTAAACTTGTATTATTTATCAGATAGGTTCTGTACACAAGACTCAAAGTTAAAACTGAAACATAGACAGTCCCAAGTTCAGTGATCAAACAAGAATAAAATAGCTACTCCTATATCAACAAGGTAAGGCTAAGGATATGAGTTAAGCTCTTTCACTCTAACATGCCCTGTACACAAAGTTTTAAAAAATTGATGTCAAGACAACTTCATTACATTTTTTCTTTCTAGAAACACTCTCATTACACTCATCCTAATTGAATAAATACAGCAGATTAACACAAATCGAAACATCTCATGTGATGCCTTCTATTATTTGCATGGGCTAGCATCCAAGTGACTTCATCAGTCCATTTACTGGGCACCATTTGACACCTCTTACACTGTAGAAGCCTACACTAAATACCAACATTGACTAATACAAACTTCATATAGAATCATTCTGCCAAAAAAACTGTAAATGATGCAAAGATGCCCAATGTCCTATTTGCAAGTCAGGAAGGATCTAACCTTATGCATAATGTCAAACCCTCTTCTGCATCTTAAATAATAAGACATGGTCATTGCAATAACAAATTAGTCAAAAAAAATTGTTCATTGGCTGATATAGAATCGAGCAATGACCAACAACAAATAGAGAAAGGAAAATAAAAAGGTACCAAGTTTACTCAATCGTTAGTTTCCTCGCCCATCAACTAGTAGGTTGAAGGTTTGAATTATATGAAGTAATCAGTGAGGAAGCACTTAATCTACCTCTTAAGCATATTCTACCTCGTATTATTGCCTGTAATATTCTAACTACCCAATCTATGGACCTACAGAAGACCAATTTCCAGAACTGAACAACTTCATTCTCACTAAGAGGCGAGCTGTGTCTTTATTCCTTAGCTCTCATTCTCACTAAGAGGTGAGCTATGTCTTTATTCCTTAGCTCATACACAGAACTAATGGACAACAACATATTATCAAATCACTAAGCTCTTCTCTTCATGTTCATGGCAATCACATAAATAAGAAGTAAAAGAAGTGAAGAAACAATAGCTTAATCGTGTGAAGCATTCACATGAAATGTAAATCTAACGACTGGGTCCATTGTTACGGGTAAACCATTCGTGCCAAGATTTGGGTTAGAAAACTTCCGAGTTGAGAGTTGAAAATTCTGTGCTAGGCTAGCCTCGGCCAGAATTAGAGCGAGGTATAGTCCAGGGAAATCCGAGTAAGGATTGGGTTAGATATATTGGTTCAAGCTAGTTTTTCCTTGTGGATAAGACATAGAGGAGTCCGGAGGACTTTTCGGAATCGAATTCGGGTAAGTAGAGCTCTCGAAATCGAGGTTGACGTGAAGGGGTTATTCCAAAACATCGGGGATTCAAGGTGTGTTGTAAAAAGGGCTTTTTTCAAGAATTTTCTGAGTTTCTATCCATGACGAGCGCTATCGCTCTACCACGGTGACCTCCGTTATAGCAGAATAATTACTGCTATAGCGGAAGTTAGGACAGTCAAACTCTTCCATAGCGGTTGACTTCGCTACAGCGGTACCGCTATAGCAGAGCGGAGATTGCTATAGCAGAGCGACGGGACCAGAAAACCCAGAAATGAGTTTTTAATTTCATTATTTTCCCTTCAGCCCCAAAAATAGATGAGAGCTATTCAAAAAACCCTCCTAGGCTGCTCCAAGGCTTGGGAGCCATGGGGAGGTGATTCCGGTAAATAGGTTGCGAAACCATGGATTCGGGCATGTAGGACCTCCAGGGATACCTTCACGGAGCCAAAAATGCACGGTTGCAGCTGCTTGGTGCCCAGGTAGGCTAGGTTTCATGAGTAGTTAGACCTGTTTACTTTCCGTATTTTTGTATAGTGAAATAAAGAATCCATGTTTTAGGCCTCTGGGCATGGAGTTTGGCGGATTCGGGTTGGGCTATGTATATGCTAGGAATTGGTTGGATTGAATTGTGGGTTATTGGTAATTGTTTAGGGTTGTTATGTTGTCTTGGTATGCTACAAATGATAGACTCAGGGACTGGGATGTCGGGAAGGTTTGGGGAATTGGGAATTACAAGGACAACTAGGTGGGTATGAAATGGGAAACTCCTAGGGGAGGTTTCGGGAATGCGAAAGGCATGTTAAGAAATCATTGTTTCTAAAGGCTAAGGGTGAAAAACTTGTGTTGTTGTTATCTATGTATGTCCCAAATTAATGGGGTGGTGGAATTATGTTAAAATGGGGAAAACCGTTCATTTTGTGTAAACAAGAGTGAGTGTGTTTAGTCTTCGGACGAATGTCAAAGTTTAACTATATACCCGGAATAGGGGTAGGTGATGGCTTACGATTTCTGTGAATGTTGTATATTCTTGTACTCATATCTAAGTGATTGTATGAATTACATTGCTTAGGGAAGTTGTGTAGAATGTCTAAGGTTCTTGCTTTACAGTCTGTGATTTGAACGATATTTGCTTGTTGGTTTACAAGTTGTTTGTTCATGCATTTGACTGTGAATTATTGACATTCGGTTGGCTCGGGTACCACGCCTGGTACAGGTATAACAAACGGTTAGCATGGGTACCACACCTGGTACAGGTTACTATTTGGTTGGCTCGGGTACCACACCTGGTACAGGTTACTATTTGGTTGGCTCGGGTACCACGCTTGGTACGGGTTTATTTTACTGCAGCATCGTATTGGTATTGTTGTATTACATTGATATTGTTGCATTGCATTGATTGTTATTGGTTCCGTGAGTGGACCGGGCTATTTTTATTGAATTGTGATATTCAATGGTGGTCCTTGAGTGACCGAGAATCCTGATATGTCTGTTGAGGTTGGTCTTGGTGTAGGTCGAGTTTTTATATCATGTTATTAGTTGGTGTTGGTGTAGGTCGCGTTGTTATATCATGTTATGAGGTTGGTCTTGGTGTAGGCCGGATTGTTATATCATGTTATGAGGTTGGTCTTGGTGTAGGCTGGGTTATTATATCATGTTAATTAGTAGGTCTTGGTGTAGACCGGGTTGTCATGTTATTAGTTGGTTTTGGTGTAGGTCGGGTTGTTATATCATGTTATGAGGTTGGTCTTGGTGTAGGCCGGGTTATTATATCATGTTAATTAGTAGGTCTTGGTGTAGACCGGGTTGTCATGTTATTAGTTAGTCTTGGTGTAGGCCGGGTTGTTATATCATGTTATGAGGTTGGTCTTGGTGTAGGCTGGGTTATTATATTATGTTAATTAGCAGGTCTTGGTGAAGACCGGGATGTCATGTTAACACCTAGATGTGTTAGGGGGGATCCGGGTGGGTCTGGACTATGTAAAAGCGGTTATAAGTTCATGTTTTATTGTCATTAAGTGTACTAATGACGGTCAAGGATTAATTATGGTTAATAAGCATGAGGATGGGTCTTGGGGTAGACCGGGTAGCATGTTGAACACTTAGGTGTGGTTAGAGGATCCTTGGAGGGTCCGGGTTTTGGGATGAGAAAGGGATTTAGATATAACTCTGTTGTTGTCATTGAATGTGTCAATGGTTGCTAGGTGAGTTACATGTTGTTGGTAAATATAGAGGAAGAGTAAGAGTCAGGGTGTGGTTATTGGTTTATATAACTAGGTGATAAAGTTGTCCTAGAGGTCCGGGAAAGTCCGGAAAATGGTAGGTAATACTTGGGTATAAGTCATTTGGTTGGGCAGTTAGCCGGGTCAAGTCTAGGTAAAGGTTAAAGGTGACTTGCGAAGTCTACGTGTCAAGGTGACGTGGGAAGTCTACGTGACAAGGTGACTTGGGAAGTCTAGGTGACAAGGTGACTTGGGAAGTCCTAAATGTCAGGGTCAAGGTTGAAGGTGAAGGAGGGAGATATAATGTTTATTTCATGTCTTTCCCTATTTTCTTATATAATGGTAGGAATGGATTTCAGTCGATCGATGATGCCTACCAGTACGTGTGTGTATACTGACTCTACTCTTGCTATACCGTTTTGGTATAGTCTGGTTACAGGGTTGGTGATGTTTCACAGGTTTAGGATTGCGGTGATCTTCCAGCAGCTCCTACTTTCTTCTATGGTGGGAGTTGTGTCCATTTTATGTTATAAGCTCATTCTTGTAGAAGCTTTGTACCGGCCTAGACTAGGTTCTGGGGAGGTTGTTTCATAATGTAAATATTTTTCGCACGTTCTTTAAGTCATTTATTTTCTGAAATTTTGTAAAGGAAGTTCCATGTATTAAAAAAGGTTTTATTTTGTTATTTATTCCTTTTTCCACATTACCTGTTGGTTCGTGTGGTAAGGGTTCTCCTATCTAGGTGGATTAGAGTAAGTTCTCGCACGACCCGGTAGTTGGGTCGTGACAGTAAATATATACACATAAAAAATTAGAAAGGGTGAAACATAAAAGCAGGATAAATTCTAGAATATAAGCCTATAAACAGTGGAGACAGAGCTACAACTATCTTTAAACCCTAGGTTCAATCACTCCCAAGAAATATAATTATGAGTAAAAATAGTGGAGCATAATTTCAGGAACATGTCATAAACAAGAAAATAAAGTCGGTTTTCAGTAAATGCTGTCAATGTTTTGAAAGAAAATTGTTCATTAACAATATCTGCTATAAGAAAAAATAGATAACATAAGAGCTTCATACAAATGTAAGAACTACAATCTAGAGTTGGAGAACTGAAAAGTCAAAGTTATCTAACCTCTCGTTCAGGTCTACAGATAAACTATCAAAAAATAAAAACAGAGAGCTTTGTAGGATGTCTTACCAGATTTTTGGTGAAAATTTTGGCTAATTGTTGTTAGGCGGAATTGAGTGAGTGAGAAGTGACTTGTATCTAAAGGCAAATACCACAAAATATGTGACTCCTCAGCGAGATCCTTATCACAACAACCTTCATATCGATAAGTAAAATTTAATAATCAAACAACAAAGATCAGTGAAATGCTTGATAATTATTTCATAAGAAAATGACCTGGGACTTACTTCAAAACCAGCTTACTTCACTGCTTTAGGGAACTGTGTTATCAATCTAACCTCAGGAAGACCATTTCCGAGCTTAATTTTTGCCTATGGCCAATGTACAACTAACATAAATCTGACTATCCAACAATTTAACACAAATGCAGAGTCCATTAAATTGATAATTGACTTCAACACTTCAAGATGTACCTTGATCCTTTTGTGCTCTTCATTATTAGGACTGTACAAATTGGTCATGCGCCACTCATACAAGCAAAACTTGAAATAAGCAAATAATATGTAGAAAAGGAAATACCAATATTACCTATGGTCGTACCATCAAGTTTCACTTATTATATGTCGTTTACAAATGAACTGCAAGAAGCAAGACCAAAATCAACTTTTAAGACTGTCTTCCTCCGACAGGGAAAAATCACAAATATCAGAGAAAGCAAAACAGGCTCACATACCTTAATAGAAGTGTTGAGCCGGTGAAATGAAAGTTTACTTGGCAGCAGAATCATTGCTGAACAAACGATTGTGCTAATGTCTAAGAGCTTGTTGATGGAATATCTCTTGTTCAACAATGGGTGTGCTGTAAAGGAACTATAGTTTATCTTACAGGTTGATCCAATGGTCACACTTTTGAAATTCTGCAGGGAAAAAGATAAATCAGTTGGTTAATAATTAGATATGTAGATTTTGTCTAAAGAGAAAAACGTTATAAGTAAAATAAGTAGTGGTATGACGCGATGGAACTCTGACGGATATAACTAACAGGAAAAAAAATTTGTCACGCCCCGAGGCTACCCCTTGGGCATAACACGAGACCTAGGACCACAAGTGCCCCAAGCTAACCCTTGTCATAGCATAACTTAGGTATATCAATTAAGCATAGCGAAAGCATAATACGAATTAGATAACTCAATCCATAAGATAAAATTGAAAGAACATAATTCGAAGAAGACCCGAATTTTTTCTATTTCTGAAAAGCCTCTATACATGACATACGGAGTTGCTAGGACAAGACCCTAGCTAACTCAAAGTACGAACATAAGTATTCTAAACATACTAGAGTCATAACTAGCCCTCGAACAATGAGGACTCACCAACACTGACTGGATATCTGGCTTCGTCTAGCCACGAGCCTGATGGGAAACACCTGAATCTGCATCATCAAGAGGATGCAGTGCAAAATATGCGTCAGTACTATAGAATGTACCGAGTATGTGAGATATGCATGATTATGATAAAAACATACTTAAAACATGCTTAAGGTGAACCTTTTCATAAGGAAATAACATAAGAGGATTATCAAGATATAAGACATAAAAACATGAAGTACGGTTAAAATTAAAAGTATGATATCATATAACTTCATAACTTGAAAATAATCATGTGGGAGTTTCTCTTAACTGACATAAATAATGTTGAGCTACATGGGGTCCAGTTTCATGCACCCACACTGAAAAAGGTTGTCCTAACCGGCCAAAGTTAGAACCATGTTCATAAGGATCTTGTCATAAGCCACGGAGGGCAACCTACGGTGGCGACGTAGTTTTGGACTTGGTTTATCTAGAACCCTCATCGCTCGGTGCTAAATACTACCCCCAAAACATATAATATAAGGCTCACATTCATGTGACAAAACTAGATGTCAAGCTTGCTCATAAACATGTTCATAAACATGTTCATACCCCGGATCTTCAAACTACTCACGAATCTTGGTTTAGAAAATGATTCATGAGCATTGATGGAACATCGGGTGTCTTACATTGTATAATAATTCATAACTTGAAAACTTGCATGGCCTTAGTTCAATTTCATAATCACATATACTTTCATAAAATATAGGAACTAGGCATGCACTTGCTTGAAATTCATGAAATCATGTTATCATTTTCCCCAATTTGCTTAAATCAATTCATGCATGTATGATTTACCATAATTGACCTTCAACTCATTAAATAGGAACTCATATGTAAAAACCCATGCAAAATCATGTAATTTAATGACATTTCATAATAAAATCATGAGAAGGTAATTTATAGCAAAATCCATAAGAATTGGGTAAGAACCCTAATTTGAAAGTTCATGAAATCACAAATTGAAATTTGGGGTTTTGGGCACAAGGGTGGATGGAACCCATTGTTAAATACCCACATACCTTGATTGGAGTTAACCCACTTGAAATTGAAAAGATTAGGAGACTTCAAATTGGAGCTTGAGACCTTGAGCTTGAGAGAGTTCTTTTACCTTTTGGGAGATGAATGAGGTAATGAGGAGGGACTTAGGCTAATAGGTTTAGAATTCATGCTAAAATGGTCAAAACGACCTCACTTAGGAGTTAAAAAGGTGGGTAATGGTTGAAATACCCTTGGGACTTAATTAAGAAAAAGTTGATTTAAAACTCAGCTTCAGGTTCCACGGGTCCCTTCCACGGACCGTAGAACTAACCACGGCTCATGGACTAGAGTCTTGGTTCCTGTGCCAAAGTTTCTGGCTGCAGATGAGTTCCTAATACTCAACAGGATGACCCGTAGAAACTTCTACGAGTTGTGGAACCAATTCATGGTTTCAGGGAAAATGACTACTCTCTGTCTGTGTTCCACGAGATGGTTTCATGACCCGTGAAAGCTTCTAAAAAACCATGAGACTGAACCATGGTTCTTAGACCTGAGGGTGGTCTGTAGGGATGGAATCACGAGTCCTTTCCATGACTCGTGGAACTTTCCATAGCTCATGGACTTGACTCGTGATCCTTGGGAGTTCAAAATTTCAGCAAGTTTTCTGAGTTTAAAAGCTAGATCAATTTCTGGGGTGTTACAATATCTCCCCCTTGGGATCATTCGTCATCGAATGATGACTAAGCAAGGGAAACTAAAGAGAAGGTAGCCCAACTAGCAACAAAACATGCAAATCAAGGAATAAATATGAAAACTGAACTTTTCAACCTAAAACAAGGTTAAATACACTTCGAAAACATGAATGCATGCTAGGATCATGAGCGTAACTGATGGAATAGGATCGAAGGAACATACTAAGGATGAAACTATTACTTCAAGCTGGAACAGAATCAGAAGGAAAGATATGAGGGTACTTGGCTTTCATGGTTGATTCTGCTTCCCAAGTAGCTCCTTCAACAAGCTGATTTCTCAAAAGAACTTTTACCGAAGAGACTTCTTTGTTTCTCAACCTCCAAATCTGATGATCAAGGATTTCTACGGGGACCTCTTCATAGTTGAGACTATCCTTCACACCTACATCCTCTAAAGGAACAATCAAGGTTGGATCACTAACACACTTCTTCAATAAGGAAACATGGAAAACTGGATGAACCGCTTTCAAATTCTGTTGGAAAATCCAACTTATATGCAATAATACCAACTCTCCTCAGAATCTGATAAGGACCTACATAGAGGGGACTAAGCTTCCGTTTCTTACCAAATCTCATCACACCCTTCATGGGTGACACATTCAGAAACACCCAATCATCAACCTCAAACTCCTTTCTCTTCTCCTTACATCTGCATATGATTTCTGATGACTCTGAGCGGTCTTCAACCTCTCCCTAATAAGCTAAACCTTCTCCATGGTCTCATGCACCGAATTTGGGCCAATCAAAGTTGCCTCACCTACCTCAAACCAACCAATAGGAGATCTACCCATCCGACCATAAAGTGCCTCATACGGAGCCATATGGATGCTAGAGTGAAAGATGGTGTTGTAGGAAAACTCAATAAGTGGTAAGTGATCATCCCAATTACCTTTGAAATGAATCACACAAGCTCTCAACAGATCCTCCAAAGTATGAATAGTACGCTCTGCCTGGCCGTCTGTCTGAGGGTGAAAAGTTATGCTAAGCTTCACCTAAGTACCAAGACCTATCTGAAACGATCTCCAAAACTGGGATGTAAACTGAGTACCCCTATCAGAAATAATGGACAAAGGAACACCATGCAATCGAACTATCTCCTGGATGTAGAGTGTGGCATAATTGTTCGCTGAATCCGTAGTCTTAACGGCCAAGAAATGAGATGATTTAGTCATCCAGTCAATAATTACCCAAATCGAATCATGTTGCCTTCGAGTACGAGGCAAACCTGTAATAAAGTCCATATTGATCGCTTTCCACTTCTAAGTAGGAAGGTCAATATCCTGAATCATGCCATCCAGTCATTGGTGCTCTACCTTCATTTGCTGACAGTTGGGACACTTATCCACAAAATCGGATATGTCCCTCTTCATACCATTCCACCAATAGACTTGATGTAGATCACGGTACATCTTGGTGGCACATGGATGAATGGAAAATCTGGAACTATGATCCTCAGTCAAAATCTGCTGTCACAAACCATCTACATCTTGCACACATAATCGACCCTAATAGCGAAGCACACCATATCCCCCTTGGGAGAAAACCTCAACTCTTTGTTGATGGACTACACCATTTAGCTGAAGCAAAATAGGATCATTGTCTTGCTTTGCCTTTACTTCAGCTACCAATGATGATTCGGAACTATTCTGGATAATAACATCACCTTCTGTCGAGTTCATAAGGCGAACTCCCAACCAAGCTAGCATATGAACCTCCTTAACCCATTTCTTTTTTCCTTTTTCGACTGAAGACACACTACCCATCGACAATCTACTAAGTACATCTGCCACAACATTGGCCTTACCCGAATGGTAAAGCACACTTATGTAATCCTTAAGGAGCTCAAGCCATCTCCTTTGTTGAAAATTCAATTCCTTCTTAGTGAACACATACTGAAGACTCTTATGATCGGTGATACATCCACATGCACCCCATACAAGTAACGTCTCCAAATCTTGAAAGCAAGGACCACGGCATCAAGATCATGAGTAGGGTAGTTCTTTTCATGAGTCTTAAGATATATAGAGGCATAAGCAATCACCTTACCACGTTGCATCAAAACACAACTCAAACCAATCCTAGAAGCATCACAATACACAACAAAATCATCTAGGCCCTCGGGTAGAGCTAACACTGGGGTTGTGGTAAATCTGATCTTCAATTCCTGAAAGTTCTTCTCACATAGATCAAACCACTGAAATTTAACCTTCTTCTAAGGAAATCGGGTCAAAGGGGCAACAATAGAAGAAAACCCTTCCACAAATCTCTTGTAGTAACTAGCCAAACCTAAAAAGCTTCTAATATCATACGGGGAAGTGGTTCTAGGCCATGTCTTTACTGCCTCAATCTTTTGAGAATCAACTCGAATATCATCCTTAGTCACAATATGACCCAGAAAAGCCACAGACTGCATCCAAAACTCACACTTGCAAACTTAGCAAATAACTGTTGGTCCTTGAGAGTTTGCAACAACTCTAAAATGGTCCGCATGCTCCTCTTCACTCTGAGAGTAGATAAGAATATCATTAATGAAAACAATCACAAACATATCCAGGTACTGCTTGAACATATGGTTCATCAAATCCATAAAAGCTGCAGGAGCATTCATTAGACCAAAAGACATCACAAAAAATTCATAATAACCATACCGAGTCCTGAAGGTTGTTTTTGGAATATCACACTCTCTAACACAAAGCTGATGATAATCGAATCTAAGGTCGATCTTGGAGAAGAAACTAGCACCCTGAAGTTGATCGAACAAGTTATCAATCCTAGGAATGGGATACTTATTCTTGATTGTGACCTTGTTTAATTGGCGGTAGTCCATACACATTCTGAGAAAACCATCTTTCTTGCGCACGAATAAGACTGGAGCACCCCATGGAGAAATGCTAGGCCTGATGAAACCCTTATCAAGAAGATCCTTCAACTGATCCTTTAACTCCTTAAGTTCTGTAGGGGAAATTCTATATAGAGGGATAGAGATAGGATTAGTATTTAGAAGAAGATCTATCCCAAAGTCGATTTCCCGCTCGGGAGGGACTCCAGGTAAATCCTTGGGGAACACTTCTGGAAATTCATTCACAATGGGAATAGACTAAAGGAATGGGGTTTTGGACTCCGTGTCCATAACCCGAACTATATGATAAACATACTCCTTTAAAATCATCTTCCTAGCCTTAATATAAGATATGAAATGACTCTTCGAGGATGGGGGACTACCTTTCCATTCTAAGACGGGTTCATTTGGAAACTTGAAACTGACAACCCGAGCACGACAATCAACATAAGCATAACAAGCATGTAGCCAATCCATACCAAGAATAACATTAAACTCTGTCATCTCTAACTCTACTAAATCCACTTAAGTGACTCTATGAAGGATCGAGATAGAGCAATTTCGGTAGACTATTTTGGCTAAGACTAACTCACCAACAGGAGTAGAAACACAAAAGGGTTCTAAAAGCAATTCAGGACATACTTTGAATTTTCATTCTATATAAGGGGTCACAAAAAATAAGGAGGCATCGGGGTCCAACAAGCATACACATCGAAAGAAAAGACTTTCAACATACCAGTAACAACATCTGGGGAACCCTCCTGGTCCTGACGAGAGGACATAGCATAAAGGCGGTTCTGGCGCTGACCACCAAAACTAGAAGTTGTGCCCTTCTGGGTTGGTCGACCTCCTAGGGCTGTTGGAGCAGACTGAGCCCTACTACCTCTCTTTCCCTCTCTTAGCTGAAGGGAAGTCTCTAATCATGTATGCAACCTATCCACACCCAAAGCATGCACCTGTGCCCAAACGACACTCTCCCGGGTGAGTCTTCCCACACTTGCTGCAAATGGGGTGGAAAGATCCCTTAGAAACACTCCCCTGAGACTGTGAATAAGAACCAAAACCTCTACCAGTCTGATCATGATAAGGCCTCTGGGCCTGGGTAGGAGCACTAGTAGAAGAATTAACGGGTCTTGATGACTTCTTCAGGAATAAGGAGCGATGTCTGCCACCGGACCTCTGATGACCAAAACCTGAACCCTCGGATCTAGCCCTCTTGTTCTCCCTAGCCATCTCCCTAAGTCTGTCTCTCTCGATCTGGTGAGAATGGGTCATGAGTCTGGAAATATTCATATCACTCAAAAGCATAGGAGACCTACACTCTTTCTTCACCAAATCTGAAACACCGTGGATAAACTTGCTCATCTGATCATGCAGGCCTGCTACCATAGAGGGGGAATACCTAGACAACTAAGTGAACTTCAAACTATACTCCTGAACAGTCATAGATCCCTGCCTCAAGTTCACAAACTCCTCAGTCTTTGCTTGCCTGAACTCTCAGGGAAAGAACTGGTCGAGGAAAGCTCTCTCGAAACACTCCCAAGTCATAGGGACCATGTCCCTAGCTCTAGATTCCTTCCATTGCGTGAACCATCTATGAGACACATCCTTGAGTTGATAGGATGGCAATTCAACATAATCAATACCAACCACTTGCATCACATCAAAGATATTCTTCAATTGATCAAGAAAATTTAGCGGATCCTCATTCACTTTTGAACCTCAAAACTCTGGTGGGTTCATACGGACAAAATCACGAACTCAGGCTGCTACCCCACCTTAAGGGTGGACGGGGATAGGATCCGGATGGTTGGCCTGAGCGGCCAAGGTCTGGGCTAGCAAATGGATGGTGTTCGTAAACTCCTCATTCGTGACCTCGGGGGCCAGAACTGGAGGAGTGACATTCTGAGCGGCTCAGTGAGGCATAGCACATCGAGGCATGATCTGAAACGTACAAGGTAAGGATTAGAGGAACATTAGAGCTAAGCTCTATCACATGACATGATCATGAAAGAAATAAAGTTTTATAAGACACCTCATAGCTTCCCTCTCATATGTGTGGCGCACTTCACACATATGAAAGAGACTCTACTCGATGCGGCTTTTAGACATCCTAGGACTCTTGAACCTGAGGCTACCCCCTGGGCATAACACAGGACCTGGGACACACAAGTGCCCCAAGCTAACCCTTGGTTATAGCATAACTCAGGTATATCAATTAAGCATAGAAGAAGCATAATACAAATTAGATAACTCAATCCATAAGATAAAATCGAAAGAACATAATTCGAAGAAGACCCGAATATCATCTATGTCTGAAAAGACTCTATACATGACATAAGGAGTTGCTAGGACAGGACCCTAGCTAACTCAAAGTACAAACATAAGTAGTCTAAACAAACTAGAGTCATGACTTTGTGCTAAATACTACTCTCAAAACATAACATGAGGCTCACATTCATGCGACATATCTAGATGTCAATCTTGTTCATAGATATGTTCATACCCCTGATCTTCATACTACTCACGAATTTTGGTTTAGAAAATGATTCATGAGCATTGATGGCACATCGGGTGTCTTGCATTGCATAATAATTCATAACTTGAAAATTTACATGGCCTTAGTTCAATTTCATAATAACATATACTTTCATAAAACATAGGAACTAGGCATGCACTTTCTTGAAATTCATGAAATCATGCTATCATTTTCCCCAATTTGCTTAAATCAATTCATGCATGTAGGATTTATCATAATTGACCTTCAACTAATAAAATAGGAACTCATATATAAAAACGCATGCAAAATCATGAAATTTAATGAAATTTCATAATAAAATCATGAGAAGGTAATTTTTAGAAAAACCCATAAGAATTGGGTAAGAACCCTAATTTGGAAGTTCATGAAATCACAAATAGAAAGTTGGGGTTTTGAGCACAAGGGTGGAAGGAACCCATTGTTAAATACCCACATACGTTGATTGGAGTTAACCCACTTGAAATTGAAAAGATTAGGAGACTTGGATTTGGAGCTTGAGACCTTGAGCTTTAGAGAGTTCTTTTCCTTTTTGGGAGATGAATGAGGTAATGAGGAGGGAATTAGGCTAATAGGTTTAGAATTCCTGCTAAAAATGGTCAAAATGACCTCACTTAGGAGTTAAAAGGGTGGGTAATGGCTGAAATACCCTTGGGACTTAATTAAGAAAAAGCTAATTTAAAACTCGGCTTCAGGTTCCACGGGTCCCTTCCACAGAACGTAGAACTAACCACGGCTCATGGACTGGAGTCATAGTTCCTTAGTGAAAGTTTCAGGCTGCAGATGAGTTCCTACAACTCAACAGGACGACCCGTAAAAACTTCTACGAGTAATGGACCAATTCATGATTTCAGGGAAAATGACTACTCTCTGTCTGAGTTCCACGGGTTGGTTCCATGACCCATGGAAGCTTCGATAAACCGTAAGACTGACATGTGGTTCTCAGATCTGAGGGTGGTCTACAGGGCTGGAATCACGAGTCCTTTCCATGACTCGTGGAACTTTTCATGGCTCATGGACTTGACTCGTGATCCCTGGGAGTTTAAAATTTTAGCAAGTTTTCTGAGTTTAAAAGCTGGATCAATTTCTGGGGTGTTACAAAACCAAAGGATGAAATCCAAAATCTGATGAAGATGTGTCTTTTGTGGTACTATTATTGGAAACTTGAAGTAGAAAGACACTAGTAGGACAAGTCAGTTGTCGAGTATACTTATATAAGTGGGATCCATACCTATAGCAGAAAGAAGCACATAGCACATGCAATCCTCATATCCATATTTAGAATAGAGATTTAACAGATGACTAAATAAAGTGATAAGAAAAGGCATCAAAGTGAAGACGTTAATAGTAAATACAAGCTAAAAGAGACGAATAAAGGATAAGTAAAGTTATTGAAAGCTGGAAGGGGAATCATTGATCCACAGATATGCCAAATTTCAGAACATTACAGAAAAGCACAAGCTCAAGTTAGCAACTCATACTACTAACAATTTAAAAATTAATTAGATTCCCAAAGCTGAAGAGAAAAAATGATATAAATAAACATGGCCAACAAGTATATCCAAATCTTCACACCCTAATAATATCACACGAACAGAGGGCAAAGTTTAGCATAAATTTTGATGTACAGGTAATATACATCACCCATTGTATCTCCTTATCCAACTTAACAAAAAATAGTTGCATATTAAACAACACAAAGTAAAAAAAATCTAGAAGTCAAAATTAAACACTAGATCTGGTGCATAGCAAGAGTTGCTTCTTTTGTGTACACATTATAAAATCTATTGTCAGGGAATAATATTTTCAATGAATCACCCTGCATAGACACCACAGGAGTATCAAGCACTGTACAGGCAGTTCATAGAAAACTGAGTTGCTCTGAACTTTACTACATTTAGAAAGTTGTAGGTCTGATCCAATATTTATTTGTCGTTAAACACTTGTAGAGTAAAGGTTATTAGATAACAACTCGGAAAAAAATTCATCCATTTGAAATGGAACACAGCATAGTCATCATTTTTATTCTATGTATTGGCCAGAAAACTAATGACACGTGATCCTAAAATATAAGTACAATCAAGGTTCAGACAAAAGTAAACAGGTCTCACATGCTTGTAATTATGTTCTTTTAATTTGTTATAGATGTTAGAAGAAGCAAGTCACAATTTCTGCCTAATTACATCACATCCTGCAAGAGTGGATTTTACAAATAGAACTAGGAGCAAAGCAAGTACTTGTCCCCAAGATATCTGAAATTCATTGTTGTTGAGGCCTGAAACTGATGTAGAGCTGCAATTTGAAGCAAAATTTTAAAACTGAAATGCTTCAACTAAAATCAAACTAGCTTTGGTAATAGTAGGCAATTATAGAACTTAGTTAGAGATGTCAATGAATAAAGGCACAATTGAAAGTATCCAAGCAGTTAATTTTTTAGTCAGAAATTTCTGACTCAATCTAAGTTCTTAGACTGACGGATTCCATTCATTTATCAGTAGGTGAATTTAAGAACAACAAACAGAAAAAACAACAAAAGCACATTGAACTTTCAAAAAGAAGGTTAACAAAATGTCAACCAAATAATGGGGAATAATCTAAACAACACAACGCAAATTCAATACATGGTGTTTTTATGGAAATAACCATGACCTTATTTGATTTTCTTTACTCAAAACTATACAATTCCTCTTTTACTTTTTTCTGTTTTACTTTTCTACTCCTTTGGGGGGCTAAGGTGCTTTCCATTATCAAATCATAAATTTTTCCTTGAAATCTAGGTTCATGTCATTTTTGAGAGATTGCAAGTAAAGTCATATTTTCTTCAATAAACGCAATCCAGCTCATCTAAAGTCAAGATAATACATGCTAAAAGACACTGGAAATTTTGCTTACTACTTAAAACATTCAAATCCAACTTGCAATACTTTGGTGAAAATCTCTTACTTGCATGTAGCAATGAACAATCACTGAAACTAGTTTTAGAGCATTTGGCCCAATCCTTATGCCTCTCTTGTGAGGGAAAACCTGCATCGTCAACCACAACACGTAAAAAAAATCAGTCGGATCTAAATTCTACAACTCGCTCTCTTTCAGAGAGAACCATCCCCGCACCCAAACAATGCTACACACATAACTTTAAAGCATGTAGGAATTTTTGGTGGATTAAGAAAATCTAAATGAGTGAACTAAGCTAATATGCACAACCTTATGAAAAAACGTTACAAAGGGTAGTGTAGTTTAAAACAATGGCCTATCTTGCTTGATATAGGGTGTATATATCAAGTGCTAACTTCTGAATATTCTTTGAGATATTTAGCTTGTATTGCCTCTAATTGCTATGAACAGGCAAATATGCAATAATTCCTATAATTTCAGTGATATGTGCCTATCATATTAAAGAATATATTAAGGGATTTAATGATTTAAGCTTAAGTTTTACTTAAGACTACATGTACTTAATTGGTTCACACACCCAATTAAGTTTTAAGTGTTAACAGTACCTTTAGTTCCTAGATGCAATATTTCAAACCTAAGAATTTTCTCCTAGTATGAGTGTAGCTAAAATATTTTCAAGAGAACACAAAATTAACAGAACATGAATAAGGGAAGTGAAAAGCAAGAAAAGAATCATTCGAGGTCTCACAATATTTGGGTTAGAATTTTCCAAAGCTTTGAGTTATATTAAAGAGAACTTCAGCCAAAGATTTTATAGGACATTCATATACTCATAGAAATAAACTGCTATAATCAAGCAAACTCACCTTCAAACTATTTATCCATCGAAATTCTCAGTAACCACATCACTCGACAGTAGGAATTAGAAGATTTTTAGTTCACTTGGGTAGCCAACCTTTTTATAGATATGATTGCATAACTGTATAGACATTTTTTTGCAACCATGGACACGATTTAATTTCCTAACTGTTCTTCCATCATTTCAAACCAAATCTTACTAATTACTCCTAAAACTCAAAAAATAGGAAGAAATCAAAACTACTAAAAGACAAAGCCACAGAGCTCCTATAACAATGTTCATAAGAAGCAAAATACAAAATCAGTTACAATACATAGAAACAAGTAGAACTAGAATTGACTCTATCGACTCTTAATTAAATAACTTTAGTTCAATAATGTTGGAAACAAGTAGAAATAGAAACGAGTAGAACCTAACAATTCATATATAAATCTATCAAAATATGTTAAAAATTCGACAGAAATTTAACTCAATGTTCAAATTCTCTAAAGAAATACACACACCGAATAATTCCTCTCTCTCACACACATATACACTATCACATAAGGGTCTGAAGGAGAAAAAATTTATAGATCACTAAAACTTTTGTGAAGTACCGAAACTCTACCTGAGAGTCGATCAAGAGAGATGGCTATATTGTTAGAGGATATTAACCAAACTAACTTGCCTCAAATCAATTCCTTCTGTTTAACTGTTTTTCACCTTTATGCTTTTCATTTTGATGCATTCACATAGACAACTCCACTAAAACCTCGAATGTTCAATATAATAAAGAAAGTAGCACAATCAATATTGAATTTCTAGCTTATTCATTTTGGTCAATCCACAAACATAGTAGCTTCATTGGCATAACATTAGTGATTAGAGGTATCATATATGTATATCATCAATTGCTCATAACCTGATCTGCATAACAATCCAAAGTTTGACAACAATCCATAGTTCAAAATTTTATCAAACGATCAAATAATTCTAGATTAGTAAATGAGTTAGTAAAGCAGAGATAGAGAAGAAAGCGGACTTGGCTAAAGAGAGATAGAGGTCGGTTAAAACTGAGAGATCATTAAGGAAACCAGTTTGTACATACATAAACATCAAATCTTCCACTGTTTCCACCAGCATTGACGCAGTTCTGGTGGTCTGCACTTTCACCAAACTGCTCATCATTTTCTCCATTTTAGATAACGGTGCAGTTTCCAAATTTGCTCAATAGCAGTAGCAAACCAACAGATTTATGTTGATTTGGTTCACGTTGTTGGCTTTTCTCTATTTTTGGCTTTGGTTCGTGTTCGTCTTGCATTATGTTGTCCAAGTGTAGCAAAAAGTTAAAAATCATTGTACAATCTTGCAAATTCATGAATCCCAAACTTAGAATGTCTTCTTCTCCAGTTCTTCTTCCTCAAAAGCAAACTCGTAATCGGTGACCCACTTCTTGTCGAACTCTTCGTTCTTGACCTCCCCGATGATAACCCACACACCACCAAAACCCCAAAACCTTCTTCTTGTCTTCTTCCACCAAACAACCTATAACCCAATTTTTAGAGGCAGAAAAAACAATACCCCGAGACTTGAGGGTTATCATGGTTGAAATTTTTAACTCATAAAACACACAAGAAAAGAGAATTTAGGAATTGAGAAACCCTAATGAAATTGGGGGGAAAAAATATGGAGGGAGCTTATTATTTTATCCAAAACTCTCTATACTCCAATACGGCCTACAATATTCTTCCTTTTTAGAAATTGGGGGTGATATACGGGGGGAGGGAGGATTCATTATTTTAGTCAAAAAATTTAGGAGAACTATAAGGCAACACTTTTAAAGTGTTGTATTTAGAATTATAAAAATAGCACAGTTAAAAGTGTGGCCATATGTGTAAATAGGTGTTGCAAATTATATCATGATGTGGCAAAGTTTATAATATGTAGCCTATATCACTAAAGAGCATGCTTTATAAGCATTGTCAATATTACTGTGGCCAAAAACTAAAAACTAAGGTTGCGCTTTAAAAGCGTACCATAAAATATTTCAGGCAACACTTTACAAGCGTTGTCCAGATTTAGTGTGGCCTTAGGTCTAAAATGTTGTAGTGAAATAAGGATAATAAACTTGCAAATAAAGGGAGATTTCAGCATGTATGCTTGTGAGAAAGTATCTGAGAATGTTAATAAGAATGTGCGTACAATAATTGATTATTTTACAAGATTGGATCGTTACATCTGTGGTTTGAGTTATCATGTTGACGACAAAATTAGTTTTGTGGAATGACCAGGGCTATGAGTTACTATTGGTGAAAATACTTGTGATATAACTAATTTGTAAGGGTTTTTTAGTTTTAAGGTGCAAGTAAGGTAGGAAAGACTTTTTGGTGCCCAGGATTTGCAATTTGTTACTACTTTCATGATGGGCTCAAAATTTGTATAAAGACTTATGGTATTTTGAAATAATCCTCAAGTAGATTTAATGGATTTTCAATTTTTGATGGTAAAAGTGATTGAAAATGAAATATGATATTTGAAAAATAAAGATAAGGGTATTTATTTTAATTTGGAATGTAAGAGTTCATCTTCAGGAAATGAGACTTGGATTAAGGACAATGTGATTACTTGGGTCTTGTTCAGATTATGGGGATATTATTATGTGTTAACCAGATAAGGTGTAAATTGGGTGAGTATGCTTGGAGAAGGAAGTCTACATATACTTTTTGCCAAGTGTTGTGATAAGTTTCAAAGTGTGTTTGCGGTGGTAATCGGATAGATTTAGATTTCGGATCATGGATGTGATATGATCAATGTAAAAGTGATTTATAGTGTACTAAAGTATGTGGTTTCATGGCATCTTAAGTGAAGGGGCTAATGGATTTGGTAATGTGAGTTGTCTACATGGTTTGGATTGATAATCAGGTTTGTATGGTAAGACTAGATTTGTTGTAATGGATCATGTTAAGGTGTATATTTGTAAGATGAGCAAGAATAAGAATATCAGTTATAGATGACTTAGAATAACTTGTGCATAGTAAAGCACATGGATTGCAGTATTTATTACTTTTGGGATTACTGGGGGCATAATTAAAGGTTGTACTCTGTGATTTGTGGTTTAGAGTATAGAGTAATAGGTCTTGGTCTTTGTGTTGAAAAGTTAAAAGTGGTGAATGATTTAAATAAAAGAACAAGAGGCTCATACATTACAGAATTTGAGGTATTCTAAATTATATGAAGATCTATCAGCATTGTGAGATTGGTGTTGGTTGATAAATATGAAGAAAAAAGGCATCAGGTATAGATCTTTGGTGCAGGGTTGATGATTGGTGTTGGTTTCAGCCATTGAGTTTTTGTATGATATCATAAGGTGGAACATTTTGTAGTGAAAGATGGAATTGTTTAGCATAGACTGAAGAAGGATTTAAGAGTGTTTTTGTGAAGGTTTGGGATCAGCTGGGGTGACAATCAGTTATATGTGGGTGATTTTGCATTTCTACGCTAGGTTGGATTGTTTATGTTATGCTAGGTGGCTTATAGATATATTACCAAAAGACTTACAGTTCTACGGATTATTGTGAATATGGGGTGGAATTGATACTACCTTGTTGATGAAAACTATGTGGACAATTATGATAAGTCACATAGATATTTGGTAATGTATGGAGGATATATGCTTATGGTATAACAACCTTTTGGGCTGATCAGTTGGTTTCTCTAAGATTTGGCATGAGAATAAGATTGTTGCAATAGTGGTTAAAGCATAACATTTTGAAGATTTTTATGAAACAAGATATCAGTTTCTGAAACAGTAGCTTCAACTCGATGAAACAGAATTATCAGACTTGGAATTAGCGCTATTAGACTTGGAAAAGCAAGTTTCTGATAAGAAATGCTTAGAATTGGATCTGAACAAGCAAAGATCCTTCCTAAAAAAAGTCATGATTCATATTTCTGGTGAGTGGCAATGTGTATTCTAGGTGTTTTTAGTACTAATGTCGATTCTAGAAGTGTGAATGAACGATTTGTAGGGTCATGGTATTTTACTGGTTCAGATTTTGCATTGGATTTTGGCTACAGTTATTGGATTATGGTGACTATATGGTTTTGATGAACTGGTTACGTCAAAACTATGATTATGATCAAATTGAGTATTCCATACAGAGACTGTGAAAAAATATAAAAATCAGATGGTTGGAGAAGTTTTGGTTTTAATAAATACTAAGGTGCAGTCTTATGTGTTAAAAAGGATTTAATGGTTAGAGTGGACAAGTGGTACTACAGATGTAATATTTTCTTGGGAGTTCGTGTATGAGGTATACCATGAGTATTTAGAGTTGCTTGACAGTCTTGGTACTTTTCTTGCCCCTTCAAGGATGGACAGATGTTTAAGTGGTGGATGATATAACAACCCTCATAGACATTTTAAGATTTTTGTGTATTTTGAGTATTTACCCAATCGTATAGTTGCAATCATGGTATTTATGGTCTGTGGGGGTGGGTGACATGATTCTCGAGGTGGTTGGACGAGATCTGCATGGGTTTTTCATTTTTGAAGGTTGAAAAGTTAAAATGGTTGACAAAAGTAAACATTTGAGGAAGATGAGCTCAAAATAGAATTTCGACAGTTCAATTAGTTCTAGAAAGTGATTTTTGAGTTGGTTGGACTATTCGTTTGGATCTCAAGGCTTTTGGATGCGACTCAGGTCATTGGTTGGAATTTCGGAAATTTATAAGCTTAGAGTTGACCACTATCAACATTCAGTTAAGATGTTCTCAAATGTGTGATTTGATGATTCCAACAGGTCTGGAATGTATTTTATGATCAATTTGCACTATTGGGTTGTCTCTGAAAAGTCTTGGATGAGTTTTGGATACTTGATCAAAATTTGAAGTTTTACGTCATTGAGCTTTAATAGAACCACCTTAAGAAAATGAGCTCTAAATGGTATTTGGATTGAACCATTAGATCTGTATCAAAATTTTACCACAACAAAAAGGATCATCGCATTTTGAGTTTGTATGTGGGAGTTCTAAACTTTTTAGTGAAAGATTTGTTACTGAAGGGCCTTTTGTCGCGACCACTAGGTCTCCGCGAAAGGTGTCAGTTATTTTATAAAAAGGACAATTTTGAGGATTTCATAGTTTGGATATTTTTGGAGCTAGAAAGCTCCGATTGGGGTGATTTTTGATGCATTTTTCTCATATGATCATTGTGTATGTGTTTCTACTCTTATTTTATTTTTTTCAAAGAATACCCAATTTTTTTACATTTTGATTCACAAAGTGGAGATTTGAAACCACAAAGATAAGAAATCAAAAGTTTTTGGTTTGATGATCAATTTGTAATGGGTTTTCATTTCTTTCTTTTTTAACTTCGGGTCCTTGTAGTATGAGTAAACCAATTTTAGCGTCATTTTACTGATTTATCGATTGTTTCATCATTTTAAACTGCATATGAATATGAAAATTGAGGATTTTGAGCTTACAGTTAAGAAAATATATTATGATGATTTGAAAGTCGATTTGAGCTCCATTTTTTATGAAATTTCATATTAGAGTTCCTTATGTTATTGGTAATATGACATTCAAATAAAATTATAGTTATGTCTTTTTGGCTCGGAGTTGACTTTTTAGAGCCAAAATAGAAGTATAGCAATATAGGTGTCTACAGATTCATTTACTTATGTAAATTATGTATTTGACCAGATTGGACTCCTTTGAAGGTTATACGAAAGAGAAAGGCTTTGATATAATCATTTGGACTTCATTTAAGGCAAGTTAAGATTTACTTTGACTTTTTTTTTTGAAGTGTTTTATGTGTTAGTTGAATGTTTTTGGGAGTAATGGGTAAATAGGGTCTCATATAGGTGAGATAACGAGCATCTATGCGGATAACAGTGTATCATGAAGAGTTAAAAGTAATGAATTGACTTTCTTAAATTTACTCTTTGAATGATAACATATGTACCATGTTATATGATGAGGATTTGAGATCGTATCTCTGAGTTATTGAATTATATGACTATGTGAGCCTGATTTTTAGTTGTAGCATTAGTGTAAATTTTGTGTTTGTTCGTTGTTATATGACGGATGATTGATACATGATAGCTTGCTTATGAATTTCTCACTTGATTTTGTTTGCATCATTTTATAATATAATTGATTGTTCTAGGCTGATTTTGAGAAGGTGTCGAGGTCTTTATCGATGATGTGGGTGTCCAAGGTTATTACCACACTGTTTCGAGGTCATTATTAATTATGGGTCTGAGGTCATTTTTGGACCAGTCCAAACTCATTTCTGTATGGATATGAGGTCATTTCCAAATTAGTTCGATGTCATTTACAGATGGTATATAGACTTCACAAGTCCCCCATGGGTCCCAACTAACTACTGTTGTGGGTGTATATGGTTTTCTAGTCAGGTAGGTGGCATACACATCATATGCACTCATTACAGTATATTTTACTTGACTTGTATTATTTGGTGAATTATTTGACTATTTGACTTTGAAAGCGAATGTATTTCTCTTGTCATGCTGAGATAGTTATGTTGTACTATTCAGACTTGTCTTATTTGTAATTGTTGTTGTTGACATTAGTTGATAGTCTATAATTGAAATAGAGAGTTGCATAGTATTACAGGGTCAACCCACTTTGGATTAGGGCTAGCCGATGATGCTTTTGAGTACACTTGGATTAGTACTCACGCTTGTTATTTGTTTGCACCATGTATGAAGGTATTGAGACTAGTACCTCTAAACATTAATTTTGTAGCCGTGTTTCTATTCAAGATTCGGAGATAGTTTTTGCCTAATATGTGGATCTACTGAATCTCTCATATCTTTTTTATGCAGTTTCCTATTTTATGACTCTTTAGCAGTATTTTAATTCTCGTAGAGGCTTATACTATTGACTTTAAGCTTTTTGGGTAGTTTGATATTAAATTCTACATTTTACTCTTAAGTTTATTTATGAGATGTTATTTGAGACTTATGTTGTTTAATTACTCTTTTCTGCATAATTGCTATTATATTTTGATGTAAATGATTGTGTTGGCTTACCTATTACAGGGGTGAGATAGGTGGTATAACTTTCTTGGATTTTGGGTCGTAACAAGGCTTACATTAGTACTTGTCTTGACCCCTCCAGAGGATACAGAGAGGTAAGTGTCTATTGTGACATTTTGAGGATCGGATTAGGCTATGTTTTGATGCAACACGACAAGGTTATTGCTTATGCCTTGGGACAGTTGAGAAAGCATGAGTAGAATCACCCTACTTATGATTTTAAGTTAACGACTATTGTATTTGCCCTTAAGATATGGCATCATCAGTTATATGGAGTTTAGGTTGACATATTTACAGCCCATAACAGTAACAAATATATATTTAAGAAGAAGAAACTGAATTTGAGGCAGAGAAGATGGCTAGGTCTTGGGTGTATTTTGTCTTTTTTGTACTTCTATTCTATTTATGAAAGTTTGGATTTTTAGACTTACTTCCCCTATTTTGAGAAATTTTATTAGGGTGAAGGTTGCTTACCTACCGGTGGTTAGTGTAGGTTCCATCATGCCATAGATTTGGGTAGTGACACGTAACACCCCAGAATTTAAACCAACATTAAAACACTAAAACTTAGAAAACAATCTACAAATCCCAGGCCCCAAGGGAACGTGCCATGAACCATGCAAGGCATGACAATTAGTTAGGAAAGTCGTGAGAGCAACCCCAGCCAGCTTATCCCCGACAAGAAGCCACCACGAGCTTCAAAAGTTTAATGGGTTGTGGGACCCGCCATGGAAACCTCCAGTGGCTCAAATTCCACTCCCCAACCCAATGGCCAGGGTCATGCACCATGGGAGCTACCATGGGTCATGGGGCCTCGCTGTGAGAACTCCCCAGAGTACCAACCCAACTGCCCCCTTCTGAAGGCAAGCTCTAATGGGCCTTCGCAGGTCTGACGGTCGTCGAGTAGCCATTCCGGTGGGAAAATTTTTGCAACTTTTCTTTTAAGTCAGGGAAATTCCAGTCTTTTCCCTGCTCTTTTAACTCGTACACCAGGTCGTTTTAGGCATACTTGGGTGGGTTTTTAGTAAGACTTCGGTTAACTTCTTTTCAATCCATCGACTCAAACCTTAAGAGAGAACAGAAGAACAGTTTTCCTCTCCAAAGCAAGAATTAGGGCTCTTTAACTTCAGGCTCCAAATCCAAAAGTTTCACTATGATTCTTACTTTTGGGGATGTGGGAATTCATTAATGGGTATTCTTTTACCCATTGAAAGTTAATTCAACTCTTCAGTTTCAGTTTAGTCTTCAAGACCTAGGATTCCTAAATTATATGAATCTCTTGTATTTCAGTTTCCTTGCTATGTATGAACTCTTATTTCACGTTTCCTTGAAGTCTAGCATGGTGTATATTCAGAAATCTCAAACCCTCAGCATGTTGTTCAATTTATGAATTTGAAATATGATTATGAACTGCATGTTTTATTCAGATTCTAGAATTGTTAAGAGTATTTCAATTCCTCAGGTTGGTGTGTTATGAACACCTGATCAGTTTAGGGTTTCATGCATTTCTAGTTAGGTGCTCAGTCCTTCAGAATAACATGATTAGAATGCTTTCACTCTTATCATTATTTATCATTCTCAGAAATTCAGTATTTTGAGCTATCCAGAATGTCAGTTTAGTTACATATTCAATTAAGAGTAGTGCTTAGCACCGATCAGACGCGGGGATGAAATATCACTCGTTATTTAGGTTGAGACCTTTAGCAGAAGTGCTTAAGTCCCAGAACTACGGTGCCACTGTAGGTTCTAAAGGGTCACCCATCAGATCAGGATTGACACCTTAGTTTTTTTTGGACATCAAAATAGTAGATCCACGCTAGACAATGTTTGTACCCATAGCAAGGTATGATCACCCTCCAAGACATGGTTATAGTTTTTCCCCATAGTTAGCAGCTTAGGATATGTCGGTTCATAGTAGCTCCCACAGTATTAATGTTAGTCGATGCACATCCTGAGAGAATCGTCTTTCTTACACACTAAAATGACTGGAGCACCCCATGGATAGATGTTGGGTCTGATGAAGTCCTTATGTTGAAGGTCTTTCAGCTGTTCCTTTAACTGATTAAGCTTGGTTGGAACCATTCTGTAGGGTGGAATTGAGATAGGCTAGGTATCTAGAAGGAGATCTATTCCGAAGTTAATTTCTCGCTCGAGAAGAACCCCGGGTAGATCTTTTGGAAACACTTATGAGAATTCATTGACCACTGGGACTGACTCAAGAGTTGGGGTCTCGAAATCTGAATCCTTAACCCGAACAATATGATAAATACACCCTTTAGAAATCATTTTTCTGGCCTTAAAGTAGGAGACAAAATGACCTATAGGCACTGAGGTATTGCCCTTCCATTCTAAGACTGGTTTATTTGGAAACTAGAATCGAAATATCCTGGTTCTAGAATCAACTAAGGCATAATAGGAATGTAACTAGTCCATGCCTTGAATGACATCAAAGTCAGTCATTTCTAACTCTATGAGATCAACTGAGGTGACACAAAAGTCTACTTATATATAAGGAGTCACAAAGGAAAGTGTAGCTCAAGGATCTAATAATGCATAAAAATTAGTATGAAAGACTCATAACGTACTTGTGACCACATTTGGGGAATCCTCCTGGTCCTATCGAGTCTTAAGAGCATAAAATTTATTTTGGCGCTAACCGCTGCCTGCATTAGATAAGGCACCCTTCTGATTCAAGCGACCTGCTAAAGCTGTTGTAGAGTTAGCTTGATTTTATGGGCTAGCATCCTTGCCCTTCTGTGAAGCCATTGGGCACTCTTTCATTTTGTGTCCTGGCTTTCCACATCCAAAACAGTTCTCACTACTTTCCATACACTTACCTTGGTGGTTACTACCACAGTTCTTGGAAACCATATGAGTGCGCCCACTACCGACACTACCCTGGGACATAGAGCCTGGTTCCCTATCCCTCTTATCTGGTCTGAACTTGGGAAATAGGGAACTAGCAGAGGATGGGCGGGAGCTATCAGAGGATGGGGCGAGAGAGATTACCATCATATGACCTTTGTTGAGAATAACTAAAGTCACCTGTTCTAGCCCTCTTGTCGTCTTTTCTCTCTCTTTGATATTTTCCTCCTAAAACTAGTAGGCATGAGTCATCAATCTGTAGATGTCCATCTCCTTCACCAATATAACGGCCATGCATTCTTCGACCAAGTTATCAGAAACACCTAACACAAATTTACTCATATGGACTCTAGAGTCAGCTACCATTACTGAAGTATACTTTAACAACTGAGTAAACAAAAGAGAATACTCTTTCACGCTCATGTCTCCCTGCCTCAAGTTGACAAACTCTTGAACCTTGGATTTTCTAAGTTCAAGTTGGAAGAACCTATCTATAAAAGTAGTCATAAACTGATCCTAATCTACTGGAACTGCATCTGTACTCCTCCACTGCTTGTACGAGATATGAGCCATTCCCTTCAACTGATAAGCAGCCAAGTCTGAACTTTCAATTGAGGTGACACCAATAAAAACTGTAACCTTCTAGATGTCATCTAGAAATTCCTCTGGATCCTCCTCAGCCTTAGATCCATGAATCTCGGGAGGATTCATCCGAGTGAAGTCCCAGACTCTAGCTGCTGCTGAGTTATTTCATAGTGGGACTGGTGCCACATCTTGATGGTTTACCTGAGTATTCATGGACTATGCTAGCACCTAAAAAGAAGCCCTGGACTCAGCATAAGTTATTGATCATTCAAAGGGTTTTCTGGAGTTGGTGGTACTTATTGATTCCCATTTCCGTTCCTTCTTCCGTTAGCTCTTCTGGGAGGCATTTTTTGTAATGCATAGAGCATGAGTTAGAAGGATATTAAATAGAGTTCATACTCTATAGCACGAGATGGAAATTAAAAAAGGGAATTTTTTCCTAACAACATCTCATAGCTTCTCTCTCATAAGTGTGGCGCGCTTCACACCCATGAAAAAAACTCTACTTGATGCGGCTTTTAGACACACTAGGACTCTTGAACCTAATGCTCAGATACCAAGTTTGTTACACCCCGAGGCTACCCCCTAGGTGCAATACAGTTCTTAGAGTCACAAGTGACCCTAAGCTTACCCATGATCTGTCATAAACAAAGTATTCTGATTAAATATTATCTGTCGGAAGCTGAATTAATGAAATCATAAGAGTTTAAAACATCTGAATATATATAAAGTCTAACTTATAAGTTGAAAACTAACTCAGTGTCTGAAAGCCTCTATCTTATATGAGTTACTGCGACAAGCCCCAGCTAACTCCAAAGACCAAAAATTGTAAATAAGACTGAAATAAAGAAAGCATAAATCTCGTCCTCAAAGTATGAGGACGCACCAACTAAACTGCTAAAAGGACTAGAAAATTTCACTAAGAGTGGTATGAATGTTGAGCTCCTAAACCTGCATCATAATAGGATGTAGCACAAAAGTATGCGTCAGTACTCTAAATGTAATGAGCATGCGAGATATGCACTAATGTATATACAAATATATTGAACATGACAAAATGATCTGAACATGAGAGATGAGCTGAAACATGATTCTGAAAGATAAACTGATGCAATGACTAAGTATTTAACATGCAACTGAATAATGCTAAACTGAACTAAATAATAGAATAATTGAATACAAGGTAAATGTGATACTGAATAAAAATTGTGGGAGCTACTATTAACCTACATACCCCAAGTTGAGCTAACTATGAGGCCAACCTATAACCCTGGCTAGGGGGGTGTTCATACCTTGCCAAGGGTACAAATATATACTTGCATGGATCCACTAATCTAATGTACAACAAGGGACTAGGGTGTCAAGTCTGATCTGACAGGTGACCCCTTTAGAACCTACGATGGCGCTATAGTTCTTGGATTTAGGGACTTCTACTAAAGGTCTCAGCCTAAACTGACTGATGAGCCTTCATCCCCTTATTCACTCGGTGCTAAGTCTACTCCCAACTGAATATGTAAGTAAATAATTCAAACTGACATTCTGGATAGCTGACTTTTTTGAGAATGCACAAAATACTAAAATTGAGAACATTCAAATCATGAAGTTCTAATTGACTAAATATCTGACGAAAATGCATGAGCTTGAAACTGATCGGGTGTTCATAACCCACAATCCTAATGAATTTAACTAATCTAAACAATTCTAGGATCTAACTAAAATATGAAAATTCATAGTTATAAATTCAACATTCAAGAATGATACCACATAGTAAAGATTTTAGGGTTCTGAGAACATAATAGTGCTAGACTTCAAGAAACATTCAATAAGGATTCATTCATAATAGGGAAACTGAAATACAAAAGAATTCACAAAAAAATTGGGAACCCTAGGTTCTAAAACTAAGCTGAAACTGAAGATATTGAGTTAATCTAGGGATTCAATGGGTTAAAGGAACCCACTGATGAAATCCCATATACCTTAAAGAAGAATCCTTGAGTTTAAGCCTGAACATTGAAGAACCCTCTCAGATGGCTTTGGAGAAGAAAGGAACGCTTTATTTTCTCTTATTTTTGCTTAGTGTTGAATGTAATCTGAGGGAATTAGGGGTTTTGGTAGTTTTAGGCTTAAAATTTATCTTAGGCTAGTCAAAACGTCGTAGCTTATCCTTAAAAAGGGTAGGAAAAGTCTAGAGTACCCCTAAGAATTTAATTAGAAGACTGCTAAAACGTTTGGCTCAGGTTTCCAAAGGCCATAACCATGGACCGTAGACTAAACCATGGATTGTGGTTCGTATCTCAGTTTCTGGACTGCTTGTTAGGCTGCGAGTCTGATTTCCACGAACAAGGTTCATGACCAGTGGAACCATCCATGGCTCATAGAACTTGTCCATGGTTCATTGGGAACTGATATCCCTTAGGTTTAATTTCTATGAGGGGAAAATCACACACTGTGGTCTGATTCATAAACCATGAAAGCTTGTCATGGTTTTAGACCCAGAGGTGGGGTCTAATTCCATGGAGGCAATCCACAACCCGTAGACCTTTTCACGATCCATGGAAATCATCTGTGGTTTCAGTTCTGACTTGGATAGTTTCACTTTCTGATTTTTTTGGGATGGTTCTAGGCTTAGAATTTCCTGGGATGTTATAATATCTCCCCCTTGGGATTATTCTTCCTCGAATAAAGACTAAACAAGCTGAGTTTTGAGGGAAAGAGCTGTAATCCTACCAACTGAGTTCTAAGAAGCTAATTTCTAGCTGATTTGAGTTCTTCGGACATGAAAGCATCTAGACAATGCAAGAATATCTAAGGGAACATGATACTGAGACTAAAATACATGTTAGTAAACTGAGAAACTAGAGAGGAACTATTACCTCATGCTGAAACTAAATCGAAAGGAAAGAGGCGAGGGTACTTGGTCATCATAGATGTTTTTGCTTCCCAAGTAGCTCCCTCAACTGACTGATTTATCCACGGAACTTTCAGTGAAGCGAATCTTTTATTGCTTAACCTACAAACCTGAAGGTCAAGAATTCCAACTGGAACCTCTTCATAGGTGAGGCTATCCTTCACGCCCACATTTTCTAATTGCACAATTGATGCCAGATCACCAGCACACTCCTTCAACAAAGAAACTCTAACTTATAAACCACATTATGTACCCTTTTTAGGATTCTATAAGGACCTACACATCGGGGACTGAGCATCCCTTTCTTGCAAAATCTCATCACACCCTTCATGGGTGACACTTTAAGGAAAACCCAATCATCAATCTCAAACTCTAAGTCCTTTCTCCACATATCTGCAAAGGACTTTTGACAACTCTGGGTAGTCTTTAATATTTCCCTAATGATCTAAACTTTCTCCATAGCCTCATGAACCAAATCTGGCCCAATTAAGGCTTTTTCAACTACTTCAAACAAGCCAATAGGTGATCTACACCTTTTCCCATAAAGTGCCTCATATAGGGCCATCTGAATACTAGAATAGAAGTTGTTATTGTAGGAAAACTCTATGATAGGTAAGTGCTCATCCCAATTACTTTTGAAATCAATCACACAAGCTCTCAACATATCCTCTAAGATCTTAATGGTATGCTCTAACTGACCATCCGTCTGCAGATGAAATATTGTGCTGAGATTTACTTGGGTACCAAGACCTTTCTGAAAGGATCTCTAGAACTGAGATGTAATCTGAGTACCCCTATCTGAGATAATAGACAAGGGAACCCCATGCAACATGACTATCTCATGGATATAGAGTCTGGCATAATCCTCTGCTAAATTTGTAGTCTTGACAATCAAAAAGTGAGTTGACATAGTAACCCTATCTACTATCACCCAAATAGAGTCATGCTATCAGTGAGTACAAGGTAAACCTATAATAAAATACATATTGATCACATCCCACTTCCAAGTAGGAATGTTAATATCTTGAATCACACATCTCGGTCTCTGATGTTCTACCTTCACTTTCTGAAAATTGGGACATTTAGCCATAAAATCTGTGATGTCCCTCTTCATGTCATTCAACCAATAGACTTCGCTTAGATCACGGTACATCTTTGTGGCACCGAGATAAATAGAATATCTGGAACTAGGAGCTTCTATCAGGATCCGCTCCCTCAACTCATCCGTATTAGGGACACATAAATGACCCTGATAGCAAAGTACAATATCTCACCCTTGGGAGAAAACCTCCACCATCTGTTGATGGACCACACCTTTTAACTGAAGTAAGATGGGGTCATTTTCTTGCTACTCCTTCACCTCGACTACTAGAGAAGATGCTGACCTATTCTGCACTATCACACTACCATCTTTTATGTTTGTAAGGCAATCTGCGAAGCAAGAAAGCCTATGAACATCCTTGGCTAATTCTTTCTTCTCTTCCTCAACATATGAGACACTACACATAGATAGTATACTTAGTGTATCAGCCACTACATTGGCCTTACCTGGATGGTAGAGCACATTCATGTCATAATCCTTGAGAAAATCGAGCCACCTTCTCTGATGAAGATTCAACTCTTTCTGGGTGAACACATACTGGAGGCTCTTATGGTCTGTAAACACGTCCACATGGACACCATACAAGCAGTTCCTCCAAATCTTTAAGGCAAATACAATTGATGTAAGCTTAAGTTCATGAGTCGTATAGTTCTTATCATGAATCTTAAGTTGTTTGGGGGCATAAGCAATGACCTTACCATGTTGTATCAAGACACAAACCAAGCTGACTCTGGATGCATCACAATACACAACAAAACCATCTAAGCCCTCTGGTAGAGTTAAAACTGGAGTTGTAGTCAACCTGGTCTTCAAATCTAAGAAGTTTTTCTCACACTCATCTTACCACTGGAACTTACCCTTTTTCTAAGTCAATCTGGCCAATGGGGCAGCTATGGATGAAAATCCTTCAAAAAATCTCCTGTAATAACCAACCAAACCCAAAAAACTTCTGATGTATATCAGAGAAGTGGGTCTAGGACAGTTCTTCACTGTCTTTATCTTCTGTGAATCAACTCGGATGCCCTCACTAGACATTACATGACCAAGGAAAGCAACTGACTTTAACCAGAATTCACACTATATAAACTTGGTGAATAACTGGCGATCTTTGAGAGATTGTAGCACAACTCTCAAATGGTTTACATGATCCTCTTCACTCCGAGAATATAAAAGTATATCATTAATAAAGACAATGACAAACATGTCCAAGTACTGCTTGAACACCCTGTTCATCAAATCCATTAAAGGTGCAGGAGCATTTGTTAGTCCAAAAGACATAACTACAAATTCAAAGTGACCATACCAAGTTCTTAAGGTTGTCTTCAGAATGTCACAATCTCTGACTCTGAGCTGATGATAACCGGATATAAAGTCTATCTTATAAAAGCAACTGGCACTCCGAAGCTGGTCAAACAAGTCATCAATCCTGGGAATGGATACTTATTCTTGATTGTGATTTTGTTCAACTGATGGTAGTCGATGCACATCCTGAGAGAACCTTCTTTCTTATGCACAAAAAGGACTGGAGCCCTTCATGGAGAGATATTGGGTCTAATAAAGCCCTTATCTAAAAGGTCTTTCAGCTATTCCTTTAACTCCTTAGTCTCGGCTGGAGCCATTTTTTAGGGTGGAATGGAGATAGGTTGGGTATCTAGAAGGAGATCTATTCTGAAGTCAATTTCCCGCAAGGGAGAAACCCCGAGTAGATCTTTTGGAAACACTTCTGGGAATTCATCAACCATTGGGACTGACTCAAGAGTTAGTGTCTCAGAATCTGAATCCTTAACTAGAACAAGATGATAAATACACTCTTTAGAAATAATTTTTCTGACCTTAAGGAAGAAGACAAAATGACTTATAGGCACTGAGGTATTACCCTTCCATTCTAAGACTGGTTCATTTAAAAACTGGAACTGAACTATCATGGTTCTACAATCAACTAACACATAAAAAGAATATAACCAGTCCATGCCTAGAATGACAT
This sequence comes from Jaltomata sinuosa, assembly GCA_003996215.1. NCBI lineage: Eukaryota > Viridiplantae > Streptophyta > Magnoliopsida > Solanales > Solanaceae > Jaltomata > Jaltomata sinuosa. The sequence continues at coordinate 72,995 of QJPP01002657.1, forward strand.
CAAAGTAAGTCATTTCTAACTCTATGAGATTGGCTGAGGTGACTTTCTGAAAAATAATGACCGGGAAATTTCTGTATACCCATCTAGTTATAACTGAATCCCCAATAAGAGTAGAGACTGAGAAAGTTTCTGGGAGGATTTTTTGACTGACACCTAAGTTTACTGCTATATAAGGAGTCACAAAGGAAAGTGTAGCTCCAGGATCTAACAATGCATAAACATTATTAGAAAAGACTCATAATGTACCACTGACCATATTAGGGGAATTTTCCTGGTCATGATGAGTCAGAAGGGCATAAAATCTATTTTGGCACTAATCATCTCCTGCATTAGATGAGGCACCCTGCTGAGTCGGGCGACCTGCTGGAGAAGCTATAGTGTTAGCCTAATTTTTTGGGCGAGCATCCCTGTCCTTCTGTAAATCCATTGGGCACTATTTCATTCTATGGCCTAGCTTGCAACACCCAAAATAGTTCTCACTACCTTCCAAACACTCATCTTGGTAGTTCCTACCACACTTCTTGTAAACCAAATGAGTATGCCCACTAGTGACTCTACCGCGGGACTTAAAGCCTGGTGCCCTATCCCATTGATCCCGTCTGAATTTGGGCACTAAAGACTAGCAGAGGATGGGGCTGGAGCTGAATACTTTTTGCAGAGCTGAGAGCGATTACAACCATCTGACCTTTGCTGAGAATAACTGAACTCACTTGTTCTAGTATTCAGTTATTAGATCTTCTGGGAGGCATTTTATGTAATGTGTAGAGCACGAGTAAGAAGGAGATTAAATAGAGTTCATACTCTATAGCATGAGATGGAAATTAAAGAATAGATATTTTTCCTAACAACGTCTCATAGCTTCTCTCCTAAAAGTGTGGTGCACTTCACACCTATGAAAAAACTCTACTTGATGTGGATTTTAGACACCCCTAGGACTGTTGAACCTGATGCTCAAATACCAAGTTTTTCATGCTCCAAGGCTACCTTCTAGGTGTAACACGGTGCTTAGAGTCATAAGTGACCCTAAGCTAACCCATGATCTGGCATAAATAAAGCATTTTGATTAAATATTATATGTACGGAAGCTGAGTTGATGAAATCATAAAAGTTTAAAACATCTAAATATATATGAAGTCTAACTATATAAGCTGAAAACTAACTCAGTGTCTAAAAGCCTCTATCTGAGATGAGTTATTGGGAAAAGACCCAGCTAACTCCAAAGCTCCTAGTTCCAGATATTCTATTCATCCTGGTGCCACCAAGATGTACAGTGACCTACGGGAAGTCTATTGGTGGAATAGCATGAAGAGGGACATTGCATAGTTTATGGCTAAGTGTCCCAACTGTCAGCAAGTGAAAGTAGAACACCAGTGACTGGGAGGTATGACTCAGGATATTGGCATTCCTACTTGGAAGTGGGAAGTGATCTATATGGATTTTATTACAGGTTTACCTCATACTCACCGGTAACATGACTCTATTTGGGTGGTAGTAGACAGGGTGACTAATTCAGCTCACTTTTTTGCTGTCAAGACTACAGATTCAGCAGAGGATTATGCTAGACTCTATATCCGTGAGATAGTAAAGTTTCATAGGGTTCCGTTGTATATCATCTCAGATAGGGGTACTCAGTTTATATCCCAGTTCTGGAGATTGATCTAGAAAGGTCTTGGTACTCAGGCTAATCTTAGCAAAACATTTCATCTGCAGATGGATGGTCAGGAAGAGCGCACCATCCAAACCTTATAGGTTATGTTGAGGTCTTATGTGATCAATTTCAAAGGTAATTAGGATGAGCACTTACCTTTTATAAAGTTTGCCTACAATAACAACTTCTATTTTAGCATTCAGATTGCCCAATAGGAGGCACATTATGGGTGGAGGTGTAGATCACCTATTTGTTGGTTTAAGGTAGGTGAAGCAGCCTTAATAGGGCCATATTTGGTTCATGAGGCTATGGATCAAGTTCAGCTCATTAGGGAGAGGTTGAAGATAGCTCAGGGTCATCAGAAGTCCTATGCAGATGTAAGGAGAATGGACTTAGAGTTTTAGGTTGATGATTGAGTTTTCCTGAAGGTTTCACCCATGAAGGGTGTGATGAGATTTGTCAAGAAAGGGAAACTTAGTCCTAGGTATATGGGTCCTTACAAAATTCTGAGGAGGATTGGTAATGTGCCTTATGAGTTAGAGTTGCCAGCCGAGTTAGCAACGGTTCATCCAGTCTTCCATGTTTCATTGTTGAAAAAGTGTGTGGGTGATCTGGTATAGATTGTGCCATTAGAGAATGTGGGCGTGAAGGATAGCCTCACCTTTGAAGAGGTTCCAGTAAAGATTCTTGATTGTCAGGTTCGAAGGCTGAGGAATAAGGAAGTCGCTTCAGTGAAGGTTATTTAGAGGAACCAGTCAGTTGAGAGAGCTATTTGGGAGGAAGAAGCAGCCATGATGACCAATTACCCTCACCTTTTTTCCTTTTGATTCAGTTTCAACTTGAGGTAATAGATCCTCTCCAATTTTCTCAGCCTTTTCATTTGTATTTCCCCTCAATTTCATATTTCCCCAGTTACTCTTCCATTGCTTTCATGCTTTCATGTCATTAGAACTCAATTTAGTTAGAAATCATCTTTTAGGACTCATTTAGTAGAGATTGCAGCTCTTTCTCTCCAAACTCAGCTTGATTAGTCTTCATTCAAGGATGAATAATCCCAAGGGGGAGTTATTGTAACACCCTAGAATTCGAGCCAGTGTTAAAACACAAAAGCTTAGAAAAGAATTTGCAAGTTCCAGGCCCTGTGGGCAGGCATGACAACTTGTAAGGATGGATGTGGGAGAAACCCCAGCCAGCTCATCCCCGATGGGTTGCCACCTCGGGCGTCAGAAATCTGATAGGCCATAAGTCCCGCCCTTAGAATCCTCTTGTGGCTCAAATGCAAATCCTCATCCTAATGGCCAGGGCCATGAGCCATGAAAGCTACGACGAGTTATGGGGCCCTGCCTTGGGAATTCTCCAGAGGACCATCCCAACTGTCAGCTTCGATAGGCCATCGTAGCACCGATGGCAGTCGGGTATCCCATCCGACAGGAAAATTTTTGCAACTTTTATTCTAAGTTAGGGGCATTCTGGTATTTTTTTCCTACTCTTATAACTCCTACACCAGGTTGTTTTAGAGATATTTGGGTGGGGTTTTAGTCAGGATTAGGTTAATTTCTTTTCATTCCATCAACTTTGACTTTAAGAGATGTCAAAAGAACGATTTTCCTCTTCAAAGCAAGAATTAAAGCTCTTTATCTTCAGGCTCCAAATCCAAAAGTTTCACTAGGATTCATACTTTCAGGTATTTGGGAATTCATCAATGGGTATCCTTTCACCCATTAAGTTCATAAATTAATTCATTTCTTCAGTTTTAATTTTGTCTTTAGGACCTAGGGTTCCTGAATTTCATGAATCCCTGATATTTCATTTTCCTTGCTATGTATGAACATTTATTTCACGTTTCCTAAAAGTCTATCATGATGTATACTATGAATTCTCAAACCCTCAGTATGTTATTTAATTCATAACTTTGAACTATGATTATAAACTACATATTTTATTCAGATTCAAGAACTGTTAAGAGTAGTTCAATTCCTAAGGATGGTGGGTTATGAACATCCGATCAGTTTAGGGTTTTATGCATTTTTAGTAGGTGCTCAATCCTTCAAAATTATATGATTAGAATGCTTTTAGTCTTAGCATTATTTATCATTCCCAGAAAGTCAGTATTTTAAGCTATCCAATATGTCAGTTTATTAACATATTCTGTTAGGAGTAGTTCTTAGCACCAAACGGACGCGGGGATGAAGGCTCACCTGTCAGTTAGGCTGAGACCTTTAGCAGAAGTCTTTAAGTCCCAGAACTATTTTGCCACCATAGGTTCTAAAGGGTCACCCATCAGATCAGGCTTGACACCTTAGTCCTTTTTGGATATTAGATTAGTGGATCCACGCAAGCTAATGTTTGTACCCTTGGCAAAGTATGAACACCCTCCCAGCCAGGGTTACAGGTTGACCCCAGAGTTAGCATCTTGGGGTATGTCGATTAACAGTAGTTTCCACAGTATAGATTTAGCTATTACATGACCTTGTAGTCAATTATTCAGTTCAGTATTATACACTTGCATGTATATCTACTTGGTCATTGCATCATTTTTTATCTTTCAGTTTTATGTTAAGATTATCATTTATGTTCAGTTTATCTCATGATATCCAACATATCTAGATTAATGCATATCCCACATGCTTAGTACATTCAAACTACTGACGCATAGTTTTGTGCTACATCTAATTATGATGTAGGTTCAGGCACTAGTATCCTTAGTGCGCTTAGTACAATTTTCTAGTCTTCTACATAGCAGAGGTGGTGATTCATCATATTTTGAGGACAAGATTTATGTTTATTTTATTCTGTCTTTTGTTTAGTTTTCAGACTATTAGGGTGAGTTGGACGCTTGTCCCAGCAACTCATCTCAGTAGAGGCTTTCAAACATAGAGTCAGTTTCAGCTTATATAGTCTGTTTTACATTTCTTATAATATATACACATTCAGATGTTTTCATCTTATACTTTCCAAACTTAACTTATTACATTAGTTCAGCTTCCACTCAGATATTATTTTACTCAAAATGTATAGTATATTCTAGACCATGGGTTAGCTTACGGTCACTTGTGGCTCTAAGCACCATGTTACATCGAAGGGGTAGCCTCAGGGCATGATATGATAGTTTGTTCCTATATGTATTCCAAAATTAGTAGTTGCAATGAGTCTAGTGGGCTTATGTGATGAATGTTATTGAGAGAGAAAAGGGTGGAGTACCTAGTGAGGGGAGGAATATGATGACCACATAGTTGAACTGTTTCACCTATTGGGTTTGACATGAATGACAAAAAAATTGATTTTTGTGAAGGAGGTAATCTGTTTGAATAGAGAAATGAGTCAGATATGATAGCAAAATATGTAAGCGAGGAATATGGTGATTATTCTGTGCATATAGGTTCTTTTTCAAGTACTATTACTAAGTTAGTTGTAAATGAGATGGTTGATGAGTCTGAAGGTGTTGAAAAATTAAGTGAACCCTTAATTAATGAGAAGGCAGTAATCCAACTATCGATACTACTGTATCCATGAAATAGGTCGGCCAATCTAGTTACTATGTACCTATGGAGAAGAAAGAGAAGGATATTCCTTTGGTTCAGCTGCAAACGGATGGGTTCGATCAAGAATTATGAATATAAGGGTGGCTATTTTTATACCTAATGAGGAGAATGCATCTGTAAGTGGAACTCCTAAGGTTTAACCTAAAACTCCCATTGCAAGGAGTAAAAGAAAAGAATTAGAGGCAAAATTGAAGAAAGTTATGCATACCAATAAGAAATTCAAACTGTCCAAAACAAAAATTGTTGAGGATGAAGAGAGAGTAGTGGTGATTGATGATGATAAGGAAGTTGAGAAAAAAAAAAGGAAGGGAAAGTTGTTATCACCCCAAAGCCCAAACCTACAGTTGCAATGAAACAGATCACTCAACCTTGTCCATCTAGGAAAGATAAATTGTGACAGTCATCAGCTTTCTATCATTCAGTTTTTAGTCATTTGTCCTTCTATCTTTGGTTGATTTTAGTCTGGATTTGACTAAGAATTTTAAAGGGTGTGGTGCTCCCACACTTGTTATTAATGAAAATAATTTTCTTCTCTTGTTCATTATCTTCTTTGACAAATATCTTATGATAAATAATTGATCCTTTTGATTTTGTTATGATTGTATTCGTGATAGCCCTAGTAGAAATAAGTTTTATATTAAGTAACATTCAACTGATCTTTTTATAAGTCATTATTCTGACCTGGTTCATTTAAGTGATTCAGTTGCAGTCTATCTTGATATTGCATGTCACTCCCTGAGCCTACCCCCTAGATGTAACACGGTGCATTCTACTGAGAAATAGACTGATAGATAGTGCGGAAGTTATAACATGTATTGAGCTCTTGAAGAATACTATAATAAAATGAACTTTCATAAATTCAAATACAAAGTTATTTGAATATTGATACAACTAACTGACTGACTGTTTATGAAGCCTCTGTTAACATGTACTACAGTTAGCTGGGACATGACCCCCAACTATCTCTAATCAATGTATAAGAGTTGAAACAATTGTTATGACTACAAACTGACAGGTGTCCCCGAATAAGGAGAACTCATTCCCTACTTACTGGAAGTTGCGATCTATCTGACCATGATCCTGGGAGCTAGCACTGAAACCTACATCATAAAATGATGCCGCACAAGGAAGGTATGCGGTCAGTGCTATTAAATATACTGAGCATGTGAGATAATGCACTAACTTAAAATCATTAGAAAACTTGTATAAACTGAAAGCATGGCTGAAAATTGGGCTAAGTATAAACATTTGAGAATGCATAACTCAAACTGTAGAACATAAGCTCTTTTACTGAAGAGGGTGTAAATCGTGTTTCTAAACTATAACTGTGAGATCATGCTATTTTAAGATAAGCAAAATTGTTACTTCGAGATCCATAGATTAAAAAGATGAATTATATATGTATGTCATGAAATAGTGCAACTGAGCTTAAAACCATGAGTCATGTCAAAAGTCATGTTTAAGGTAAATCCTTAGGAGAGTTTCTTCTACTGAGCATGCTGAAAATATTGATATATTTCACCTAATACAAAGTCATGCAATATTTGAGTTTAAACTGTGGGAGCTACTATTAACCGACATACCCCAAGATAAGCTAACTATGGAGCAAGCCTGTCACCCAGGATGGGAGGGTGTTCATGCCTTTCCAAGGGTACGAACATTCACTGGCGTGGATCCACTAAACTTGTGTCCCAAAGGACAAAGGTGTCAAGACTGGTCTGATGGGTGACCCTTTAAAACCTATGGTGGCACCATAGTTCTGGGACTTAGAGACTTCTACTAAATATCTCAGCCTAACTAATGGGTGAGCCTTCATCCCTACATCTGCTCGGTGCTAAGTACTATTCCCAATTGAATATGTAAATAAACTTACATATTGGACAGCTCAAAAAATACTGACTTTCTAAGAATGAAAGATAATGCTAAAACTAAAACCATTCTAATCATTTAATTCTGAAGGACCGAGTATCTAACTGATAATAAATGATATCCTAAATTGATCAGGTGTTCATAACCCACCGTCTTGAGGAATTGAATTACTTGTACCAGTTCTAGAATCTAAATAAAATATGCAGTTTATAATCATAGTTCAAAGTCATAAATTATATAATATGCTGAGGGTTTGAGAATTATGAGTACACAGGTATGTTAGACTTTAAGTAAAATATGTATTCAAGGTCCATTCATGATGAGAAACTAAAGCACAAAGGAATTCGTGATGTTCATATGAAAATACTACACTTTCATGCTAAGTTATTGAAAAGAAAGATAACTTATCCAGAAGTTACTGTAAATCCAGGATAAGTCTGTTTCATCTAAATTCCAGGGATTTTCAGAAAATATTCATAAAACTTCATGAAATATCACTTATAACATGTACGGGAACATATAGTATCATGAATAAATCAATTCTGTAAAAATATGCATAGTTGGGTATAAACCCTAGAATCATAAATTTGTTGGAATCATAACTGAAAACTGAACTTTGGGCATGAGAGTGAAATGAGATCCTCATTAAATACCCACTTACCTGATTACTGAAGAATTTCTAGGGCTGGAACTGAGGGATGAATCTTGGAGAAGAATCCCTAAGGTTGGAGGTGGAGACTTGGAGAAGAAATCGGAAGGAAAACCCTTGAGAAACGTTTTTGCTTGAGCTTTTATATTGTTGCTTGGTTGAAACCCTAGGTGTCTTGCCTTAGGGTATTGAGAGAATTCTTTATAGATTGATGGATGTTCTTCTAAGAAATAATCCCTTTTGGGTGTTTAAAAGATGTGGGGAAAGGCCTAAGGTAAGGAAAGGACCAAACTACCCCCAACTTAAATGCTGAAAAAAGTGCAAAAAACTAGCCATACGAAACTTTCCACGGGCCGATGGGTGGCCCATGGGCCATCGAACCCAACCATTAGCCTCACAAGGGACAAATGAGCTCACTAGTTGGTTCCCATGGCTGGCCCCCATATTCCATCATGGATCCCACGGGCGTCAGAAAAATTTCTACGGCCATCGGATTGTTGGCAGCTTCACAGTGTTTCACTAAAATTCCCATAACATTTTACTCCAAACTCAAATTAATGAGCGGTTGGTAGCATAGGAAATAAGATTCAAAGACCTTTAATTTGGTGGATACTAGGTCACCTAACTCTTTATATTCTAGGATCAATGATCATTTGAAGTTGACCTTAGTAAGAACTTACATGAAAACTAAATCGGTAGAAAGGCTTTCAACTTGGATTTGAGATGGAGGTTCTTTATAACTTTAATTCATATATAATACACCTCCAAAACTTAAGAATTTATCTTAATACTTAAATTCATAGAAAATTCATCAGATTCGGGCCTAACAATATATGAAGAATGATTCAGATCTTAGCTTAAAATTTTTGAGGTGTTATATTACACTAATTGGAACAGGTTATAAAGAGGGCACAATAGATATGGTATTGTCACCATAAAAAAGGGAATTTTTTTGGACTTAGTGTGTGTTTATGACTGACAAAATGATTTGGATCAAGTGAGTGAGTCAGACTAAATGTATAAACATGGAACAAGTAGGCTAAGCTAAATGAACCAGGTAAGTAGTTTCATGTTCCATTATATATTTGAGAATCCAGCATGGGGTAGGACTCTTAGAATGAATGAGTCTTTAGATACTGATATCGCGTATAAGATCTTGGAGTCTATGGTATGATTATCTATGATAAGATATACATTGGATTAGACTTTTCTCATTTATATCTACAGTCATGTGACAACGAAGGAGTTACCTCCATCTCAAACATTATCACATTTTCTAGTCCTTATCGCATAGTGTTTGTGACTAACCCATTTGCCTTCATAGTTTGCTATATGTGTATAGGTCATTCAGTGAAGAGATTCACACACCTATAGTGAGAGTAAAATCAGAAATCAAGTAAATAAGAAAGATCATTTTTGAGAGAATTTTTTCTGAGACCTGATACAACCAAATTAAAGAAGTTGTTTCATGTATGTATTCCTTACATTCTTAAAGTCTAGATAACTTAAATTAGTTTTGTGATCTGAGACCTGATACAAAGAACCAAATTAAAGAAGTTGTTTCATGTATGTATTCCTTACATTCTTAAAGTCTAGATAACTTAAATTAGTATTGTGATCGGGTTGTACCTATTTCCATATTTTTTTAGAAGCATCATTTTAGGTAAAAACCTTAGATAAATTCATCTCCAAGTTAAGGGTATCTCGAAGGGGACTCAACCGTATGAATAGATTATTGTAAGAGGAATAAAAGTTAGTTCCTAGGTTGCATTTCTTACAATCTATACTTTACTCAACACTCTAAGTAGATTGTTGTATGAGGATTAGAGACAGTTCCTAGGTTGCATTTCTTGTAATCTGAATTTTACACAATAGTTTGAGTAGATTGTTTTAAGAGGGATTAAAGTTAGTTCCTAAGTTGCAATTCTTGTAATTTGAATTTTGTTAAGGCTCATACTTTTAGGGAAGTATGGTACAAATCATCCAGAGGTGTAGGCCGTGGTTTTTTTTTTCTTTGCAAGCCAGGTGATTTCCATGTAAAACCTTGTCTTGTTACTTTACTATTTTTACATTCTCCAAATCAATATTAAGAAGCAAATAGAGTAAATTGGTCCATCATGCTTAGGCAAAAATCAGACATAACCTAATTCACCCCCTCTTGTGTTATTATGTTGTGTGAATTATCACACTTATAGTTCATCCTTTTCCTTAGGGGTTCTCCTTCAATATAATTCTCAATAAATAGCCCCCCACCATACAACTTTTATCCATCAATTACTCACCCAATTCTCGTAGTAATAGAAAAATAATGGGAAGTACCATTGGCATCATTCTTTGGGTTCACAATTGTATTGCTTGGAAGGGATCCCTTTTGTCTTGGCTTGGTGGAGGTATAGATTTGACTCATTTGAGTCTCAAGATGCTTATTGTATGTTGAATGGAATGAACAAGTTGACTTATCTCTTTATTGTTAGTACTGTATCTATCTTGGTTCTTCAACACTCTTGACAACATCTCTTCAAGCTTAGAACTGGTCGAATCTCTAGTAGACTCATGATTATGGTAGGGCGGTGGTTGGACTAGGTTGTTAGTACATTGGCCCACTTGGTGGAACTTAGGGATTTAAACTTTGGTTATGATGATTATTATCTCTTTGTATCCCTTCATTTTGACCCCTTCAATTTGGGTCAACCTGATCATTCTTCCAACCTCAATTTTTGCTACCTTTATTACTAGATTGCCGTGATTGGCTAGATCCATTGTAATTAAGTCAGAAACCCCCTGCACATTGTTTACAAAGCTCGCCTCCTCCTTATTCTCTTGATACCGATCATGGTCAAAAGCTAAGCTATCATGATAGCTTTCTTTTGGGGTTACACTTGCTACTGCATTATCTTTGCTTCTCAATCACAAGTTTGGTGAGAATCACCATTTGGGTCATTAATTGAGCCATTTTCTCATCTCTCTCTCTTCGTTCTTCTTCATAGCTTCCTGATACAACACTTTATAAGAGATTTATTTGGTAACTTTCATTGCCCTTGTATGCCATGGTCAATCAATCAAGTAAGACGCGCACCATGGAAAATGATTTCTCCATGATATACCCCTCCACAACACTACTGGTATGAGGTTCATTTATGATAGTGATAGGGATAGGTCCTTCAACACGGAGAAGAGATTCAATCTGAATACAGTGGGGGATAACCTGCAAAACATCCCTGAATAGCTTCCCAACCGACAATGGCAAGCATTCCAGGAGGTGTTCGAGAACTATTATAAAGCGATCGTCCAGGAGTTCTTTGCCTCATACCAAGACACATAAGATGCTACAGGCTATAAAAGGGGTTCAGAAACTTTCCCCACTTTGGATTCAGTCATTGTTCAAGGCAATGAAGTTCGGATCACTCTAGCTACAATTAATACTGCCTATTGGAACACCCCAATTGAGCCAGCACTTGAAGTCATGTCCAAGCTGACTGTCAAACTCAAACCTCTTGAGTAGGATGCTCTTATTATTGCTCCTGAAACACCTCTCTGGGCTACTATGGAAGGTGACATACCGTGATGGTCTCTGCACTTTGAGGCTCGACTTTGGTATTATTTTGTTTGCTCCCACTTCCTACCTTCTCAAAATAACCAAAAGGTCACCCATGATGGGGCCATCCTGGTATCCTCAATCATGGTGGGGGACCATATCAACTTTGGTGAGATTGTTGCCTTCGTGATCAAGAGAAAGGCTTATAGGGGTGGTGACACATTCCCCTTTCCTGTGCTCATTAGTGAACTTTGTGAAAATGCTGGCATTCCTTATTCCAGCTATGACACTCTTACTCCTGTCACTGGTGTGCTAGATCTTGATAAGTAAATTGACAAGGATGCCTCTCGTTTCAAAAGGCGCAGGGTAGAGACATCGGTGAAAGTTGAGGTTGATGACTCAGATGCTGAAGAAATGGTTCCTCTCCTTCGAAGGCCACTTTAGAAGCACAAACCCCCACAGCCGCTACACCTAGAGAGACATTGACCAAAAGTTGCCTCCAATATATGGTTGACAAAGCATACAACCATAAGAGGAAATTGAGAGATTTAGCAAAAGATCTGCCAGGGTTGATTGATAGGGTTGTTTAGAAGGCTATCAAAGGAGTTGTGGATAGCAATTCCATGCTTTGGAATAGGGTGGATATCATTGAAGGGTCCATCATAACACTCAGGACGGATGTTGACAAAGCCAAAGAGAAGTAACTAGTTGAGGAGGCAGATTTGAGCAACTTACCTCCACCCCATCACACTCATGGACCCATGGATGACTTGCTTGTATCTCTCGAAGATGATGAGGATGCGGAGCTAGATGATGATCAAAACCCAGAGTTTGAGTAGGTCCTCAGAGATTCAATAATTTATGTGCACTCCCGAAAGGGTGGCATGGTTCCTAGTGGAGATGACGCATATGATGAGAAAGCAGCTGATGATGATGAGGCATAGTCCTCCAGGGAGTTACACCCCTTCTCTCCTTATTTGATCTTAAAGCATTGAGGGCAATGCTTTCTTTTTATGGGGGGGGGGGGTACTATTTGATTTGGTTGTTGGTTGCCCGTGTTGGGCTTGAGATATTTTATTGCCCTTGCTGGGCCTTTTTCAAATTTTTAGTTCCCTTGGTAGATTTGATTTGGCCCTTGTCGGGCATGATTGGATAATACTGATATTGCCCTTGCCGGGCCTTTTTATTTTGCTTTTGATTATGTATTATGCTTAATTATGCCCTTGCCGGGCTTGATTTTTAACTCTTTATTGTGTGTCGGGTTAGTCTTACACGATTCTATTATCTCGCTACTCGTGCCTTGCAAATATTCTAAGGGCCTACGCCGAGGCTTGTTTTTCAAATGATTCATAAGCGCGCAAATTAGGTTATCACCTTGTTAATAGTATTTTAGCAATAAACTGTGAGGGTTTTCTTAATACCACAGTTCTTTCCCAAGGAGCAGAAATATTTTCTTTGTTTTCTTTTTCTTCTTTTGTTTTTGTGTAGAACAGGGTTGGTGTTTCCCTATGATAGATTGATAGGCGACTTTCTTAAGGGAAAATACCAAGTTTTAGTTTAATTTGAGTTCGTAATGTGCTTGTCTCAAAATGGACCTACCAAAAATAAAATCTTTGCAAGACATTTTCTAAAAGGAAAGGAAAGAGGGAAAATGAATTTTTTGAGGAAAGCATTCTCTTGTCATAACTTGCACACTCTCGTTTTGGCTTGATTAATTCACAAATGAGTGTGTAATAAACTCGGAATAGCTTATCGAAAGTCATTTGTCCTAATTGATCTTGAGACTAATAAAAGAAGTCTTGTGGCATGATGCCTTCTGTGGTGGAGCTTTACCTTTATTCTTGTGCATATGTATCGTCTAGAACTTGCCCCGAATGTGATTCAAGGCAAAATTCTAGGTGTGACCAAGATTGGAAAAGGATCTTAGGCCCTTTTTGATAGCCACTTCACCCGAATGACTTTCCTTAACATCAATCTTAGTGAACCCTTTTGAGCTTGTGACCGTTCTTTGACACCTTGTTTAATACCTTAACCTTCTTGGAACCTCTATCTTGGCACCCATCCTCCCTAATTGCTTGAAAGTAAAACGTAGGCCAAAATCATAAGTTTAGAGGGGAAATAAAAAGACAACATAGGAAAATGCCTACGTTTGGGGGTGTATGTGATTAATGTGGAGAAGAAAAGAAATGCACTTCTAGTGCAAGGTAGCACCATACGTTGAATTGAAAATTGCTCCAAAAGTCCAAAATCCAATGAGCAAAATAAAAAAGAAAAGAATGGATACTACCAAATGAAGGTGTTACAAGGAGGCTGAATGATAAAAAAAATTGTAAGGGAAAAGCTTGGGTTGTGTGAGGGAGAAATAAGGTGAAGTCAAAGTTTAAAAATGTAAGAGGTGTCCAAAGTAATGAGAAAGAGTGTCAGGGAGGTTTAGTCACTTGAGCCAAATGCAACGCTCACCTTATCCTTAGCCAACATCGTAAACCGCAAATCCTTAAAGATTCTGAGCTTCGCCACCCTACATTAGTGGCGATTTACATGAAGGGCAAGCCTATGGTTCGACATGTGTGCACTTGAACTTCCTTGAGAGAGTGAGAGTCTTCTTGGTTCTCTTATAATCCCTTTGTTTTGTGAATTGTATGATTGTGAGTAGGATTCTCTCTTGTGGTGAGTGGCATCATGCACTCGAATTGAAACATGAAGTCTCTATTTCAATTGAGAGGAATGAATGAGACAAGTTGTATGGCAAATCTTGAGGCAAACCTTGATGGTCCATGCCAATAACTTGAGAAGCTTAATGTCTTTTTTTGAATGACAAAATTTCCTTGATTTTGAATGAGAAATGAAGTACTTTTGAAAAGGTTTTGAAATGATCAATTGCCTTGATAATGTGGTGGTTCAAATATGAGCATTATAGTTGAGTCTTTGTGTTTATTATTATTCTTATTTGTTAGAATAGAGTAGTCTTTTGTGCCTTAATCATTCCTTACCTTATGAGTATCTCGCTTGAGGACAAGCAATAGTTCAAGTTTGGGGGTTTGATAAGTTGGTAATCTACCAACTTACTGAGCCTTTAATCATGAATTATTGCTATATTTTGATGAGATTTAGAGGTTCTTATGTCCTTTATTGATGTATATGTAGGTACTTGTGATCAAAGATAGAAAACAAGGAAATGGACCCAAAAAGAGCCTAAAATAAGTTGAAGTGTGAAGTGATCAACCAAGACGAAGATTCTGCTGAAGGGTGCGGACCTCCCACCGCATGAAGCTCAAAGTTAGCTGAAGGATCTGTTAAGGGGTGTGGTTGTTGTGCGATGCACACATTTCCTGGTGCAAACTGCACTCCACTTTGCATGGAGCTCTCAAATTAAGTCAAGTCACTGGTCCACTAAACAGAGTTCGATGCGCATATCAAGACATGTGAACTGCATATCGCGCTACACAACACCTGAAGGGAATTTTTGTCTAATTTGGTGTGAAGTTTTGAGAACATTCTAAAACTCATTTCAAGCATATTTTTAGATAGTTTTTGGATAGTTTTTGAAAGATAATTTAATAACTTTGAGTAGTGAGCAAGTTTTCTCTCCAAGAAAGAAGAAGAGGGTTTCACTCCAATTTCTTTTTTCCAACTCTTGGAATCACCATTCTTGTAAAACTGAGCTTGGATATTGAATATTTAGCTTGAATGAAAGGAAATTTCACTTACCCATTTGGTATTGTTCTTTATTCCTTTAGCATGAATAGCTAAATCTCTTGTCTAGGGATGTGTTGATAATGGGTGCTTGATAAATGGGTGTAATGACTCTTCCGGTCATTTCCGCGTATTCATTTTTCTTGTACTATTAGAGCTTTCTTGTAGCGGCCCCAAGTCATTTATGGCTTGCTGGGACCGACGGTTCGGTGCCCTGGCCGTTCGATTGATTGTTATAATCATTTCCCTGTCTTAGAAGCTGAGTATCAAAATCGTGCGTATTTGAAAATATTTAATTTAAAAGTTGAATGTGGTAGAAAGTTATATTTTTATTGCTTTCCTAAAATATTTTAAATTTCTATGAAAAATACTTTAGTTATAATATATTTGTGTATGTATTTATTTTATAAGAGTTTTATAAATTGTTAATATTTTAACAGAGATAGCAAACTTTGTTATGTTGAAAATCATTATAATATAGTAGGTTTTATTTGAAATAATTTTCTATTAGTTATGGTATACTTAAAAAGTTATATGTATTTTACTACGAATTTATGTTGAACTCGAGTATATTTGTAACGGAATAAATAAATTAAGAGTGGGTTTTGCCACTCCACTTCCATGTGGAAGTTGGAGGAGTGGACAGCATGTTCATTGTTTAATTAGGTGGCAGCAAGCAAGGGGTATTAAGTCACTATGTTTTGGTTTTTTAACTTTTCAATATATATAGAATATAGATAGGATAGTATAGGGTCTTTAACATTTTACTTCAGCAAATCCATTTCACTTAGAATTCAACCATATCTTTGAAGTGATTTATTTTGGGTTACAAAACTTAGCTTCTTAGGTTCTATATATTTGTTCATATCACGTTGGTGAGAAATTCCTACAGAAAAATATTTGACGCTATATTTGAATTTTGAAAGAAAATCAATTATCCACGTCAAGTTATTCAAGCCCGAATTTGAGTCCAATTTAATTCGGAGCGGTTCGAGCTTGGACATCATCGTTCTAGCAGCTTGTCGTCGGACGGCAGGTAGGTTAAGGTTTATTTTCCCTAGACTCCGCATATATAGGATAAAATTGTACTAGCTGGCATCCTTGGGTTGGTTTATTAGGTTGGTACCACAGACCTTGACCGCTTTATTCATATCCGCCTACTTTTGTTCCTCCGTTGCTTGTAGTACTTGCCGATATGTTTTATTTACCCTTGTGGTCCTATGAGGCCTTGTTAACTCTGGAACATAGAAGATGGGATATTGGGAATGTCCGCGAGTCCCGGGCATAGAATTATCCTTCTAGGTTGGTTATGTTTGCTGAGTAGCTATGGTCCTCTGCAGGGTTGATAGGTTGATTGTGAGCTGTTGAGCAGCTATTGTGTTTGATCATCCCATTTCCATGCATATAAAGAGGTTTTATCCCTGTTTTCCTATGGTTTTGGCTTCGGGCCTACTGGCACTATTTTCTAAACCTTGCATGGCGGGGGCCCCTTTTTTATGGAAATGGTTTGATTTAACTTGTGAATATTCTTGGGTAAAAGAAAGTAAAATTATGATTTAAATCACCAGTTTTACGATTAACGCTAGACTGGGCAGGGCCGGGGTGCTAGTTGAGTATTCTTGCTACTTGAGATAATTTTAGCCTCGGTCAGACAGAGCACCTGAGATGACTTTCTACTATTTAGACCTGGTTATGCCCGGGCACCCTTTGAGGGGTTTTTGAGATATTTTCCTACTACTTTAGTCCTGTACAGGGTCTGGGCATGCATATTAGAGACTGGGTCTCTATCTTGAACCCGGACTTGCTTCTGGATGACATGTTTTGATACTGAGTTTTAGTATGGGGTCAGGGACCTCCATGGACCTTGCCATCTGGGCCTGGGGCTTCGGGCTGCGTGTGTCGGGGGAAGGGTATACGTTGGAGTTGAGGTATACGGGCAGTGTCCTTCCATGGAACCTACCTGCTGGGCTGAATCGGCACCGGAGGAGGTACATACAGAGATACCATTGCACTTGGGATCTTCATGCATCATATCATTCATTGTTTGAGGCTCCACCCTTGTTTGTTGTTTGTTGACTGTACGCTCCAGTAGTATGGGAAGCCGGAGGGTTTGTTTTCACTTGTTTGTGTTCCTTAGTTGTATGGGCGGCCGGGGGACTGTAGGTAGACTCTTGCTATTTACTTACAAAATTGTTCCCTGTTACGGTTAAGTATAAAATTGGTTACTGCTAAACTGTTAGTTTCTGGGTTTGAGATTGATATGATTAGTTGAGTTTGATTCATGTCTCTGAGCATGCCTATCATTACTCTTTCCCTCTTCTTACACTTGAGGTTACAGGTATACTGTCCATTTCGTAAACTTATTATGTATACACTGTTATTGCAAGGACCCCAAGTGTGTGTTTCTTACTTTCACTTGTGCCTATGGTGTATATATTCTGCTTGCTGGCCTCACACGGGGTTCTGTTGACTTCCCTCTGGGCTAGTTCCTGTGTACTTTTTGTTGATTTCTGTGACTACTTGCTTCTATTTTGTCTTTTACTACGCTTCTATCTTATATGTGCCCAGTCGGCCTATGATACCTACTGGGTACCTTATGCTTCGCATTTGGTGCTCACCCTACCCCCTGCATCTTTTGGTGCAGATCCTAGCGTGGGCAATCGCCGTTAGATCGCTGTTATTCGTGCTTGGAGATCTGTTGGGGACTACTTCAGACTGAGGGTGAGCTCTTGGCGATCGGATCTTAGCCTTAGTTTATCTTTTGCTTTATGTACTCTATTACCATTCGGAGACATCTGTATACGTTGTTTTGGATCATTTGTATTCCTTATATGTAGTTCTGGCTCTATACTATGATACCAGGTCTTGGAGTTTGGTTTAGTTTCCGCATATGTATATATATATTCCCGTTATCTATTCTCTTCATCTTGTTCCCTTACTTTCGCTTATTAAATTGTTCTTCCGCTTATTTGTTAGATAGTAGCCCATTACTAACTGTCCTGGGCTACGGGGATTGGTTCACCTATCGGGGGTTGTAGGTGCCATCATGACCGAGAATTCGAGTCGTGACAGCTTGGTATCAGAGCTCTAAGTTCACTGGTGTCATCGGTATAGGAACCAATGTCTAGTAGAGTCCTGCGGATCGGGGCGTAGACGTCCGTACTCAATCTTCGGGAGGCTACAGTGACATTTTAGGAAATTTGACTCTTTCATTGCTTTTGTGTCGTGCGTAGAACCCTTGAAGTTTTTAGAAATCTCATTTGTTCTACTTCATTCATCCGCAGATGGTTCGTACGAGATCATCGGCATCACGCGGAGATGAGCCTCCCACTCCAGCTAAGGGTCGAGGACGCCCTCGAGCAGTGGCACTTGCTAGAGATGCTAGAGTTGAGATAGAGCCCGAGCAGCATGTGGATCAGGGGGCAGCCCAGGTACCACCAGCTCCAGTACCATCTCCAGTGCCCACTTCTGTGCCAGTTCCAGCCGCAGCTAAGTCTCTAGATATTTGGGGATTACTATTACAGCTTTTGGGTATGATTGGAGAGGGGCCTTCTGAAGTAGCGCAGACATCCGCTCAGGGGGCAGCCCTGGGTGCACAGAGTTCAGGAGCGCAGCCTGCTACTATGGCTCCCCGTGCGGAGGTCATTCCGGTCCCATCTGTTGCACAGCCTCTTGCTCCTCGCCCAGCTATGACAGAGTCAGAGCAGAAGGCGTTGGGTAGGTTTTTGAGGTTAGCACCTCCGAGGTTTGCTGGTACTTCTTGACAGGATCCACATGACTTTATTACTAACTGTGAGGAGATGTTGCATTATTTGGGTTTGTTGGAGACTCACGGGGTTGGTTATACTACCTATCAGTTAGAGGGCCCAGTAAAGTTATGGTGGAGGGCTCATGTTGCTTGTAGACCACCATCGTCACCTCCTTTGACCTGGTCTGAGTTTTATGAGGCCTTTATGGCCAAGTTCCTACATCAGAGTGATCGTGAGCATCGCAGGAAGCAGTGTACTCACCTTATGCAGGGGTCTACGACTGTCTCAGAGTATGAGACCCGTTTTCATCAGCTAGCACCGTTCAGAGCTATGATCATTCCTACCGAGGCAGATAGGATTCGCAGATTTGTATGGGGTTTGAGGCCAGATATCAAGCAGCCATATGAGATATTGATTGCCGGTGGTCGGTCATTTCAGGCTATCGTAGACTATGCCCGCACTGTGAAGGACTTACAGCGACATGATCAGGGGTCCAGAGATAAGAGGCCTGGACATCAGGGTGTCTACAGTGGTTCCAGATATGGTGGTAGAGATTCTGGCCAGTGGAGCCAGAGTTATCAGCCACAGCAGCACCAGGGTCAGTCCAGCCGACCGGTTCAGGCTTCCCTTCAGACTTTCGGTAGTACCCAGTTTGAGCAGGGTCAGAGCAACCATCAGGGCTATAGCGGCCAGCCTTCGAGGGGTACAGTTTTTGGGGCATCAGGCCGTGGTAGTCATACGGGATCTGCTGGTTCATCTCGACTGAGTAGGCCGTCAGGGGCTTGTTTTACTTGTAGTGTGATTGGTTATTTTGCTAGAGATTGCCCTCAGCAGGGTATAGTTCAGTTGGTCGAGCCTTTACGAGCATTTCAGCCTCCGGCTAGAGGGGGTGGTCGCCAGGGTAGAGGTGGTGCTCCGCGCGGCAGATCAGGTGGTAGGGATGGCGGTCGGGCAGGTGGAGGTCATCGTCAGTTTTATGCGGTCCCTAGGAGACTAGAGGCAGAGACCTCAGATGTTGTGATTACAGGTACGATTTCTGTGTGCCATCAGTATGCTATGGCTTTATTTGATCCGGGATCCACTTGTTCATATGTATCTGCCTACTTTGTGCCTTGTTTGGGTTGGCTAGTGAGCCATTATCTATTCCTATTTCTGTTTCGACCCCAGTAGGAGATTCTTTAGTAGTGGATCAGATTGTAAGATCTTGTATGATATCTATTGGTGATTCAGAGACTTGGGGTGATTTTATGATCCTTGATATACTAGATTTTGATGTGATACTGCGCATGGACTGGTTATCCCCTCACCGTGTGGTTTTGGATTGTTATGCCAAGACCATTACCATAGTTGTGCCCGGTGTATCCCCGGTTGTGTGGCAGGGTTCTGTTAGCCATGCACCATCTGGGATCTTCTCTTGACTTCGAGCTAGGAAGTTGATTTCCCGTGGGTGTTAAGCTTATCTAGCATATGTACGAGATATTAGTGTTGACCCTACTTCTCCTGAGTCTGTTCCTATGGTTAGAGACTTCCTCGATGTGTTTTCTATCGACCTGTCAGGCTTTCCACCTGAGAGAGATATTGATTTCGCTATTGAGCTAGAGTCGGGCACTAGGCCCATTTCTATTTCTCCTTACCGTATGGCTCCTGCTGAGTTGAGGGAGCTTAAGGAGCAGCTCCAGGATCTGTTAGCTAAGGGGATTATTAGAACTAGTGTGTCACCTTAGGGTGCTCCTGTTCTCTTCGTGAAGAAGAAGGATGGGTCGATGCGCATGTGTATTGATTATCGGTAGCTGAATAGGGTGACAGTGAAGAATAGGTATCTGATGCCGAGGATTGATGACTTGTTTGACCAGCTTCAGGGTTCAGTCGTGTTTTCGAAGATTGATTTGAGGTTTGGCTACCATCAGTTGAGGATTAGGGCGGAGGACATCCCTAAGACAGCATTCAGGACACGTTATGGCCATTATGAGTTCCTGGTGATGTCTTTTGGGTTGACTAATGCCCCCGCAGCCTTTATGAACTTGATGCACAGGGTTCTTGGCCCGTATTTGGACTCATTTGTGATAGTTTTTATAGATGACATCTTGGTATACTCGCGTAGTAGAGATGAGCATGAGCAGCACTTGAGGGTTATACTCCAGACTTTGAGAAATCATCGGCTTTATGCCAAGTTCTCAAAGTGCGAGTTTTGGCTTGAGTCAGTTGCATTCCTAGGGCACGTGGTGTCTACGGATGGGATTAGGGTTGATCCGAGAAAGATTTCGGCGGTTTGTGAGTGGCCTAGAGCTACTACTATTACTTAGGTTCGCAGTTTTATTGGGTTAGCAGGTTACTACAGACGCTTCGTTCAGGGATTTTCTTCTATAGCAGCACCCTTGACTATGCTGACTAGGAAGGATATCCCATTTCAGTGGTCGGATCAGTGCGAGGATAGCTTTCAGAGGCTTAAGGCCTTATTGACTTCAACTCCAGTTTTGACTTTGCCGATTGAGGGTCAGAGCTTCTCCGTGTATTGTGATGCTTCTGGGGTTGGTCTTATTTGTGTGTTGATGCAGCAGGGCCGAGTAATAGCATATGCATCGAGGCAGCTGAAGGTCCACGAGCGCAACTACCCCACTCATGACTTAGAGTTGGCGGCGGTAGTTTTCGCGCTCAAGATCTGGAGGTATTACCTATATGGAGTACACTATGAGATCTTCACCGATCACCGTAGTCTTCAGTATATCACGAGTCAGCAAGAGTTGAACTCAAGACAGAGGAGATGGGTCGAGTTACTGAAGGACTATGACTTCACTATTTTGTATCATCCGGGCAAGGCAAACGTGGTAGCGGATGCCTTGAGTCAGAAGGTAGTGAGTATGGGCAGCCTAGCTTCTCTCTCAGTTTTAGAACAACCGTTGGCCTTGGACATCCAGTCCTTAGCTAAGCATTTGGTTAGGCTTGACTTGTCAGATCCTAGATGAGTTCTCGCCAGTGTTGAGGTTCGTTCTACCTTGATTGATCAGATTCAGAGCCGTCAGTTTGAGGATCAGCAGTTGTGTGTCCTTCGTGATCGGGTTGTTCAGGGTGAGACCAGTCGGGCTACTCTAGATTCAGATGGGGTTCTGAGGTTTGATAGTCGCCTTTGTGTTCCGAGGATTAGCGATTTGATTCAGTTGATACTTCATGAGGCACATTGTACTAGATACTATATTCACCCTGGCAAAGCAAAGATGTATAGAGACTTGAGAAAGCTTTACTGGTGGACTAGTATGAAGCGGGATATAGAGGATTTCGTATCTCGGTGCTTAAACTGTCAGTAGGTTAAGTTCGAGCACATGAGACCTGGTGGTTTGATGTAGCGACTTCCCATTCCTGAGTGGAAGTGGGAAGAGATTACTATGGACTTTGTTGTTGGTTTGCCTCGTACTTCTCATGAGTTTGATTCTATATGGGTGATTGGTTATAGGCTGACTAAGTCAGCACATTTCTTGCCGGTTCAGACTTCTTTTGGCGCAGAGAGGTTAGCTCAGATCTACCTTCGTGAGATTGTTCGGTTGCACGGGGTCCCAGCTTCTATCATTTCAGACCGAGGCACTCAGTTGACATATCAGTTTTAGAGGGCTATTCAGCGAGATTTGGGTACAGAGGTTCATCTTAGTACCGCTTTCCACCCTCTGACAGATGGCCAGTCTGAGAGGACCATTTCCACGTATTTATTTTTATTGTACTGTTAGAGCTTTCTTGTAGCGGCCCCAAGTCATTTATGGCTTGTTGGGACCAGTGGTTCGGTGCCCTGGCCGTTCGATTGATCGTTATAATCATTTCCCTGTCTTAGAAGCTGAGTATCAAAATCGTGCGTATTTGAAAATATTTAATTTAAAAGTTGAATGTGGTAGAAAGTTATATTTTTATTGCTTTCCTAAAATATTTTAAATGTCTATGAAAAATACTTTAGTTATAATATATTTGTCTATGTATTTATTTTATAAGAGTTTTATAAATTGTTAATATTTTAACAAAGATAGCAAACTTTGTTATGTTGAAAATCATTATAATATAGTAGGTTTTATTTGAAATAATTTTCTATTAGTTATGGTATACTTAAAAAGTTATATGTATTTTACTACGAATTTATGTTGTACCGGAGTATATTTGTAACGGAATAAATAAATTAAGAGTGGGTTTTGCCACTCCACTTCCATGTGGAAGTTGGAGGAGTGGACAGCATGTTCATTTTTTAATTAGGTGGCAGCAAGCAAGGGGTATTAAGTCACTATGTTTTGGTTTTTGAACTTTTCAATGTATATAGAATATAGATAGGATAGTATAGGGGTCTTTAACATTTTACTTCAGAAAATCCATTTCACTTAGAATTCAACCATATCTTTGACGTGATTTATTTTGGGTTACAAAACTTAGCTTCTTAGGTTCTATATATTTGTTCATATCACGTTGGTGAGAAATTCCTACAGAAAAATATTTGACGCTATATTTGATTTTCGAAAGAAAATCAATTATCCACGTCAAGTTATTCAAGCCCGAATTTGAGTCCAATTTTCTTTTCGGAGCGGTTCGAGCTTGGACATCGTCGTTCTAGAAGCTTGTCGTCGGACGACAGGTAGGTTACAGTTTATTTTCCCTAGACTCCGCATATATAGGATAAAATTGTACTAGCTGGCATCCTTGGGTTGGTTTATTAGGTTGGTACCACAGACCTTGACCGCTTTATTCATATCCGCCTACTTTTGTTCCTCCGTTGCTTGTAGTACTTGCCGATATGTTTTATTTACCCTTGTGGTCCTGTGAGGCCTTGTTGACTCTGGAACATAGAAGGTGGGATATTGGGAATGTCCGCGAGTCCCGGGCATAAAATTATCCTTCTAGGCTGGTTATGCTTGTTGAGTAGCTATGGGCATGTGCAGGGTCGATGGGTTGATTGTGAGCTGTTGGGTAGCTATTGTGTTTGATCATCCCATTTCCATGCATATAAAGAGGTTTTATCCATGTTTTACTTCGGTTTTGGCTTCGGGCCTACTAGCACTATTTTCTAAACCTTGCATGGCCCCGGGGGCCCATTTTTTATGGAAATGGTTTGATTTAACTTGTGAATATTCTTGGGTAAAAGAAAGTAAAATTATGATTTAAATCACCAGTTTTACGATTAACGCTAGACTCGGCAGGGTCGGGGTGCTAGTTGAATTTTCTTGCTACTTGAGATAATTTTAGCCTCGGTCAGACCGAGCACCTGAGATGACTTTCTACTGTTTAGACCCGGTTATGCCCGGGCACCCTTAGAGGGGTTTTTGAGATATTTTCTTACTACTTTAGTCCTGGACAGGGTCTGGGCATGCATATTAGAGACTGGTTCTCTATCTTGAACCCGGACTTGCTTCTGGATGACATGTTTTGATACTGAGTTTTAGTATGGGGTCAGGGACCTCCATGGACCTTGCCATCCGGGCCTGAGGCTTCGGGCTGCATGTGCCGGGGGAAGGGTATACGGTGGAGTAGAGATATATGGGCAGTGTCTTTCCATGGAACCTACCTGCTGGGCCGAATCGGC
The DNA here is from genome assembly GCA_003996215.1 of Jaltomata sinuosa. Classification (NCBI taxonomy): domain Eukaryota; kingdom Viridiplantae; phylum Streptophyta; class Magnoliopsida; order Solanales; family Solanaceae; genus Jaltomata; species Jaltomata sinuosa. The sequence continues at coordinate 97,225 of QJPP01002657.1, forward strand.
ACCGGAGGAGCTACATATAGAGATACCATTTCACTTGGGATCTTCATGCGTCATATCATTCATTGTTTGAGGCTCCACCCTTTTTTGTTGTTTGTTGACTGTACGCTCCGGTAGTATGGGATGCCGGAGGGTTTGTTTTCACTTGTTTGTGTTCCTCGGTTGTATGGGCGGCCGGGGGACTGTAGGTAAACTCTTGCTATTTACTTACAGAATTGTTCCCTGTTACGGTTAAGTATAAAATTGGTTACTGCTAAACTGTTAGTTTCTGGATTTGAGATTGATATGATTAGTTGAGTTTGATTCATGTCTCTGAGCATGCCTATCATTACTCTTTCCCTCTTCTTACACTTGAGGTTATCGGTATACCATTCATTTCGTAAACTTATTATGTATACACTGTTATTGCAAGGACCCCAGGTGCGTGTTTCTTACTTTCACCTGTGCCTATGGTGTATATATTCTGCTTGCTGGCCTCACACGGGGTTCTGTTGACTTCCCTCTATGCTAGTTCCTGTGTACTTTTTGTTGATTTCTGTGACTACTTGCTTCTATTCTGTCTGTTACTACGCTTTTATCTTATATGTGCCCAGTCGGCCTATGATACCTACTGGGTACCTTATGCTTCGCATTTGGTGCTCACCCTACCCCCTGCATCTTTTGGTGTAGATCCTAGCGTGGGCCATCGCCGTTAGATCGCTGTGATTCGTGCTTGGAGATCTGTTGGGGACTACTTCAGACTGAGGGTGAGCTCTTGGCGATCGGAGCTTAGCCTTAGTTTATCTTTTGCTTTATGTACTCTATTACCATTCGGAGACATCTGTATACGTTGTTTTGGATCGTTTATACTCCTTATATGTAGTTCTGGCTCTATACTATGATACCAGGTCTTGGGGTTTGGTTTAGTTTTCACATATGTATATATATATATTCCCGTTATCTATTCTCTTCATCTTGTTCCCTTACTTTCGCTTATTAAATTATTCTTCCGCTTATTTGTTAGATAGTAGCCCATTACTATCTGTTCTGGGCTACGGGGATTGGTTCACCTACCGGGGGTTGTAGGTGTCATCATGACCGAGAAATCGGGTCGTGACAATGGGTATGGGTATTGCTAATTTGTGTTTATAATTGCTAATATGACATGGGTCTAGTGATTTCACCATATTTTAACTTTAAAATTGATGGTTGCAAACATTGATTTACTTTACTTGATTGTGTTCTTGCTTGAGAAAAGTGTTTACAATTTTGGATGTGAAATTGCTAGTGGGTACTTGGAATTCCACCTAGATTGAGGCTAGAAATAACTCAATTCATCGGAAATACCTATTTAAGGGTCTAAGCTAGAAATAGTGTGACCTCCCCAAGCATATGTTGATTGGTTATTGCTTAAGCAATGGTGTTTGAATAAAAATCATTGTATATATGATTGTTTGATCGAGAGATTAACAAGCATTCCTAAAACCAATGCTATCCATGTCGTATAGCGAGAATTTATATGAATGAGCAAGCACCCTAAACCATATTTGAGTCCCCTTTGACACACATCCCTAGTCATCCTCTCTCATTATTTACACCCGCTTTTATTTTATTGTTTTTCTTTGAATTGTGAATTATGACAGATTTCCCAATTCCCCCCTTCCTTTACTTTTATTGTTTACAAACAAATTACTCTCGTTGTGAAGTCTCTTCTTTACAATCGACTTAGCTAGTCACCAATTCCTTGTGGGATTTACAACGACTTCCATCAGGTAATATAAATGTGTTTTGCTTAACGATCAGTGACACCTTCATCTTGGAGAGCACACTGGATCATTATCACCTATTATTAGATCCCTTCTATTTCTAGTTGGGATCCATTATATAGGGCTTAAAGTCCCAATTCCTAATTAAATTACTCTTTTCCTGAATAATAGTTTTGTTTTTCAAAAAAATTAGAGTCAGCATGCAAGTAAAGAGTGTTTGCAAGCACTAGGGGTGGAAAATGACAAAATTTATAATTATACGCTCGATCCAACCCATTTTAAACGGGTTAGGTATCCAATCATTCAAAAGTTAGTCAAATATGGGTCAACTCAAATTATCCATTATAAAATATGGATCAACTCATAGAATCTATTATAAAATATGGATAACCAATGAATATCCACCAACTACACTTCCCTTAAAGTATGTAATGTTTTGTAGGAACCTCTAATGCATACACTTATTAAGGGTATGTTTGGTATGAAGAAAAATATTTTTCAATTTTCTCATTATTGGTTGGCTTAAATATTTTGGAAAATCTCTATTAAATGAACTTATTTTCCACTAATTTAAGGAAAATGACTTACCTACATAAAGTGGAAATATTTTTCAAAACTTCCCTTAAACCTCACCACCCTAAAATGGGTCCCGACCCAAAACCTGACTTTTGACCTTGTCTCGAGATCCTACTCACAATAATGAACCCGACCCGAGAATGACTCTTCACTATGTCTTTAACCTCGATTGAGATTTAACTCCTGAAGTCGACCCAAGACCTAAATATTGACCTTGACTCATGATCCAATTCCAAACCTCAACCCAGACTAAAGACTAGACCTCCTACCTTGACTCCCAACCTAGGACATAATCTCGAATCTTGACCTCGACTCAGGACCTGACTCCCGACCTCTACCTGAGAACTGACTCTCGACCCTGATCTGGGAATGCACTCTCAATCTCGACCAAGGATCGGACTCCTAACTCTTGACGCTGAATGAAGACTCAACTCCCGACCCTAACCCCAACTCCAGACCCAATTCCTAACCTTGACCTTGATAAGTCGGTATTTGTTTACCTACTTATTTGGCCTTTAAACTTGTGCTTTTGCAAGTTTAAAGTGGAAAAATAGTGCAATTGACATGGATTACTTCTATTTTGCAGGTCTTTGTGTTTTAGAAGTGTTCGGGATGAATTCAGATGAAAACAATTCAAAAAGAGGCCATTCGGAGAAGCAAGTAGCTGGCAGCAGCACATGCCTTCGCGAACGCGGGGTCCCAGCTGCAAACGCGGAGGCCAGATGAGTTGAAGCTCCGCGAATGTGGTGTACCACTCGCAAACGCGAAGGTCAACCAGACAGAGACCCTTCGCGAACGCGGCAGACACTACGCGAAGGGGAAGAAGGAAAGCAGATGCGGGGGCAGTTTTGGAATTTCACATCCAGAGAAACCCCAATTCACATAAAACAATCCTAAGCTGTCTTGAAATAGATCTTTGGTTATTTTCACAACTTTTGAGCAAGCTTGGGAGCAAGGTTCATCAAACCAACACCATAGGAGTGAATATTTAGATGCTTTGTATTGTAAAATCTTTAGATTCCATTCTTCAACTCTTGTTCGTAATTGTTATTTATTTGGTGTATTCTTGACTTGAGATTTTGGGTTTGTATTAGAGATAATACTTGTTGGGTTTTTGATTCTAAATCTAGATTTGTACTTGTTTGATTATTTGGGTCTCTTGAATCTTGCATTGCTAGAATTTATGGTCAATGGTTGCAAACATTGACTTAGTTTTTTGATTTGGGTTGTTTCTCGAGAGAGAATTTCCCTAAATTCGGGAAGATTTAATAGTGGGAATTTGGGAATCCATCTAGATTGGAGGCTAGAGATAGATCCAATCATGGAATCTCCCATTTAAGGGTCCGAGCTAGAGATAGGATGACCTCTCCAAGTTATTTGGCTGGTTTATTGCTTACTCATGTTAGTTCGAGAGAAAATACACGAGATATATGCTCAATTGGTCGAGTGACAGTTAGGGCATACCTTTATCCAAGACTACCTAGGTGTCAACCGGGTGCAAGTCTTGTGAATTGAATTCCCACTCCCAATTATCCCTTGTCATCCTTGCTTGACGAGATCAAGGTGAAAGCCATCGATCAATCTATCTTTATTTGTTTTCCTTTATCTTTTAGTTGTAGTTAAATCCCCCCTTTTAGATATCTCTTTCCCTTTTTGTTTACTGAACTTCAATAAGTTGTTTTTATTCTTTACTAGCTCGATCGCGACTACATTGTTCCCTTGGGTTCAACCCCACACCCATTAGGAATTATAAATTTTGTTTTGACTATGCAATCATCGTGACCTCCTTAAGTGGAGAGCATGATTTGAGCATTTATCAAAAATGGTGTCATTGTCGCGGAACAATTAGGCGTATTGAGTTAGTTTAGAATTTGAGTTACTTACTCTAGTTCAGTTTTTGTGAATAATTATTTTTCTTTTCTTTAGTTTTAGTTTGTTGATGGCATCATGGCTTATTTGAATTTTAGAAATGGTGATGGTTGCATCCCAATTTATATTCCCAACTATTGTGTTTATTGTGGAGGATCCCACCTTGGACAAAGGTGTAGAATTGGCCCTAGGAGAGGAAGGTATTCTCCCTCTTGTTCCTATGATGGGCACAATTGTTATTTGTGTGGTGGTCGTGATGGACATTGGAGCGATTGCCCCAATGATGATCGTCCACTCCCTCTTCTTGTGCTAACAATGTTTCTAGTGGTGCTTGTGACCTTAATAGGGACCATGAATCCGCAAGCGAAAAAGGCATATATGGTAAGCTCTAGACCTTCTTGGCCTTGCTAGAAACCCAAGAGGAGGGTGTGAAATCCATAAAGCAATACTTTGTGGACGCAAGGGCGAAAGAAGAGGAAAACACAAGGGAGGATCATGAAATAAAAGTGGTGTTGCAACCAACTACCCCATGTGTGGGTAATGATGTCATAACATCTCTAAGTGAGGACGTTATGAAGGAGGCAAACTTAAAGGTGGAGACACCCAAATCCCACTTCAACCTTTGTTCGACCTTAAGTTTGATTCGATAGACAAGAGTCAAAGTAATAAAGCTTTTGGAAGACCTTGGAAGGAGGGTGTACGAAGGTCTATCCAGTTTTGAGTTTGTCGTGGAACGAAGTCAAAGAGTCCTTCCTCACTTGAAGGCCAAAAAGTGTGGATTGTGAAATCAAGAGAATGGCTTTCTCATGCTAAAACCTTCACCCCAGGAGTGCCACCGGAAATTCGATTCACGTTTTGGGTCAAAGTTTCAAATCTTTCAAGTGGAAATCTCGATGGTGAGGTAGTCAGTGTCACACCGCGATGTTAAATTCTGCGCTTGATGGGAGGCAACTCATCGTTTTTATGCTTTACTTCACTTTTTAGTTCTTTTTAGTGTATTTTTAGGTGCCCAAGGGAATGAGAAGAGGAACTAAGTGTTGAGAAGAACCAAAAATACCTTTGAAAGACGTGCGTTTCGCACCTGGAAGAGTGCCCATCGCACATGCCATCGCACAAGCAACTAGTGGACTAATAAAAAATAGTGGCATGTGTGAACATGGTGCATTTTGCACCTCACAGAGTGCCCATCGCACGTCACGTCGCACATCGCAAGCAGTAGGCTGAAGAAAAAGTGAAAATCTGGTCCAACCAGCCTTCTTCGCGAACGCAGAGGACAGGCCACGAACGCGAAGACCAAGTCACGATAGACCTTCACGAACGCGTGGACCGACCATGAATGCAAAGGTCAGTTAAACTTCAAACCTTTGCGAATGCACCGGGCCACTGCAAGTGCGAAGTTTACGGCCAGATTCCAGGTATTTTAAAATGTTTCAAATTTCAGAGGGGCTATATGGTTAATTCTCAAAATAACAAAAATTCTCCTCATTTGGCACATGAAAACTCTATCAATTTCTTTCAAGCTTCACAATTTGCAATCCATCAGGTATGAACTCCGCCCTTCTTGTATTTTGAAATGGGGTCTTTTTCTCCCTCAACTTGATGTGTAGAAAATGGGTAATGACATTTTTTTAGTTGATCTCCTCTTTCTTGAAATCAACTTCTAATTATGTTTAATTTTTAAATTGTTGGGTGTATTTGGTTGAGGCTATGTCCTAAATGGTGGGGACTAAAAAGTGGTGTTTGAATTGGTTCTAAAACCTTGGGAGATCAAGCAAGAACTGCTTGTCTCCCATGTGTTTGAGAAAATGCCTCAATGAGGCACTGCTCTAGGCATCCCGATAGCCTTCGCGTTCGCGAGCACCTGGCCACATTCGCGAAGGCAAAAAGTTTTGGAAAATAAATTCCTTTTCACGAACATAGCCACCTGGCCGCAAACGAGAAGAAGGATTGCCTGGCAGTGTCAAAATAGTGGCAACACACAGCCCGCCTCGGAACTTATTTTGGCTATTTCTTTAGCCGAAGTACTTCATAATATATTGTTTTAAGTGTCCCTAAGAACTTTTAACATAATGGTGTGTTTTGTAGGTACTTTGATCAAAAGGATGGCCTACAACAGTAGTGATAATGAAGTTGAAAATGCTCCGGATGTGGAAATAGAGGAGAACTACGATCATGATAGGTTCTTATCGGCATCATGTGAATGTCGGTATGATGAGCTATTGTCGAAACCCTTTGTTAGGGAGAAAGGAATCAATATGGACAAAGTTGAGAAGAAAATGCCGAAATTTTAAAAGAGGTTGGTGGAGCGGGGTTGGATATGTTTTACTCCTCCACCTATCGTGGCTAACCACACAGTTGTTAGTGAGTTCTACGACAATGCTTCAATCAATGATTTCAATAATGCGCTAGTCACTACCATTCGGGGAGTCCAAGTGAGCTTCTACCCCAAGATTGTTAGTGCACTATACAACCTCTCGGATGCTAACAATGAGGTCTACATTACTAAAGCCAAAGTCGAAGGGCACCAGTGGTTGGTAGACAAGTTGAATGATGGGGTGACCTCGAATTGGTTGACTTCACAGAAAAGGGTTGATTCACATGAGTTTACTACAAAAGCCAAGACTTGGCTTTCGATTATCTGTGTGAGGATCATGCCATCCACTCATGACACAGATGTGACCCCTGACCGAGTATTGATGGTGGCAGCCCTCATTGATGGCATAGATGTGAATATTGGGGTCCATATTGTGGCTCAGATGGCTGAGGTCGCTAGTGGAAGGTCTAAAAGCCTTTTCTTTCCTTCATTAGTGACTCAATTATGCTATGATGCTGGGGTGTTGAAATACCCTACTAATGTTGAGAAGAAGCCAGCGACTATGATACACCCATTATTGAAGAGGGCCCCAGAAGAAAAGCAGAAAAAAAAAATTGATGTAGCTTCTCCATCTTTCTGACAGTTTCCAGAGTCTTTGATTGAGCCTGAGGGTCCTTCTACTGTTGCATCTAGATCATCTCAGTATGTGGGAGCTCTATAGTCCGGTCCCTATATCATTCGCCATCTCTCTATCCAGATTCAGGGAGTGGATGCACATGTTCAGCAGTTGTTGGCCGGATTCTCTTTTCGGTTCAGTTGGAGCCGACACACTAGTAGGTACTGAGTCACCCCCATCCTTGGCCAAAATGTCCAATGAGAAGAAATTGATTAATGGGTGTTTGAGTGCAATGAATGCACTCTTAGAGCATATGAGCCGCAGGCAAGGAAAAGTGGAAAACAACAAAAGAAATTGAGCGAGCATGAGAAGAAGAAGAGCAAGTTCTTAAATAAGATGATGGATAGATTAAAGTCCTTTTGCAGATTGGGAGGATCTAAGGAGGAGGATGATTATGAGGATGAGGAGAGACTTGAGTTTTCCTCTTCTTCCAGTTCAGATTGATGCACCTTAGGGAGCCGCCTCAAACTTATTTACTTTGATGAAGTGAGGGCACTGCCCTATCTTAGTTGGGGGTGGCGTGTGATCCGTGCTTTATCTTTCTAGTTTAGCTTGCTTTACTTATGGATATTATTGTGCCCTCGCCGGGCTTGTTTTGTTGTTTTATTGGATCTTATTATGCCCTTGTCGGGCTTGTTTTGTTTGTTTGTCTATATATGTTTTGTGCCCTTGTTGGGTGTACCTTGTGGATTTTTACCCTCATCGGGTTTTGATGTTGTGTGAAAGAAGTTGATGGGTTAGTTTTTTAGTTTCTTTTGTTATTTTGTAGTTGAGATATGGTTGTTGTGGGCTAGGAGAAGTCTGAGTACCCATTAGGCTAGATGGAACTTGTTGGGGGATAATTGTTCTGCAAATAACGATGTGCGAACCGCACAAGCTTCGCACAAGACCACTGTTTGGCCTGTGCATTGCACGTGTGACACGCACTTCATTACATGCGAATTTCATGTGTCCGAAAAGTGTGATACTTGTTTCTATCCACCTTGTGTAGACATGCTGATTTAGATAGATGAATTGACCCAATGATAGACTGAGTGACGACATTTTTAAGGGTAAATCATCATCTTTTGAGGTTTTGGTTGCAAATTGACTTTTTGGTACCAATGTGTTAGTCTTGCATGCTAAGTGAAATAGGCATACCCTTCAAAAAAAATGTGAAAAATGCATGGTGAAGAGTGATTTTGTGACAACTCTTTTATTCTTGTTGTGACTCTTGACTCATTAGTGGTGATAATGTAGAATAGCTCATCTTTGTTCTTGTTTAGGAAGTTAAAAATTGATCCTTCTTGAATGATTCACATGCCATGTGTGGTGAGGTCTAGTTGAATAATTCTTGTGCATGTTTGTCGTCTAGAACTTGCCCCAAATGTGATTCAAGGCAAACTTCTAGGTGTAACCGAGCTTGGAAGATGACCTTAGGCCTTTTTGATAGCCACTTCACCAAAATGACTTCACAATGACATCAAATCCTAGTGAACCCCTTTGAGCTTGTGACCATTCTTTGGCACCTTGTCAACACCTTGACCTTCTTGGAACCTCCATCTTGGCACCCATCCTCCCTAATTGCTTGAAAAGGAAATGTAGGCTAAAAGCCTATGTTTGGGGGGAGAAACAAAAAACAACATAGGCAAATACCTAAGTTTGGGGATGCATGTGATCAAATGAGGAGAAGAAAAGAAATGCACTTCAAGTGCAAGGAAGCACCTTGATTCCAAATTGAAAATTGCTCCAAAAGATCAATCCAATGAGAAAAACGAAAAGCAAAACTAGGTGCTACCAAGTGAAGGTGATATAAGGAGTTGAATGATCATGAGTTAAAAAGGAGACTCTTGGGTTGTGTTAGGGAGAAATAAGGTGAAGATGAAATTGAAAATATGAGCGGTGTTCGAAATGAGAGCAAAGAGAATTAGGGAGGTGTAGTCACTTGAACCAAATGAGATCCTCACCTAACCCTAGCCAACATCGTAACCCATAAGTCCTTTGTGATTTCGAGCTTGGCTACCCTACATTAATGGCAATTTACATAAACGGCAAGCATATGGTTCGACGTGTATGTAGTTAAACTTTCTTGAGAGTGTGAGCGTTTGTATTTGTCTCTTGTGATTGACTTTGTACCTAGTGTGTTTTGGGACTTTCGATCTTGTGAGGGCATGCGAATTAGGATAGTTGGTGACATTGATAAACTCCAAAAATGAGTCAAATGAGCATGTTTTGGTAAACTAGTGGTTGGAGTCACACCTTTAGGATTGGTTGTTGTCACTTGCTTGTTCTTATTGTGCCTTTGCATCATGAGTTTGTGTTTTGAATTGAAGGAAATGCTTAGAGTAAGTTAGCATGTGATAGACTAATCATTAGTACCAACCGAAGTCATGTTTGGTACTTGAAATGGGTTTCCTTTGGCTTATAGTATTGTCAATTGCACTTGTGTTGTGTGCCTCTTGAGTTAAAAGCTTTAAGTTGCTTGACGACAAGCAATAGTTCAAGTTTGGGGGTTTGATAAGTCGGTATATTACCTACTTATTTAGCCTTTAAGCTTATGCTTTTGCAAGTTTAAAGTGGAAAAATAGTAAAATTGACACGGACTACTTCTATTTTGCAGGTCTTTGTGTTTTAGAAGTGTTCGGGATGATTTCAGATGAAAACAATTCAAAAAGAGGCCATTCGGAGAAGCAAGTAGCTGGCAGCAGCACATGCCTTCGCGAACGCGGGGTCCCAGTCGCAAACGCAAAGGCCAGATAAGTCGAAGCTCCGCGAACGTGGTGTACCACTCGCAAACGCGAAGGTCAACCAGACAGAGACCATTCGCGAACGCGGCAGACACTACGCGAAGACGAAGAAGGAAAGCAGATGCGGGATCAATTTTGGAATTTCACATCCAGAGAAACCCCAATTCACATAAAACAATCCTAAGTTGTCTTGAAACAGATCTTTGGCTATTTTCATAACTTTTGAGCAAGCTTGGGAGCAAGGTTCATCAACCAACACCATAGGAGTGAAGATTTAGATGCTTTGTATTGTAAAATCTTTAGATTCCATTCTTCAACTCTTGTTCATAATTGTTATTTATTTGATCTATTGTTGACTTGAGATTTTGGGTTTGTATTAGAGATAATACTTGTTGGGTTTTTGATTCTAAATCTAGATTTGTATTTGTTTGATTATTTAGGTCTCTTGAATCTTGCATTGCTAGAATTTATGGTCAATGGTTGCAAACATTGACTTAGTTTTCTGATTTGGGTTGTTGCTTGAGAGAGAATTTCCCTAAATTTGGGATGATTTAATAGTGGAAACTTGGGAATCCATCTAGATTGGAGACTAGAGATAGCTCAAATCGCCAAATCTCCCATTTAAGGGTCCGAGCTAGAGATAGGATGACCTCCCCAAGTTATTTGGCTGGTTTATTGCTTACTCGTGTTAGTTCGAGAGAAAATACACGAGATATATGCTCAATTGGTCGAGAGACAGTTAGGGCATACCTTTAGCCAAGACTACTAGGTGTCAACCAGGTGCAAGTCTTGTGAATTGAATTCCCACTCCCAATTCTTCCTTGTCATCCTTGCTTGACGAGAACAAGGTGAAAGCGATTGATCAATCTATCTTTTATTTGTTTTCCTTTATATTTTAGTTGTTGATAAATCCCCCCTCTTAGATATCTCTTTCCCCTTTTGTTTATTGAACTTCAATAAGTTGCTTTATTCTTCACTATCTTGATAGTGACTACATTGTTGCCTTGGTTTCGACCTTAATACCCGTTGAGAATTATAAATTTCATTTTGACTACGTGATCGTCGTGACCTCCTTAAGTGGAGAGCACGGTTTGAGCGTTTATCAGACCTCGACCCTAACCTTAATCTAGTACCAAATCCAGACCCTAACCTATACTTAAATCTAACTCAAATGAGGACTCAAATCTTAACTCAAGATTTGACCCCCAATATAAACCCTAACCTCGACTCTCGACCCCATCTCGGGACTACCCCAACCTGAGACTTGAATCTTTACCATGACCTTACTCCTGACCCTAACTCAGGACCAGATTTTTACCCTTAACTCTGACCCTGACTTTCAACCTCGATACAAGATGTGACTCACAACCTTAGCCCCAACCCAAATCCCAACTCTTGAACCTAACTCATGACACCAACTCAGACCCGACTCCTGACACAGACCTAACTCCCTACCCTAGCTCTGACCTGAGACCCAGCTCCAGTCCTAACTTTGACCTGGAACTTGACTCCTAATCCTGGCCTAGGATCATACTCCTAAATCTTGACTCCTAGACCTAAACTAAGCCCCAACTTTGACTCCCGACTCCCAACCCAGGACTCGTCTCTTGACTCCAAACCCCGACCCTAACATAGGATTCAAACTCTGATCCCGACTTGGGACCCGACTCTTGAGTCTCGATCCTGGATCTGACTCTCAACCCAACTAGGGACCCAACTTTTGACCCCGACTCTGATCCCAAATCGACCCAAATTTTGACCTTGACTCGAGACTACTTATTTTTTAGAAAATATTTTTCTAGAGAAATATGAAAAAATTCCTCCATACCAAATACACCCGAAAAGGAGGAATAAAAGAAAAAAATGTTTGTAATCTAAGAGTCTTTTAATACATAATCAGCCCCTTAAACTTTTCAGGATATTTCCTTTAGATACTCAAACTAAGCTTTGTTTTAATTAAACACCTCAACTCTTAATAAAGTGTTCTAATTAGAAATTTTTAGTTCAAATTTTGGAATTTTTTTGTGTGTGTTCTCATTTGTCTATTAGGTAGTTAAGTTAGCCATATAAAATATGTCATTTTCTTTAATTATACGCATTCGCATCAATAAGCCATAACAATCTAGTAAGTTTTTACTTGAGGTTGATGCATATAATTAAAGGAGATGATGTATTTAATGTGATTTACTTAACCATCTAATAGACAAATGAAAACACATGCAAAAAATTTTAAAATTTTGAATGTTAAGGTGTTTAATTAGAACATGATTTAGTTTGAGTGTTTAAACAAAATATCTTGATAAGTTTAAGAGGTTTATTATGTATTAAGACTTTTTAGCTTACATAATAAGAAGCAATAGATAATATGAATATCCATATTATCCATTTGTTTACCTATTTTTAATCCATATCAAATATGGGCGGATTCAATATTTGATCTATTTTCACCAGAATCATTTTAGACCCCCCTTCCCCCATAGTTGACTCGACCCATCCGCTTGCCACTGCTAAAAAGCACTAATAAAAAGTTAAAGTGAAGAGTAATAATATAATACACCCATTATTTCCTTTTTAAGCATTTAAGAGTAAACTCATTTACAAAACCTCATTTAGACCCACAGCCCTAACTATTTAGTTAGTTACTCATGAGAAAAGAAACATAGAACTAGATACTAAATAAAGACATGAATGTTTAAATAATTGTATTAAAGATGCTAAGAATCTTCAATTTGATGCTCTCAGGATAGCTAAATATCATAAAATAGTGTTTTGACAAGACAACACTTAACAAAAAGTCAAGATTCTATCATATGATGTTTGATTGAACACAAAACCCTAGAATAGTATTTATAGGATCCAAATATTGGGCAAATAAAATTACAAAAATATCATTATGAGACCACTCTACGATCCGAGAATTGATTTGTGGTTATCAAACAAGGCTACGGTTCACATAGTGGACTTCAATCTTCAGATCTGATACTTATGTCCTAACATGTGGTCTCGATATTAATCAACATAATTGGAATGTGATCTGCGGATGGGCTTCAGTGCTCCATAGAATCGAACTTGAATTGGAGTGATTCTTTGTGGCATAAAAGAATGTGGTCCGCAAAACAAGAATAATAACCGCAAAGATTCATCTCATTTTGTCCTTCAAAGTCCTTCGACTTCATTTTTGTGGATGAGTGACCCATTCTGCAGTCCATGGATAGGTCATTTCTTGCATTTGTTTGATTTTAGACACTTCTATTCACTTTTTCTCATTTTTGGGATCCCAATGCCAAATGCCTACAAAATGAAAAATAGCATATGAAACATATATTAAAAATTCATTAAGGACATACAAAGTCTATGTAATTGGCATGGAATGTGTCATAATTTTAAGGCACATCACGACACTTGCTGTATTTTTTCTATAAATTGTAAACCTAGTACTAGTTGAGCTTAGAAATGAGTCAAGAGTAGTTCAGACATTGTGGCAGTTAGCTTGATGATTTCTTTCACAATACCATGGAATTTTCCATTTCTGCTTTCTTATTCTTTATTTCAGATAGTAGGTACTTTTGAGACATTTGTAATATTCCTTTGTAGTAGCTTGTGACTTGTATTACCATATTTTGGAGGAGGTTTTGTATGTTGAATGTTTTGGTTTTAAAACTTATTATCTTATGAGAATCACTATTTTTGACTCTCTAATGTCTTTTAAATTCTTGACGTGTGCTAAATTGTTTTTGGATTCGCCTAATGATTGGGGTTATTTGTCATCATGGATTAAGCTAATTGGGTCGTGATAAGAATAGAAAATGCAAATTCTATGTGCCCTGACATTTTGTTTAGGTGGATTCCTTATGACTTGCCACCTCACTACCCTAACCCCATCTTACCCCTTTCCCCACTTCTTATTCCTCTACCACCATAACCTCTACCTCTACGACATGCCTATAATACCACCATCATTCTTCCATCCTCTTCCCCATTTTCAATTCACAACTTCCATTGACAATCACCTTGAACACAGTCAATTCCCTCACTATTTTACCATAATTAACAAAAGTTTTTTACCTTTCATCATTGCATACAACTCAATTCTTATTTAAAAGATCTAACCAAAAAGAGAAAAGGGTAATATTTACCTTCTATTTTTAAATATTATCCATATATATTATTTGTAATACATTCAGAATAAGAGGTTATAGAGGCAAATAACAAAAACAAATCCCTTCTTTCATTCTTATCGTGCAATAGAGTTGAACCTTGGTCAAATACTGAATATTTTCATCACATTATTAGAACGAGATCTTTTCTTAGTGGACTTGATGATGCACCACCCATAAACATGATGCGTAAGGCACACGGTTGTCACGACCCAACTTATTGTGAGTGGCACCCACACTAAACCTCCATGGGAGAACCAACCAACCCAAAATCTAACCTTATTACATAACCACTTTTACAGGAGATGGCGTAAAGCCAACTTTAAATTAATTCATAAGAAAGTTATGCTAATATAAATAAAAATAAAGAATATTCAACTATCTAAAACTTCCCCCAAGAACAAAAGTTAGTATAAACGAACTCTAATCAAATCTGTGTCTAAGACATTCAAACATAACTAAAATAAATATATCATATAGTAAGGAGTCCCATTGTCTGGAGGAAGGACAATAACTCGAAGAGAATCCACGGCAGCCTGGGAAGTAGTGCTCTTCCTTGGATCAAGTGTCAATTAACTCGAATAGAATCCATGGTAGCCTGAGAAGTAGTGCTCACCCTTGGATCAAGTGTCAATTGTCTATTCTAGGCAAGGTCGTATCTTAGTCTTTGGAACACGGTCTGCACTAAGCAAAAGAAGAGTACATGGTAGTATCGATACAAAAAACTATATACTGGTAGGTATCATATACTAACTCAGTTTATAATAGGTATATAATCAAACCATATAACAAGTAAGAGGCCTTCCAACACTTAGCAAATAATCTAGTTAACAGATAATCATCTCAACTCAAGTCAACAATAAAAATATCAAGTTTAATAAGTCATCACAAGAATACATGAAAAATAAATTTCAATAGTTACAATACATGGAATATCGATCCATCTAACTCTCATCATTACAACTATTACCTCTAGTCTCATCTCA
Organism: Jaltomata sinuosa; assembly: GCA_003996215.1. NCBI lineage: Eukaryota > Viridiplantae > Streptophyta > Magnoliopsida > Solanales > Solanaceae > Jaltomata > Jaltomata sinuosa. The sequence continues at coordinate 112,271 of QJPP01002657.1, forward strand.
GTCCACAGTACTACCTCACCATGTCTGACTATGAAATAATGCAATAATAATGAAAAGTGAACAAACATGCTAAAAGGTCTTATTTATTTCCAACTATCCATGACCTGCAGGGGACACACAAGGTCCATGTACCCGCTGGAAATATTTTCCATCAGTGTCAGTATCAAATAGGTGACTATGTCAACTTGTACCTGCCAGAACTATTTCCCGTCGGTGTAAATATCAAATAGGTGAATATATGAACCTCTACCTGCCAGAATACTTTCCCATCAGCAAAAATACCAACTATACCTGTGTGGTACCAAATCCCATAAGAAATGAAAATGTCAATGCACCTATGATTCTCATACCTATCTCTCAGAATATACACGGTGCACTAAATCATATTTACACTTATTCATCTCAGTTCATGCATCAACTCATGCACCTTAGCTTATTCATTCAAGCATAACATGAAATCACATATAATTCAACCACATACATGTACTAAAATAAGTCTCAACTCTAATTAAAATAGTAATTTACCTCAAGTGCAGAATTACCACCCGTAGGCTACTTTACAACTGCCTTGCCTTTCCTTAACACTTCGGATTGTTTAAGGTCTATAAATAACATATACAAGAGTAATTGGTCATTTACTCTTCATTTCAGGTCTTGGGAATTTAAACCACTACTTCTACCCTTTATTGAATATGTACCATTCCCCAAGGGTCAATTAATTATTAAATAGTCTTACTACATTCATAAAATCAATACCCAAAGAGTTTCTAATCAAGTTCATCCCTTTTTAGTTATTTGTATTCCTAAAGGTCTCATCTTTATGGAAGTCAAAGTTCCCCATTAGCCTCAAGAATTTTAAGAATCATTAATTTCATTCTAGGAATCATAAAAACACAATTTAGGATCAATTCTAAGTGAAATTGCACCTACCCATAGGGTTTTCCCTAAGTTTAATGCTCTTAGGGATTTAACTCAAGAATTCCACCATTAATTTTCAACCTAAAAGTCTCACAAGGATTAATGACCGATAAATAAAGAGGTTTATGGTGTTATGTACCTAAAACAAAGAGAATATTCCCTAGTTCTTGGGGAAAATGTCCATTAGAGCTCTAAAATGAAATAGGAGTTGTGGAAAAATAACTCAAAAAATTAATTAAGTGCATGTAAATTGCTTGTTGTCTCATCGTGATGAGTTGTTTCTCATCACGACAAGGACGACTCATCATGATGACCCATCACAATGAGGTGACGCTTTGTCACTATGACGCACAATTTCCAGAACCTCAAAAACTCATCCCAAACCTCTCATTTCACAACACACTTTACTTTTTAGATGATACAGATTAATCCCGATGCGGCAACTATCATATTGAGAGTTCTATGAACTCAATTCCCATCTTGAAACTTCATACAGGACCCTATGGCAGTTGACTATCCATAAGCGGACTCTGTAGTACCATATGATGAACCACGAGATCCCAACCATCTCTATGGAATAGAACACTAGATTTTATTTGAAGCTCACACTAGCCTGAGATCTTATCAACTCTCATCCTAGAAATTTTTCTAGTCAGGTACTTATACCCTTACTTTACTATAATGATGGGATAGGTTGTTACATCAGATGTCAATTAAACAATCATTCATTTCCAAATGACAACAAAAAGAAAATAGGAGAAAATAAGATTACCTGAATCAGTGAACAACTGAGGATACTTGATAAGCATGTCCACTTCAGTCTCCCAAGTGGCCTCTTCAACAGGACGGTTCTTCTACTAGACCTTCACAAAAGCAATCTCTTTAATCCTAAATTTTTGGACATCTCTATCAAGAATAGCAACAACCTTATCTTCGTAAGAAAGTTTTCATCCAACAAGACCAAATTCTAGAAAATTATGTAGTCACCATCTTTGTGACACTTCTTAAGCATGGACACATGAAATACGGGATAAACTAATGACAAACTCGGAGTCAACGCCAACTTATAAGCCATTGTCCCCACACTTTGGAAAATCTCAAAGGGCTCAATATATCTCAGACTTAATTTACCGTGCTTCCCAAATGGCATAACACCCTTCATAGGTGAGATGTTGAGCAAAACTTTCTCACCTTCCATAAGATGTACATCCCTTACCTTTCTATATGCATACTCTTTTTGTTGGCTTTGAGCCGCTAGAAGCTTCTCTTGGATGAACTTTACCCTTTTCATAGAATCTCCCAAAAGATTGGTACTGTAACACCCCGTATGTTTGAGGTTGTCTATTTTTTCGTGTCAAAGGCTTACAAGCCTAATTTGAGAGTTTACATTGTCCACTTAGGCAATGTAAATGAATTTGTTTGACCTTGAGAAGATAAGGTGAAGAATGAGTATATATCTCAAGAAATTAGTACATTATGATGTAATAATCCAGTATTTTCTTATAGTGGGTTATTAAAGTACCTTCTTAATTATTGAGTTTGGTTATTTTACTAATACACTTAGTGACTTATACTTTAGTAACTACTCAAAGTGTAGGACAGTTTGGTATAAAATATATAATAAATTGTATAGTTGAGAAGAGAAGATTGGATATAATTTAATATAATGCTAAGTCAATATATAGAGAGAGAGACACGTGTAGAGTGAAGTCCCTTAAGTAAATTATCTTCTAGATATATAAGAAAATATTGTAGATATCCCTATAAGTGGGCTCAACTTGACCTTTGTCAAGATCTTAAATAATTTTGGTTAAGTAGAGAATGATATCAAGTCGGCCATCTCTCTTAACTAAGCCTACTTATTAACTAACTACATCTCCATATAACCTTTTGTACAAATTGAAAGACGATGGAAAATTGGAGAGATTTACATAGTTTCTGCTACAATACTCTGGTCTTGGTCTTCTACAAACATAATTTGATATCAGAAATAGAAAAAGGGTAAATATTTGAAAAAGTTATCAAGATTGACACTTTAAAGGAAGGAAGTGGTCATACTCATTCAAGACGGAAATTAAGGTATGTAAAGTCTATTCCCTTATTTTCATGTCATGATTCCTTGATTTTAAAGGTTCTGAATTTAGCGTACTTTTAAAGAGCTTTTTGTAGAGCCTTTCGATAAGTATGTTGTTGTATTTCTCTTATCATGTGCTACCAGAGAATTACCCATAGGTGTCTAAAATTAGGGTTATTCTATCTTATATTATCATAGTGATTCCTTGTCAGAGCCTCATATTCATTATATGAAGATTGCATGTGTAGTTATGAATTAGAAAATATACACTCCAGTGTGTTGTGACTTTACTATTTGCCTGTGGGGCTATGTGATTTCCTTTGGGGCTATGTGCATTTACGTGATTACCTTGCATGAAATCTAAGGCTTAGTATGTGTGACCCTTGAGGGAAGGTATTTGTCTGAGTTGGAATTCATATCAAATAGTTCCTTGGGTCTAGTTGAGAATGATGTTTGAGCATAGATGATGCTCAGAACTTAAGAAAGGTGATTGATTATATCTGCTATAGACATTTAGTCGAGTGTGACACCGTAGAGTCATTCATAGAAATTATTGATTGGTGTTATCCCAGTAGAAGTCGATAGAAAAAGTATTCTAAGAATAGTCCCTCTTTTCAAAAACTTTCCTGAAACCTTAAAGAATATAAAGCTAGTGGTGGTAGCTGAATTATTTCGTAGCCTTATTTGATTTGGTTGGCTTCTTAACTTTATATAGTCATCCCTTGTGGGGATTTGTATTCTATTGATAGCGACCCCAAGCTTAGATACAACCTATAGATTATTCGTGCAGACCACCTATAACTATATTGCTTGTCCTTGGGCCATTCGATTGTTTGTTGTTTCCCTCAGGGCTATCATAGTTAGCTATAGAGATATGATTAATGCCTGAGAGGATATATACATGTTCCTTAAGGGGCTATTAAGATGAATTGATGTCTGCCAGTTATTCTGACTGCCTACAAGGCTATATTAAAGCCTACGGGCTATTTTGATCGTCTAATGGGCTATAATGAAGCTTGTTCACTCACGAGCTATAATATTTGCCAAAAAGGGCTATATTGAGGCTTACAGACAAAGATTTGCCTTCAGGTCTAATATGAAGAAAATGGGATATTATGGTTACCTACGGGGTTATATTGAGGCCTGTTCACTTACGGGCTAGTTGATTGCCTAAGAGGACTACATGTTGATGCCTACAGGGCTATGTTTATTCCTAAGAGGGCTATGAAATGCCTATGGGGCTATATTGATGCCTAAGAGGTCTATAAGATGCCCAAAGGGCTATCATGATATACAAAGTGCCTAATGGGCTACTGGGGTATAATGATTGCCTTTGGGGCTATGTGTAGAAGACCTGAGGGGCTATTAAGATATAATGACTGCCTACGAGGCTAGGGGACTAACAATAGTGGTATATAGACTAAATTGGCACCTATTGGGCTTATTAGGGCCCGAGTAGGTGAGCTGGTTTGTTGTTTATACCTACCGTGCGTGTGGGGGCAGTTAGGTTATTGTTTGATTATTATTGAATGATTTGTGTCAGGAGTAGTTAGGCTGTGTTATAATGATTATTGATCTTCTTCCCCGAATACTTCGTTATTTGATGATATTAGTTAGCTAGATTCGAGAAGCGGGCTGCTTAGTTAGTTATGGTTTGTAAGGTTTAAGTCGAGGACATGTAAGTATGTTTTGACTAACCTCTAATGACCTACTTGAGTATTTACCATACTTATGATATCAATATCAGCTAATTATAGATTCAGGAGCAAGTAAGTACGCCCGAGTTATCTTTTGACTCCTTATCTGATTACTTACAGCATCTATAATATCAGTTTCAGTTATTCATTTACTTTACATACTCGATACATTATTTTGTATTGATGCCCTGAGCCTAAGGGCGCTGCATTCATGCATGCAGGTCCCGAGCAATGATCAGATAGACTTACTAAGTAGCACAGTTGAGTTTTCAGTGGATTGGTGGACTACTTTTCTCTCGGGGGTCGTTAGAGTCTCAAAAGTTTGCTTGTTTTATTGTTTATAGCTTTTGGGTAGGTCGGGGCCCTATCCCGCCAAGTATTGTATTCAAAGAGGCTTGGAGACTAGTATGCCGGGTTGTATAGCTGCATTGCTAGCTAGTGGGCCTTGTTGTTATTGTTGATAGTTCAACAATTTGTTGGTCTAGCTTATATCGTATATACCTAATTTCAGTTTCTTCATAGAGATCATGGGGCCGTCTCAAGACTTACATGCTAGTTGTTTATTGTTTTATATGAACTTTTGGGAATAGCTGCTTTCCTTGTAGAGTTATTCACAGGGGTTTTAAGCTGAGATATACTTGTTTGCTTTCTTAATTGTATTCCCCATTGGCAAATAGTTCAGCAGGGTCAGTGCAGGCCTAAGTTTTGGCATCAAGTGCCAGTTGTGCCCCTTGAATTTGAGGCATGATAGGTACCCCAAGGTTTCACTTCAAAGGAATCAAACCAACTAATGGGAGATCTACATCTCCTCCCATATAACGCTTCAAATGGGGCCATATATATGCTCGAGTGATAACTGTTATTATTGGATAACTCAGCCAATGATAGATACAAATCCCAATGACCCTAAAGTCCATCACACACATGCAAAGCATGTCCTCCATTACCTGAATCATACGCTCATACTGCCCCTCAGTCTGAGGATGAAAAGTTGTACTCAGGTCCAACCTAGTACCTAACTCTTCACGTAAATTCTGCCAAAAGTTAGAGGTGAACTAAGTACCCTATCATAAACAATAGAGATAGGAATGTCATGCAGTCGAACAACTTCCTTAAGATAGATCTTGGCTAACTTAGCCGCATTGTAGGTCATCGAAACATGAATGAAGTGCGCAAACTTTGTCAATCAGTGTACCATAACCCATATCAAATCATATTTTTCCAAAGTCTTGGGAATGCCAAACACAAAATCCATTGCTATTCTCTCCCACTTCCACTCAGGAACAGGCATTCTCTCAAGAGGACCACTAGGCTTTTGGTGTTGATATTTCACTTGCTCACAATTTTGACATTTAGCCACAAAGTCGACTATATCTCTCTTAATTCCTCCCCATCAATAGTGTTGCTTCAAGTTGCGGTACATCTTGGTGACATCGGGATGTATGGAATACTTAAAACAATGAGCTTCTGCTAAGATGGTAGGAATTAACTGATCAACACGGGGCACATAAACTCTCCCTTTAATTCACAGAACGCCTTCATCATTAATAATGGCCTCCTTGGCCTCACCCCACACACCTTGTCATAAATCTTACTCAACTTAACATCATAAAATTGCTTACCTTTGATCTGATCAAGAAAAGAGGACCTCTCCTCAACACATGCCAACAATCCATCCCGCTCAGACACATCCAGTCTCATAAAGTTCTTATCTAAAGTCTAAATGTCTCTGGCCAACGGACGCCTAGTAGCTTTCAAATAGGCGAAGCTACTCATACTCTCAATCTTTCTTCTCAATACATCAGCTAACACATTATCCTTAGCCAGATGGTATAGAATAGTGATGTCATAATCCTTGAGTAACTCCATCCACCTTTGTTGCCTTAAGTTCAAATCCTTATGAGTGAATACATGATGCAAGCTACGATGGTTTGTAAACACTTTGCAATGCAACCCATAGAAGTAATGTCTCCAAATCTTGAGAGCAAACACCATTGCATCCAACTCAAAGCCATGAGCAGGACAGTTTTTCTCATGCACTTTGAGTTGCCTTGAAGCATAATCAATAAAATTCCTCTCCTGTATCAATACATCTCCAAAACCATATGGTGAGGCATCACAATACACAATAAAATCCTTACTTTCAACCAGCAAGGCAAGAATAAAAGCAGTAGTTAACAAAGTCTTGAGCTTTTGGAAGCTCTCATCACATTCATATTACCAAACAAATGGTACCTCTTTCTAAGTAAAGTCATCAGATTAGTAGCAATGGATATAAAACCTTTACAAATATGCGGTATTAACTAGCCAATCCCACAAAGCTACGAATCTCGAAACCCAAAATAGGCCTGGCCCAATTATTAATTATCTTAATTTTTTGTGGATCTACGATCACCCCTTCCTTTGAAACCACATGCCCCAAGAAAGACATAGAAGACAACTAGAATTCATATTTGGAGAATTTTGCATACAGCTCATTTTCCTTCAACAACCCCAACACTATCCTAAGATGATTTTTATACTCTTTGTTACTCTTAGAATACAATACGATATCATCAGTGAACATAATAATAAATGAGTCTAGATATGGCTTAAATATCACATTCATCAAACTCATAAAAATAGTATGGGCATTAGTTAGCCCAAAAGACATCACAAGGAACTTGTAGTGCTCGTACTGGGTCCAGAAAGTAGTCTTAGGAATATCAGAAGGCTAATTTACTGGTGGTATTTGAACCTTAGATCAATCTTATAAAAGACCAATGCACCCTGCAACTGGTCGAACAAATTATCGATACGAGGGAGAGAATACTAATTATGAATAGTAACTTTGTTCAACTACCAGTAGTTGTCTCGCCCCGAGGCTACCCCCTAGATGTAACACAGGACTCGGGACCACAAGTGCTCCAAGTTAACCCTTGGTCATAGCATACTTAGATCAATACAAGAAACATAGTGGAAGCATACTAAATGAAGATAGGCAACCATAACTTAAATAAGAACAAGGCCTGAGAAATATCAAATCCAAACATGCAATACAAGTCTAGCCATGTCTGAAGCCTCTAAACTGTCATAAGAGTTGATGGGACAATCCCCCAACTAACCAAAAAAATATAAATCTCAAGGATAAACATGAAAACTGAGTTTTTCAACTTAAAACATGATAGAACTAACTTCGAAAAACATGAATGCATGCAAGGATCATGAGAGAAACTGATTGAATAGAGTCAGAGGGACACACTAAGGAGGAAACTAATACCTCAAGATAAAACTAGATCAGAAAGAAAGAGGTAAGGGTATTGGGCTTTTATGGCTTCTTCTGCTTCCCAAGTAGCTCCCTCAACTAGCTGATTTCTCCAAAGGACCTTTACCAAAGCGACTTCTTTGTTTCTCAACCTCCGAATCTGACGATCAAGAATCTCCACGGTAACTTCCTCATATGTAAGGCTATCCTTCACGCCCACATCCTTCAAAGGACCAATCAAGTTCGGATCACCAACACACTTCTTCAACAAGGAAATATGGAAAATCGGATGAACCACTTATAATTCTGTTGGCGAATCCAACTTATATGCAATAATACCAACTCTCCTCAGAATCCGATAAGGACCTACATAGAGGGGACTAAGCTTCCCTTTCTTGTCAAATCTCATCACACCCTTCATGGGTGACACCTTCTGAAACACCCAATCATCAACCTCAAACTCCTTTCTCTTCTCCTTACATCTGCATATGATTTCTGATGACTCTGAGCGGTCCTCAACTTTTCCCTAATGATATGAACCTTCTCCATAGTCTCATGAACCAAATATGGACCAATCAAAGCTGCCTCACCTACCTTAAACCAACCAATAGGAGATCTACACCTCCACCTATAAAGTGCCTCATAAAGAGCCATCTAGATGCTAGAATGAAAGTTGTTGTTGTAGGAAAACTCGATAAGAGGTAAGTGATCATCCCAATTACCTTTGAAATCAATCACATAATCTCTCAACATATCCTCCAAAGTCTAAGTAATATGCTCTGCCTGGACATCCGTCTGAGGGTGAAAAGTTGTGCTAAGCTTAACCTGAGTACCAAGACCTCTCTGAAAAGACTTCCAAAATTAGGATGTAAACTGAGTACCTTTATGAAAAATGATAGACAATGGAACACCATGCAATCAGACTATCTCCGGAATGTAGAGTCTGGCATAATTATCTGTTGAATCTGTAGTCTTAACAGCCAAGAAGTGGGATGACTTAGTCATCCTGTTGATAATAAACCAAATAGAATCATGTTGATCACTTCCCATTTCTAAGTAGGCAGATCAATGTCCTGAGTCATACCACCTGATCACTGATGCTCCACCTTCACTTGTTGACAGTTGGGACACTTAGCCACAAAATCTTTTATGTACCTCTTCATTCCATTCCACCAATATACCTCCCATAGGTCATGGTATATCTTAGTGGCACCAGGGTGAATAGAATACCTAGAGCTATGAGCCTCTGTCAAAATCCATTATCTCAACCCATCTACATTAGGAACACACAATTGGCACTGATATTGAAGCGCACCATCTCCCCCTTAAGAGAAAACCTCTACCCTTTCCTAATGGACTGCACCCTTCAGCTGGTGCAAAATAAGATCATTGTCTTGCTTTTCTTTCACTTTAGCTACCAAAGATGATTCAGAACCATTCTGAACAATAACACTACCTTTTGTCGAATCCATAAGTCAAACTCCTAGTCAAGCAAGTCGATGAACATCTTTGGCCAATTCTTTCTTTTCATCTTCAATCGAAGACACACTACCCATGGACAATCTACTAAGTGCATCCGCCACAACATTGGCTTTACCCGGATGGTAAAGCACGCTCATGTCATAATCCTTAAGGAGCTTAAGCCATCTCCTTTGATGAAGATTCAATTCCATTTGAGTGAACACATACTAAAGACTCCTATGATTGGTGAATACATCCACGTGAACACCGTACAAGTAGTGTCTCCAAACCTTCAAAGCAAAAGTCACGGCCGCTAACTCAAGATCATGAGTAGGGTAGTTCTTCTTATGAATCTTAAGTTGTCTCAAAGCATAAGCAACCACCTTAGCACGCTGCATTAACACACAACCCAAACCAATCCTAGAAGTATCACAATACACTACAAAATCATCTAGCCCTTTGGGTGGAGCCAACACTGGAGTTGTGGTCAATCTAGTCTTCAATTCCTGAAAGTTCTTCTCACATAGATCCGACCACTGAAATTTTACCTTCTTCTAAGTCAATCGAGTCAATGGGTCAGCAATGGAAGAAATCCCTTTCACAAATCTTCTGTAGCAACCAGTCAAACCCAAAAAGCTTCTAATATCATACAGGGAAGTGGGTCTAGGCTAGTTCTTTACTGCCTAAATCTTTAGAGAATCAACTCAAATACCATCTATAGTCATAATATGACCCAGAAAAGTGACAGACTGCATCCAAAACTCACACTTGTTGAACTTAGCAAATAACTGTCGATCCTTAAGAGTTTACAACACAACTCTCAAATGGTCTGCATGCTCCTCCTTACTCCAAGAATAGATAAAAATATCATCAATGAACACAATCACAAACATATCCAAATATTGCTTGAACACTCGGTTCATCAAATCCATGAAAGCTGCAGGAGCATTTGTTAGGCCAAAAGACATAACCACAAATTTGTAATGACCATAATAAGTTCTGAAGGCTGTCTTTGGAATATCGCACTCTCTAATATGAAGTTCATGATAACCGAATCTAAGATCAATCTTGGAGAAATAACTGGAACCTTGAAGTTGATCGAACAAGTCATCAATCCTAGGAATGGGATACTTATTTTTGATTGTGACCTTGTTCAACTGACGGTAGTCAATGCACATTCTGAAGGAACCATCTTTATTTTGCATGAATAAGACTGGAGCACCCCATGAAGAGATGTTGGGTCAAAAGAAACCTTTATCAAGGAGGTCTTTCAACTGATCTTTAAATTCCTTAAGCTATGTGGGATCCATCCTATAGGGAGGAATAGAGATAGGATGCGTATATGGAAGAAGATCTATTCCAAAGTCGATCTCTCGCTCGGGAGAGACTCAAAGCAAGTCTTTGGGAAACACTTCTGGAAACTCATTCACAATAGGAACTATATGGAGAGATGGAATTTCGGACTCCATGTCCATAACCTGAACTATATGATAGACATAACCCATAGAAATCATATCCTTGGCCTTGAGATAAAATATGAAACAACCCATTAAGAATGGAGGACTACCCTACCACTTTAGGAAGGTCTCATTTGGAAACTTGAAACTGACAACTCGATTATGATGATCAATCGAGGCGTAACATGCATACAACTAATCCATACTAGAATAACATCAAAATCGATCATCTCTAACTCTACTAGATCCGCTGAAGTGAATCTATGAAGGATTGAGATAGGGCAATTTCGGTAGAATCTTTTGGCTAGGACTGGCTCACCAATAGGGGTAGAAACATAAAAAGGGTTCTAAGAGATGATCGGGACTAATTTCAAACTTGCAAGCAACATAAGGGGTCACAAAAGATAAGGACGCACCAGGATCCAATAAAGCATACACATCGAGAGAGAAGACTTTTAACATACCAGTAATAACATCCGATGAACTCTCCTAGTTTTGGCGTGATGACATAACATAAAGGCAGTTCTGGTACTGACCACCAGAACTAGAAGCAGTTCCATGTTGGTTCAGTCGACATCCTGGGGTTGCTGGGGTAGGTTGAGTCATACCACCTCTCTATCCCTTCTTAGCTGAAGAGCAATCTCTAAGCTTGTGTCCAACCTAACCACATCCAAAGAATCCACCCAAACCAGCTAAATACTCACCAAGATAACTTCTACCATACTTGTTGCAAGAAGGGTAAGGATTCCCCTTTACAACACTCTCATGCGAATAGGAACCAGATCCTCTACCAGTATAATCATAATGAGGCCCCGGGGCATGGGTAGGAGCACTAGATGAAGAATGAATGAGGCCTGATGATTTCTTCTGAAACAAAGAGCGATGTCCGCCTCCAAAATTCTGATGACCAAAACATGAGCTCTCCGACCTAACCCTCTTGTTCTCCCTTGCCTTCTCCCTCATCTTATTTCCCTCAATATGTTGGGCATGAGTCATAAGTCGAGAAATATTCATGTCACCCAAAAGCATCACGGACCTATACTCCCTATTCATCAAATTTGACACTCTATAAATGTACTTACTCATCTCATCCCATGGGTCAGCCACCATGGAATGAGCATACCTAGAAAGCTGGGTGAACTTCAATCTGTATTCCTGAACCGACATGGAACCTTGCCTCAAATTTATGAACTCTTCGACCTTAGCTTGCCTCAACTCCCTCAGGAAGAACCGGTCAAGTAAAGCCCTCTCAAAGCATTCCCAATTCATAAGGACTGTATCCCTAGACCTAGCATCTTTTCATTGAGTGAACAAATATGAGCCACGTCCTTGAGTTGATAGGAAGCTAGATCAATAGAATCAGCACCACCCACTTGCATTAGAGTAAAGATCTTATTCACCTCATCCAAGAAATTTAGTGGATCCTCACCAACTTTCAAACCCCAGAACTCAGGTGGGTATATGTGAACGAAATCTCGAACTTGGGCCACTACTCCACCTTGAGGGTGGGCGGGGATAGGAGCCTGCTGATTGGCCTAGGCAGCCACAATCTTAGATAGCATATGAATGGCATTTCTGAACTCCACATTGTGACCTCGGGGTCTGGAATTGGAGGGTTAGAATTTCTAGAATTGGCCCGGAGAGGCATAACACGGCGAGGAGGCATAATCTAAAACACATAAAGAATGGATTAGAGGGTTGATAGAGTTACTCTATCACACGATAGTGATCATGAAAGAAGTAATGTTTTTCCTAAGACACCTCATAACTTATCTCCCATAAGTGTGGCGCGCTTCACTCATATGAAAGAGACTCTACTCAATGTGGCTTTCAGACACCCTTGGAATCTTGAACATGAGCCTCTGATACCAAGTTTGTCACGCCCGGAGGCTACCCCCTACACGTAACACCGGACCCAAGATAGGCAACCATAACCTAAATAAGAACAAGGCTTGAGAAATATCAAATCCAAACACGAAATACAAGTCTAGCTATGTCTGAAGCCTCTAAATTGTCATAAGATTTGATGGGACAGACCCCAACTAACTCGAGAAATCTAAGAAAAGACATAAAATTAACTAATACAGCTAAGGTCCTCGAGTAATAAGGACTCACCAACCAAGTCTTGAGAACTGACAACGTCTAGCCACGAGCAAGAGGGAAAGAGCCTAAATCTGCATCATCAAGAGGATATAGCGCAAGATATGCGTCGGTACTATAGGATGTATTAAATATGTGAGATATGGATAAATGGGGTAAAACATGCTCGAAACATAATTAAAACTGGGTTTCTGCTTGAATAGGGAAATCATAAGAAAATATCATAATTGAAAGTTAAGCATGAGATAGAAATCAAACCTCCAGATAAGATATCATAAGACTTAAAAAATTTGAAAACATTCATACGGGAGTTTCTTATAGCCGACAATAGACCATGTGAGTCACATGGAATCCAACTATATCACCCTAGTTGGCAAAGCTACCCCAAAACTTGCCAAGGAGAGAGGTACTATACATATCATAGCATGGTACCACTTTCATAAGGGGACACTCTCAACTAACGAGGACCCTTCTTCATGAGGAGACACTATCAACTATCGAGGACCCTCTTCACCTATGTTGGCAACATAGTTTTGAACTTAAGTTATCTAGAAACTTCATTGCTCGGTGCTAAATACTACTCCCAAAACATACATATAGCTCATATACTATTAGAGACATATCTAATGCCAAAACTATTTGAAAAGCATGAGGACATATCTAATGCCATACAAGTTCAAATTATAAGTCTTAAAGCTTAGCATAGCCATAATTCACTTTTCTTTCTAAATTCATAACTTGAAAAATTAGGCATGCAATTTCGTAAAGTACTTGAGATCATAATATCAATGCATGTAATTTTCCTCAAATCAAGTTATGCATGAAAAATTTAGCTATGGTTAGCCTTCAAATCATAAGACAAATAATCACTTTCAAAACCCATGTAAATCATGAAATTGAACTTAGAATTTATTGAAGAATCATGAGAAAATACTTAATAGAAAAGTCCATGAGAATTGAGTAAGAACCCTAACTTGAAAATTCATAAATTCAATTTAGAAGAATTGGGGTTTTGGGCATAAGGGTGAAAGAATCCCCTTATTGACTACCCACATACCTTATTGAAGATTGCTTGATCAAGGATGAAAAGAAATGGAGGCTTGAACTTGGAGCTTAAAGGAGTTCTTTCTCCTTTGGGATTGGAATTGCTTATAATGAGAGGGTTTAGGCTTTTAGGGAATAAAACCCTACTAAAAATTGTCATAATGACCTCACTTAGAAGTTAAAAGAGTGGATAATTATAGAAATACCCCTGGGACTTAATTAAGAAAGAGCTTCTTTAAAAACTTGGCTTCAGGTTCCACGGGTCCTTTCCATGGACCGTAGAAGCAACCACAGCTCGTAGATTGGAGTCATGGTTCCTGAGCCATAATTACAAGCTGCGGATAACTTTCCACAAATTAACAAGACGGCTTGTGGAAACTTCCACGAGTCGTAGTAACCTCTCGTGGTTCCAGGGAATTTGACCACTCGCTGTCTAAGTTCCAAGGGTTGGTTCCAAGACCCGTGGAAACATCTACGAACCCTGAAACTAACTCATGGTTCTTAGACCTGAAGATGGTCTGCAGGACTGGAATCATAAGTCCCATCCATGGCTCGTGGACTTGACCTGTGATCCCTGGAAGTTAAAAAATTTTGCAAGTTTCTGAGTTTAAAAGCTGGATCGAATTATGGGGTGTTATAGTAGTCTATACACATACGTAGACTATCATACTTCTTCTTAAGAAACAAAACTGGAGCACCTCACAGAGAGGCACTCGGATGAATAAACCATTTACTCAAAAACTCTTGTAACTTAGCCTTAAGCTCCCTCAACTTAGTCGGTGTTATCCTATAAGGGAGGAATAGAGATAGGATGTGTATTTAGCTTTAAGTCGATACAAAAGTCAATGTCTTGATCGGGTGTCATGCTAGGAAAATCCATAAGAAATACCTCTTGGAACTCACACACTAGAGGAACTGACTAGATAGTTGGGACCTCTGAATTAGTGTCCTAAAGATGAGCCAAAAAAGTCAAATACCCCCTTCTAATAAAACTTTGAGCATGAAGGAATGACACAAACTTCATAGCAGCAGGACTATAGTTACCCTCCCACTCTAGTCTATCCAACGCAGGCATTATCTTAGCATGACATTCTAGAATAGCACGGTGCAAAGACAACCAACTCATCCCCAAGATGATGTCAAAATCCACCATTTCTAGAATCACTAAATCTACCAAAGTTTTTTTCCCCATGAATATAATTGGAGAAGCACGAAAGACAGTATCCACA
Source organism: Jaltomata sinuosa (assembly GCA_003996215.1). NCBI lineage: Eukaryota > Viridiplantae > Streptophyta > Magnoliopsida > Solanales > Solanaceae > Jaltomata > Jaltomata sinuosa. Next base: position 127,495 of record QJPP01002657.1, read on the forward strand.
ACCATAGAATCACCCACTAGGGTAGACATATTAACAGGGAAATCAAGAAACTCACAAATCATGTCAAACCTCTCAGCAAAACCATCAGACACATATGAAAACGTAGAACTAAGGTCAAACAAATCTAAATCCATGCAATCACAGACAAGAATAGTACTTGTAATCACTGCGTCTAATGCCTCTACCTTCGGTCTTCCTAGAAAAGCATAGAAGTGGTTCTTACCACCTGCCTGTGCACCACCCTTGTTGGGATGATAACTTCTTCTTCCATTACCAATGCCCTAGTTGGTTTGTGTTACACCCTTGTCAGTTGTGTGACCACCTCACCTTCCCTGCAGATGATTTGTATCATAACCATTACATCTACCAATCAAAGCAGGAGCTCTAGGAGCCACTGCTAAACATCCTATCAAAACTGACGATAATTTCTCTTTATGTGACCAATCTCACCATACTCATAGCATAAACGATCTAAAGTAGGTCGCAGCGCTGGAGAAAATAAAGTGAGATAACCACCAAACTCTGATGGAGGTTGACTGGTCCCTGATGGACCCTAGTAGAAACCAGCATCACAGACTGAGTGGAGCGTGTAGGGTATCCTCGCAGACCCTGACCTCTGGAATACTGACCACTGAAATTTCCCCCAGACCAGGGCTTCTTCAATCCATCCTTATTTGACCTTCTTGCTTTACACCCTCAATATTTTTTACAAATTCAATCACATCCTGAAAAGACCTTCTAGAAGATTCTACCTATAAAGCTGAAATCTGAAGCCATGTGTTCAAACCTTTCATAAAATGGCAGAGCTATTTTTCCTTTTTATTAATCAACTATGAAGAATAACGAGCTAAGGCATGAAAGTGTGCCTCATAGGCATCCACTGAGGAATTCCCTTGCTTAATGTTAGCAAACTCATCCTTATATTTGTCCCTCATTTTATACAAAACATACTTCTTCAAAAACACTTAGTAGAATTGACATCAAGTCATATGAAGTTCCCCAGTAGGCTTTCATTCCACATATGCTCTCTACCACATCTTAGCATCCTCTTACAACCAAAAAGAAACAAGTTCCACACCATACCTCTCAACAATACCCATCATGTGTAGTTGTTCATGACATTCAATGATGAATTCATAAGCATCCTCAGACTCTAATCCATGAAATACCAGAGGTTTCATCTTCACAAATTTTTCAGAAAAGGACATGCTCACCACCAGTCATTATTGGGCCTATCACTGGTTGTGGAAACATACCTGTCACAGAAGTCGCATTCATCCAAGGATCCATAGTTGCAACATATTTGATTACCAGATGATGTACCATGGGTACTGCAAGAGTAGTCCCATTCCCTGCTAGTCCACTCAAAAAGCTCAGAATCTACTGGATCATATCAGATGACATAAAAATTGGTTTTGCACCTTCCTGCATGGGTGCTGCCTCTTTCCCCTAAACTAGTACTGCCTCATCATTCTAAATCTGCACCTCTTCTTCCACCGCAACCTCAGGAAGTTGCTCATGTTGGGAAGGAGATGCTGACCTTTCCTAAGCTGGTATTATGGTCCAAGCTCTACCTCTTGAGGGTGTGCCTCTCCTTTCCTTCGATCTTCCCCTGACTCTTCCTCTGCTATGAACTGTAGCCTCAACAACTAGTTCAGTCACCGATACTAAAATAAGTCTTAACTCCAATTAAAATTGTAACCTACCTATAATGAAATATTCTGTTGTTATACTAAAATAAGGCATAAGTACCCGGCTAGAAAATTCCCTAAGGTGAGAACTAAAAATCTCAGGCTAGGGTAAGCATAGATGAAAATATAGTATTACATGCCTTAGAGGTGATACATGTTTCGTATGATGTCAGATGGTAGTTTGGTGTCAATATTTGGGTTACCAACTTCCATAGGGTTCCATAGGAAGTTTTAGGAAGAGAATCGGAGTCATAGATCTCCAAATATGATAGTTTTTGCTTTGCGAATAATTCATAGTGTCTATAAAATAATATGTGTTGTGAAATAAGTGCCTAGGGGCAAGAACACCATATTCTGGAAATCATCATTCATAGCAATGAAAGGTACCTTGCATGACATTTTGTCGCGATGAGCCGATCCTCATCGCAATAACCCTTCACGATGAAGATCCATCCATCGTGACAAGAAAATAGGGCAGTATACATGTAAGTCCTACAATTTTCTTAGTTATTTTCCTCATTATTCTATTTTATTCTAGAGCTCTTAGAAGTGGATTTTCCATGAAAACTAAGGCAATCGGAGGTAAGTAATCGATAGAACTTTTCATTTAATGATTATTAAACTTTCTTAGACATTGGAGGAAGGACTAATGGTAGATATCTTGTAATTAAGCCCTAGAAGTGTGAACTTGGGGAAGAACCCTATGGGTAGGTGTAAAATCACCTAGAATTGATCCTAGGATATATATTTTGATCTCCTAGCATGTTATTAATCGTATTTAACTTGTTTAAAGTTAATGGGTAACCTTAGGTTCTATAAAGGAGAGACCTTTAGGCATAAAAAGGTCTAAAAGGGCATGAACTTGATTAGAACCCTTTGGTTATGGATTCTATGAATATAGTGGGTTTTGATTAGTGATCAAATACCCCTTGGGAACTCTAGAAACCTCGTTTAATGGGTAGAATTGATGGTTTATTAATTATTCTTATGTTATTATTATTTAGAGAACTTGAGCACTCCGAGGTGTTGAGAAAAGGCAAGACTGTGGTGATTTAGCTTGCGGGTGTTATTCTTCACTCGAGGTAGGTTATGGTTGAACTGGAGTTAAGATTCACCTTATTACATATCTGTAGTGAAATTGTGTAACTCGTTATTGGTCTTTGAACATGGTTGTATTTATTTTTCCCTATTGTGCTAGTATGAATAGGCTAAATGAATAGGAAGTGATAAGTGACCTATAATAGCTAAGTATGAATAATGTCTTGGGCACTAAGTAGGTTCATAAGAGATAGGTCTGAGAGCCTATAAATAGAGATATTGTTGTTGATACAGTTGCTATAAATCGTATACTATGCCGGTATGGTACATGGACACCTAGGGTCCCCTACAGGTCATGGCTAACAGGCAGAAATATCATGCCCCGAGGCTACCCCCTAGGCATAACACGAGACTCGGGACTACAAGTTCCCCAAGTTAATCGTTGGTCTTAGCATGACTTAAGCAAGCATAGATAAACTTAGCGGAAGCATTACAATAAAGATATAAGAAAATTGAGTCATCAATAGATCAAGATATAAACATAACAGAATCTGAAGCCTCAAATACAAAACCTTTAACTATGTCTGAAAAGCCTCTAAACTGAATAATGAGTTGTTGGTACAAGACCCCAGCTAACTCCAAGTTCTAAGAGGAAAATCGTAGAAGTATCTAAACTGATACTAATCCCTGAAGGATGAGGACTCACCACTTGAAGTTGGGTGTAACACCCCAAGTTTTTTGAGCTAAGATTTAAAACAGTTCTAAGTTTGTAGTTGGATCTGAACCCGATGAATCCTATTATTCCTCGGTTCCAAGATCAATTCGTACGTTTGGGAAGTGTTATGGATGTGAATTAGGGTCTTAAGCCTCTAGAACAAGTTAAGTTGAAAGCTTCTCTACTGACTAAGTTTCCGTATAACTTTCTAACCTATATCATCTTCAAACGATCACCACTCCTAGAATATAATGAGTTAGGTGGCCTATTACCCACCAAATTAAAGGTCTTCGAGTCTTCTTTCAAACGCCGCCAACCGGGTATTAATCCGAGTCCAGAGAAAAAGTTATGATTAGTTTACCAAGAAGACATATGTCTAACTAGAAGTCCGTCAAATTTTGGAAAGGAAAATGGACCATTTTCTGAGACAACAATCCATTCTTCCGATCATTTTCAGAGGAAGAAGCTCATCAAATTTTCTAAGTTAAAATGCCTTTGAAAATGGTTTGTTTGCGTTTTGGCAACCATTGTTGGCGCATCTTTCCTTCCTAGACCAATCCAGCTTTTAATTGGAATTGCCTATAAATAGAACTCCTAGGGTTTGTTACGGTAATTGATTCTTTTAAGCTATTTTAAGGGTTTTTTGGTCCTTTTCTCATCTAAGATCCATCCCCCATCCTTCTAAAATGTCACTCACTTCTCTATTTACCCTAACATGGGTTACAAGCAGCCTCTCAAATCCTCTCAAGGTTTCAAACATTCGAGCATCAATAAAAATCAAGCTAGGGCTCCAAATCCAAAGGATTCTTCTCCATAGTTCATCTCCAAGGTACATAAGAGCAATACCTTTCATGGGGAAACCTGTTCATCCCCATTAGTGAGTCAAGAATTCCATATTGAGTCATGATTTCAAGTTAGGGATATTTTAAGATTCAAATATTCCAAGTGTTGTTCTTGAGTTTTGTTATAACTTCCTTCTATATGCTTTAGGTATTGTGAATTATTCCTCGAGTTAAGGTTGTTCTTTAATTTAGATTTAATTTCCATAAATAAGAGTTAGTTTTCTCTTAAAGTTTATGACTTGGGGATTTGTATTGAAAGTTGATTTCATGCTTCAATGGGTTTAACCATAGTCTTGTTATAAAGTGTATTCAAAGGTAGTTAATTTATAAAAAGTTTATGAAAACCTTATGTATTATGCCATGACTTGAAAAGTGAAAGAATTTATCGTATCTTGAAAATTTTAAGCAAGTTATGATGATTTAGAGCCAAGGCTCGCAAAGAAAGATATGTTTCTTGATACGATATTTTAGATACAGGCATGATTTTTAGAAAGCATTTTTAAGACTTATGTTTTGAGCATATGGTATGTTTTTGGAGGACAATTTAGCACCGAGATGAGTATGTGTTTAGACAACACATGCCCTAAAACTATGTTGCCACTGTAGGATAGGATCATCCCCAAATAGGGCAACTCTTCTATTATTTATAGTCTTCGAGCTCACCTTTGGGATCCCCAGATTATGTTTCATCTTATACCCCGGCAAGGTATAGGATGGCTCTATCAATGAGGACAAGTCATTGGGTTTTGGCAACATGGTCAAGACGTTGTACTCCATGATTCTCACATGGTTTACGTCGGTTAAAATAAACTCCCCAAAAGAAAACTTACTTATTTTGAGAAAATATATGATTGGCCGAGGCCACCAGTTTAAAGAGAGTTTTTATGAAGCATTATTTTCAAGGTTTGTTCAGCCTTCAATCATTTATTTTCTAGTCTTAGGTTTAGTTTGATGAATTATATTAAAGTTGTTATATTACCACATTGTAATAAATTATTGTCAGGTTTATATTTCATGAAGTTTGCTATTTAAATTGTTATGTGGTTTCAATGTTTTTACATAATTTATTCATTGTACTACTTTAGTCTCGACAGCTTTACAAGAAAAGGTTAGTGGGTCTTTTATCCCATATATCGGTACTCGTGTCATATGTTATGATTTAATTCAAAAGTTTAGTCAGATTCAGTTTTTCTTCCGCTATTATGTACCAATACATTAAAAGTAATGACTCTCTTTTTGTGCTACATCATTGGACGATGTAGTGCCCAGCTTTCTGATATACAGGTTTGTGTACAGACTCTTCATTAGGCTATGGCATCAGCTTGAGGGAATCCTCATTCTTCCGTTGACTTATCAGTATCCCAGTCTTTAGTTCTTTTGTTACATAAACATTGGCGTATTTATAATGTAGTAGAAGCTTCATAGACAGAGTCAAGTCAAGTCAGTTGTAACTAGTTGTTAAACATTTATTCTTTTTAGTTAATAAAAGTTTATATTATTTTATTTTATCTTATTTACAAAAGTTAGCCCATGTTTAAAGCTTCCGCAATTTTTATTAAAAAGTTCAGCTCTATTAGTTGTATGCCAGACCAAGTGGTTCTCTCGAGTAATTCATGGTTTCGAGTGCCGGTTACATCCAGGGTATAGGCTCGGGGCATGACACTGGGACACCTGCTAATCTCTAGCCACGAATCTGAGAGTGAGAACTTGTATCTGCATCATCAAAGGATGTAGTGCGAGAATATGCGTCAGTACTTTAGGATGTACCGAGTATGCGAGTTATGCAGAGTCATGATAAAACATACTTAAAACTGAGTTCATGCGTAAATAGAGAAATCATAAGTAGATATCAAAATTATAGAATAAAGCATAAGGTAGAAGTCAAACCTTAAGATAAGATACCATAAGACTTAGGAAACTTGAAAACATTCATACGGGAGTTTCTTATAACCGACAATAGACCATTTGAGCTACATAGAATCTAACTATATAACCCTAGTTAGCAAAGCTGCCCCAAACCCTGCCAAGGTACGAGACACCATAATCCAACTATATAACCCTAGTTTGCAAAGTTGCCCTATGCCCCGCTAAGGCACAGGGCACCATAATGTTATAGCGTGGAACCACGCTCATAAGCCTAACGGTCAATACATAACCTATGCTGGCAATTTAGTTTTGGACTTAGGTTATCTAGAACCCTCATCGCTCGGTGCTAAATACTACAGCCAAAACATACATATAGCTCATATAATACTTGTGACATATCTAATGCCAAAATTATTTGAAAAGGATAAGGACTGTCACTCCCCGAGCATACCCCCTAGACGTAACACGGGACCCAAGATCACAAGTGATCTTAAGATAAACCTCTAGCATTAGCATGAATTAAAAATCTTGACACAACATAAGAACGGAAGCTTAACTGAAGTAATGAGCAACTTGATATGTTATATAAATATAAGACTAAAAATGACAATCTGAGTTAAGCTGAATATCTGATTCTATGTCTCAAGGCCTTTACTACTAATGAGCTGCTGGGGAAAAACCCCAGCTAACTCTAAATACTGAAAACTGAATGACAGAACTAATAGTCTAGGATGAAGCTAAACTCCAAGTCCTCGAAAGAAGAGGACGCACCAAACTGGCTGGATGTGCTGCTAATCTACTAGATATGGATCTGGGAGCGGGCTACAGAATCTACATCATAATAAGATACAGCACAAAGAGGTATGCAATCAGTACTATGAAATGTACTAAGTATGTGAGATATGCATATGTCATGGTGTAATGTACTTGAAAGCATAATTATGTTAAAAGCGTACTTAAAACTTAATTGAAAATTGATTTCATGCATAAAAGAGGTATCATAAGTATATCTCATAGTTTAAAGCTTAAAGTATGAAATAGAATAACATAAGTCTTAAATCTTCATACGGGAGTTTCTCTTAACCGACATAAACCATGATGAGCTACATGGAGTCCAGTGTTATACACCCACACCAAAAAAGGTTGTCCTAACCAGCCAAGGTTAGAACCTTATCATATCAGGATCCTATCATAAGCCACAGAGGGCACCTACAGTGGCATGTAGTTCTAGGACTAAGGGTAATCTCACCTTATCCAACTCGGTGCTAAATACGACTCCCAAAACATATGCATATAGCTCACATATATTTGTGACATATCTAATGACAAGTCTGTTTGAAAAGCATAAGGGCATATCTAAGTCTAATGGGGGAAGAATGGCTGACACGTTGACTGCCTTCGATAGACGAAAGAAAACTAAGCGGTCTACCATGCAATTCACATAGCTTAGGTAGACATATCTAGATGTCAAACCTTTCATAAAACATAGGGACATATATAATGCCATGTAATTCATACTTTAAAATCCTTAAAACTTAGCATACCCATAATTCAAAACATACTTTTCTTTCTAAATTCATAACTTGAAGAATTAGGCATGCACTTTAATACATACATAAGGTCATTTTTCTAAACATGCCAATTTTACTTAAAAACATGCAATTTAATGAAATCATGCTAGAAATCATCTTTAATGCATGGGATTTTGAAATCAATTAAGAAACCTCAAATAAATTATAGATAAGTAATGAGAAACCATTAATTGATGCTTTAAAACTAAACGCATAAGTTTTTCCCAAATTGGTAAGAACCCTAATTTCACAAATCCCTAAATCAAAGTAAAAATCATGGGTTTTGGGCATAAGGGTGAAAGGAATCCCTTATTGAATACCCATATACCTGAAACTTGAAGAACTTCTTGCTAGAACTTTGGGGATGAAGCTTGGAGAAGAATCCTTAAGGTTGGAGGTGGATACTTGGAGAAGAAATCTGAAAGAAAACTCTTGAGAGGCTTTCTTGCTTGAGCTCCTAGGATCTTGCTTGCTTGAAACCCTACGTATCTTGCCTTAGAGTCTTGAGGGAATTCTTTAGAGATAGATTGATATTATTATGAGGAATAACCCCTTTTGGGTGTTTTAAAGATGAGGGGAAGAACCTGAGGTGAGGAAAAGGCCAAACTACCCTTAATTAAACTCATAGGAAAAAGTACAGAAAATCATCGGACGACGCTTCCCACAGGCCATCGTGGCTCCCACGGGCTGTTGGACCCAATCATCAGCCTCATGGGGGCCAAATAGCCTTACTGGAAAGTTCTCATGCCCTTCCACCATGGGCCATCGTGGTCACCACGGGTGTCGGGACAGCCATCGGAGTTTCCCACGCCCGTCGGCCAGCCCGTCGGATTTTTGACAGCTGATAGTGTTTCACTAAAATGCTCATAACCTTTTACTTCGGACTTGGATTAATGATAGGTTGGTGGTATTGGAAATAAGATTCAAATACCTTTAATTTGGTGGGTACTAGGACACCTAACTCTGTATATTCTAGGAGTTATGATTGTTTGAAGTTAACCCTAGTTAGAACATACATGAAAACTAAATCGGTATAAGGGCTTTCAACCTAACTTTGAGCTAGGGGTCCATTATGACTTCAATTCACAACTAATACTCCTTCAAAACTTAGGAATTGATTTTAATACTTAGATTCATAGAAAATTTATCTAGTTCGAGTCTAACAACAAATGAAGAACTGATCAGATCTTGGTTTAGAAGTTTTAGGGTGTTACAATATCTCCCCTTTGGGATCATTCATCCTCGAATGAAGACTACTAAGTTGAGATTGGAGGAAAAACGTTGCAATCCTATTAATTGAATTTTAATAGCTGAAATACTTCATGGTAACGGATTTTTGACTGAAATATAAACTGAGATAGATTCATGGAACATATATGCATACTGAGAGCATAGGTATAACTGATAGGACATGAAACTGAATATCTAACATGATAACTAGTAAGAATTAAGAGAAGGGACTCCGCTGAAACTCTTAGAGAACGAACACATTCTTAGGGATAGTCAACTGAATGAAACACCAAATTGAGAGGAGTAGCTATACGAGGAAACTATTCTCTTCTAAACTGAATTTACTACCATGGACTTAGCTGATCGTAGGGTCTTCTGGCCTTAGGATTGATTACTGACAGGTATAAACTTATATGATATGATCACCCAGGGCAGGAAGTAAGAACAAGACTATTCTCGCCTAAACAACATGGCTGATAACTTTTAAGCTTAAGAACACCTTTTTAACTACACTAACTTCCTTGAATAGCACACGTACCATTTGCAACTAAAATTCTCACTAGCGCACCTGTAGATACTAAGGTCTGAGTCTGACTAACTTCTTCAACCATGTTCAAGCCTATCTCGACTAAATCTTGCATCTAGAGTTACCCCCTAATAATAACGTTCATTCTTATCATGAAATCCACTAACATTGAGCCCTTAATAAATGGGATCACTAGTCGCGTACCGCAAAAGCCTATATGTATTTCATCACAATATTTAAGCTTATAACTATGGTCACCTTATGGTTTCTTGTATCTTACACTATCCAAGACTTCTCCTCTCTTACCTAGCATATCTAGGAGCTATAACTTGAAGAACTTCTACAATGAGATGCACCATAATTGAAGACTTCTAAGCTAGAACCTTGAGGGATTGAGACCTAAAGATGGAGATCCTTAGCTTGGATCTTGAAGCTTGGAGGAGTGGAGTTTTTTCCCTTTTGGAATCTAGAATGAGGGGAATAGGAAACGTTTAGGCTAATAGAGGATAAAACCCCGCTACAAGTGTCAAAATGACCTCATTTAGGAGTTAAGAGAATAGAGTAAATACCAATCTACCCCTGACTTAAAAATAGAGACTGCAGGAAATAATCGCCTCATGGGCAACCTGACGAGCGTCGCGCCCCATGCTGACCCATCGCACCAAAGCATTGGACAAGCAAGCTAGGAGCTGGGATTACTGGAGGGTTCCCACGGTGGGTTCCCATGGCCCATCACAACTGCGACTCCCGTGGTGATATCCCATCGGAGCAAGGAAGACAGGGGAAAACCACTGTGAGATTCTCATGAGGGATTCCATGGTCCATTGTTACTGTGTGCCCATCACGAATCCCCATCAGACTGGAATATTTGTGTATTAGAGACACTAGATAATATCCATGACATGCCCCATGGCCCGTCGAAGCTCTCACGCCTATGGCGGCTGCTCGTCGGGTCTAAGATTGCAGAAAATTTTATGGGTTCTATGTTTATAAGCTGGTTCAGATTCTGAGGTGCTATAATATATCCCCCTTTCTCATGTGCTACCTTTCTAAGTCTGTAGACCTCTCACTATCCTCTAAACTTACCTACGATTATTTTATCCTAACAAAATAGACACTAATCTAGAATGTAGTATGAATATCCATTTCCTTCTATAGCATAAGACTCTCCCTCGCCTAAAAAGCCTAAGCCTCAATCTTTCTATCTCAAATAGGGGTTGTACATGCCACATTCATTAGCTTACAACATATCCCTTGCCATGACCGGTCAAGCTTACATGGTTCTAACACCCTCAACTCTCTCTTTCTACTACCCATCGTGATGCTATACTCCTCCATCACTGCTTGTTCTAAGCTAAGACAACTCACAACCATACAAGAATAGGGGTCTGGGGAGTATGGATGCATAAAGAAAGAAATCTAGTGACATAACTGATTCAGCTTCTGGAGGAATACTCTAACCCAACTGGCTAGGCAATAAAAGGAATCGTTTTTGGAGATGAACACCAATGTCGCTTCGCTAAGCTAAGGGGCGATCCCTGATCCTATGGCTTAACGGAATACACCTAAAGCACCCCTTCTTGCTAGCAAGCACTCACCTAGATGCAACTTACCACAACTACTACACCGAGGGTACCTCAAGGTCTTCGGAGTCCTATTATGACAAGACTAAGAATTGAGTACAGGTGTGCTAACTAGAGATAGGGTTGGTCCAGATAACCTCTGCTGAAAAGATGACCGGTTCCTACTACCAGTTTTCTGCTGACTAGAGTCATGGTTCCCTGTCTTGGTCTACTTGTTCTTCCTCTTTCTCTTCTTTAGTTTCTCTTTCTCATTCAACTGAGATGTCATGGCTTAAGACAACATACGGATTGCTTCACAAAACTCCACATTGGTAACCTCGTGGTCTGGAACAGGAGGATTAACATTCCTCTTGGTGTTTCTTTGCGAAGGCATTTATCTGAAATATGTAAGGAATAGATTAGAAGGATAAATAGAGTTAAACTCTATCACATGATAGTGAACATGAATGAAGTGAAGTTTTCCCTAAAACATCTCATAGCCTCCCACGCATAAGTGTGGCATGCTTCACACCCATGAAAGAGACGCTACTTGATGCGGCTTTCAGACACCCTCGGACTCTTGAACCTGAGGCTCTGATACCAAGTTTTTCATGCTTGGAGCCTACCCCTAGATGTAACACGGGACTCAAGATCACAAGTAATCTCATGATAATCCTATGGCATTAGCATGACTTAAAAAGCTTGACACAACATAAGAACGGAAGCTTAACTGAAGTAATGAGCAACTTGATCTGTTATATAAATATAAGACTAAGTTGAATATCTGATTCTATGTCTGAAAGCCTCTACTACTAATGAGTTGCTGGAGCAAACCCCTAGCTAACACTAAATAGTAAAAACTGAATGACAGAACTAATAGTCTAGGATGAAGCTAAACTCCAAGTCCTCGAAGGAAGAGGACCCACCAAACTAGCTGGATGTGTTGCTGATCTACTAGACACGGATCTGGGAGCGGGCTACAGAATCTACATCATAATAGGATGCAACACAAAGAGGTATGTGGTCAGTACTATGGAATGTACTGAGTATGTGAGATATGTATATGTCATGGTAGAATGTACTTGAAAGCATAATTATGTTAAAAACATACTTAAAACATAACTGAAAACTGAGTTCATGAATAAAAGAGGTATCAAAAGTAAATCTCATAGTTTAAAGCTTAAAGCATGAAATGGAACTGCATAAGTCTTAAATCTTCATGCAGGAGTTTCTCTTAACCGACATAAACCATGTTGAGCTAACTGGAGTCCAGTGTCATACATCCACACCAAAAATGGTTGTCCTAATTGGCCAAGGTTAGAACATTATCATACCAGGATCCTGTCATAAGCCACAGAGGGCACCTACGGTGGCACAGAGTTCTAGGACTAAGGGTAATCTCACCCTATCCAACTCGGTGCTAAATACTACTCCCAAAACATATACATATAGCTCACATATACTTATGACATATCTAATGCCAAGTCTGTTTGAAAATAATAAGGGCATATCTAATACCATGCAATTCACATAGTTTTGGTAGACATATGTAGATGCCAAACCTTTCATAAAACATAGGGACATATCTAATGGCATGCAATTCATACTTCAAAATCCTTAAAACTTAGCATATCCATAATTCAAAACATACTTTTCTAACTAAATTCATAACTTGAAGAATTAGTCATGCACTTTCATAAATACATAAGACCATGTTATCTAAACATGCCAATTTTACTTAAAAACATGCAATTTAATGGAATCATGCTAGAAATCATCTCTAATGCATGGGCTTTTGAAATAAATTAAGGAACCTCAAATAAATCATAGATAAGTAATGAGAATCCATAAATTGATGCTTTAAAATTGAACGCATAAGTTTTTCCCAAATTGGGTAAGAACCCTAATTTCACAAATCCCTAAATCAAAGTAAAAATCATGGGTTTTGGGAATAAGGGTGAAAGGAATCCCTTATTGAATACCCACATACCTGAAACTTGAAGAATTTCTAGCTAGAAATTTGGGAATGAAGCTTGGAGAAGAATCCTTAAGGTTGGAGGTGGATACTTGGAGAAGAAATCTGAAAGAAAACTCTTGAGAGACTTTCTTGCTTGAGCTCCTAGGATCTTGCTTGCTTGAAACCCTAAGTATCTTGCCTTAGAGTTTTGAGGGAATTCTTTAGAGATAGATTGATGTTATTATAAGGAATAAGCCCTTTTTGTGTATTTAAAAGATGAGGGGAAGAACTTGAGGTGAGGGAAAGACCAAACTACCCTTAATTAAACTCATAGGAAAAAGTGCAGAAAATCGTCGAACGACGCTTCCCATGGGCCATCGTGGCTCCCACAGGCCATCGGACTCAACTGTCGGCCTCACAGGGGCCAAATAGCATCACTGTATAGTTCCCACACCCTTCCACAATGGGCCATCATGGTCACCACGGGCGTCGGGATGGCCATCGCAATTATTCACGCCTGTCGGCCAGCCCATCGGATTTTTGACTGCTGATAGTGCTTCACTAAAATGCTCATAACTTTTTACTCCGGACTCGGATTAACAAGAGGTCAGTGGTTTTGGAAAGAAGATTCAAATACCTTTAATTTGGAGGGTGTTAGGCCATCTAACTCTGTAAATTCTTGGATTTATCATCGTTTGAACTTGACCCTAGTAAGAACTTACATGAAAACTAAATCGGTAGAAGGGCTTTCTACCTAACTTTGAGCTAGGGGTCCTTTATGACTTCAATTCACAACTAATACTTCTTCAAAACTTAGGAATTGATCTTAATACTTAGATTCATAGAAAATTCATCTAGTTCGGGTCTAACAATAAATAAAGAACGGATCGGATCTTGGTTTGGAATTTCTGGGGTATTACAAGGACATATCTAATGTCATGCAATTCTCAAATCATAAGTCTTAAAGCTTAGCATAGTTATAATTCAAAACATACTTTTCTTTCTAAATTCACAACTTGAAGAATTAGGCATGCAATTTCATAATACTTGAGGCCATGTTATCTAAACCGACCAATTTTGCTTGAACATGCAATTTAGTGAAATCATGTTATAACTCATTCTCAATCATATGGGATTTTGAAAATAATAAAGGAATCTCAAATAAATCATGGGTAAGAGATGAGAAATCATGGATTGATGCTTTAAAATTGATTACACAAGTTTCCCCCAATTTGGGTAAGAACCTTAATTTAGAAATTCATAAAATCAATTTATAAGATTGGGGTTTTGAGCATAAGGGTGAAGCAATTCTCTTACTGAATACCCACATGCCTGATTTGAAGCTTTCTTGATCTAGGGTGAAGAGAAATGGAGACTTGGGAACTTGGAGCTTGAAGCTTGAGAGACCCTTTCCACTTTGGAAGGAGAATGAAAGTTTAGGAGAGGACTTAGTATAATTAGGGATGAAACCCTACAAAAAGAGTCCAAAACAACCTCAGTTAAGAGTTGAAAGGGTGGGTAAATACCAAAATAACCCAGGGACTTAAATTCGAAAAAAGCTGTTAAAACTGCGACTTCAGGTTCCACGAGTGCAATCCATGAGTTGTAGACTAAACCATGACTCGTGTTTTCCTCTCGTGGTTCCTGGACCAAGTGTTCAATTATATATCAAGTTCCACGAGTGAACAGTACGGTCCTTAGAACAAACTACAGTCTGTAGAACCTACTCGTGGTTCCTGGGGAACAGGCATCTCTCAGGTCTGATTCCATGAGTGAATAGTACGGTCCGTAGAACAAACTATGGTCCATACAACCCACTTGTGGTTTTCATATCAGAGACTGAACCTGCAGAGTAGGTTGTTTTCATATCAAATACTGAACCTGCAGAGTACTATCCACGAGTTCATTCCACGGCTCATCGTTAAATCCACGACCCATGGTCTGGACTCGTAATCCTTAGAATGTTTGAATATTTTTTTTGAAATTCTATGTTTAAAAGCTGAATTAAATTCCAGGGTGTTATAATATCTCTCCCTTGGGATCATTCGCCCTTGAATGAATACTAAACAAGGAAAACTAGAGAGAAAGTAGCCCAACCAACCAAAAAAACATGAAAACTGAAGAGTAAGCATGAATAATGGGTTATCATCTTAAAAACATGACTGAACTAACTTAGGAAAACATGAATGCATGCAAGGATCGTGAGGAAAACTGAGGTAATAGAATTGCAGGGGCATAATAAGGAGGAAACTATTACCTCAAGCTGAAACAGGATCGGAAGGGAAAAGATGAGGGTACTTGGCTTTCATGGCGGCTTCTGCTTCCCAAGTAGCTCCCTTAACTAACTGATTTCTCTAAAGGACTTTCGCCGAAGCGACTTCTTTGTTTCTCATCCTTCGAACCTGACAATCAAGAATCTCTACGAGAACTTCCTCATAAGTAAGGTTGTCCTTCACACTCACATCCTCTAAAGGAATAATTAAGGCTAGATCACCAACACACTTCTTCAATAAGGAAACATGGAAAACTGAATGAACCGCTTTTAGATCAGCAGGCAACTCCAACTCATAAGAAACACTACAAACTCTCCTCAGAATCTTGTAGGGACCTACATAGAGGGGACTAAGTTTCTCTTTCTTACCAAACCTCATCACACCCTTCATGGGTGACACCTTCAGAAATACCCAATCATCAACCTCAAACTCCAACTCTCTTCTCCTTACATCTGTATATGATTTTTGTCGACTTTGAGAGGTCTTCAACCTCTCCCTAATGATCTAAACCCTCTCCAGAGTCTCATGAACTAAATCTGGACCAATCAAAGTTGCCTCACCTACCTCAAACCAACCAATAGGAGATCTACATCTCCGCCCATAAAGTGCCTCATAAGGATCCATTATATGCTGGAATGAAAGTTGTTATTATAGGCAAATTCGATAACAGGTAAGTGGTCATCCCAATCACCTTTGAAATCAATCACACAATCTCTCAACATATCCTCTAAGGTCTGAATAGTATGCTCTGTCTGGCCATCCATCTGTGGGTGAAAAGTTATGCTAAGCTTAACTTGAGTACCAAGACCTTTCTAAAATGACCTCCAAAATTGGAATGTGAACGGAGTACCCCTATCTGAAATGATAGACAATGGAACCCCATGCAATCTGACTATCTCATGAATGTAGATTTTGGCATAATCCTCTCTGAAATCTGTAGTCTTGATAGCCAAAAAGTGAGTTGACTTAGTCATCCTGTCAATGATCACCCAAATAGAATAATGTTGCCTACGAGTACGAGGGAAGCCTTTAATGAAATCCATATTGATCGCTTCCCACTTCCAAGTAGGAAGGTCAATATCCTAAGTCATACCACTCAGTCACGGATGCTCTACCTTCACTTGTTGACAGTTGGGACACTTAGCCACAAAATCTTCTATGTCCCTCTTTATGCCATTCCACCAATAGACTTCATGTAGGTCACGGTACATCCTTGTGGCACTGGGGTGAATAGAATACCTGGAGCTATGAGCCTCTGCCAAGATCTGCTATCTCAACCCATCTATGTTAGGAACACACAATCAACCCTGATGTCAAAGCCCACCATCTCTCCCTTGGGGGAAAACCTCTACCCTCTGCACTACAGCCTTCAACTGATGCAAAATAGGATCACTATCTTGCTTCTCATTCACTTCAGCTACCAAAGATGATTCGGAACCATTATGAATGATAATACCACCATTCTTTGAATCCATAAGGCGAACTCCTAGTCGAACAAGTCTATGAACATCCTTGGCCAATTCCTTTTTTCTATCCTCAACCGAAGATACACTACCCATTGATAACCTACTAAGTGCATCAGCCACTACATTGGCCTTACCCGGATGGTAAAGCACAGTTATATCGTAATCTTTAAGAAGCTCAATCCATCTTATTTGATGAAGATTCAATTCCTTTTGAGTGAACACATACTGAAGACTCTTTTGATCAGTGAATACATCCACATGAACACCATAGAAGTAGTGTCTCCAAATCTTCAAAGCAAAAAACACGGCTGCCAACTCAAGATCATGAGTGGGGTAGTTCTTCTTATGGACCTTAAGATGTCTGGAAGCTTAAGAAATAACCCTACCACATTTTATCAACACACAACCTAACCCAGTCCTAGAAGCATCATCATACATAACAAAGTCATCTAGGCCCTCGGGTAGAGCCAAAATTGGAGCTGTCGTTACCTAGTCTTCCATTCCTGAAAGTTCTTCTCATATAGATCAGAATACTAAAATTTTACCTTCTTCTGAGTTAACTTAGTCAATGGGGAAGCTATGGAAGAAAACCATTTCACAAATCTCTTGTAGTAACCAGCCAAACCTAAAAAACTCCTAATATCTGACAAGGAAGTGGGTCTAGGCCAGTTCTTCACTACCTCAATCTTTTGTGAATCCACTCGAATACCATCTCTAGTCATAATATGACCCAGAAAAGCAACAGACTGCATCCAAAACTCACACTTACTGAACTTAGCAAATAACTTCCAATCCTTGAGAGTTTGCAACACAACTCTAAAATGGTCTGCATGCTCCTCTTTACTCCAAGAATAAATAAGGATATCATCAATGAAAACAATAGCAAACATATCCAAATACTATTTCAACACACGGTTCATCAAATCCATAAAATTTGTAGGAGTATTTGTTAGTCCAAAAGACATAACCACAAATTCATAATGACTATACCGATTTCTGAAGTCTGTCTTTGGAATGTCACACTCTCTAACACGAAGCTGATGATAACTGGATTTTAGGTCAATCTTGGAGAAGTAACTAGCACCCTGAAGCTGATCAAACAAGTCATCAATTCTAGGAATGGGATACTTATTCTTAATTGTGACCTTGTTCAACTGACGATAATCGATAAATATTCTGAAAGAACCATCTTTCTTTTGCATGAATAGAACTGGAGCACCCCATGGAGAGATACTGGGCCTGATCAAGCCTTTATCAAGGAGGTCTTTCAACTACTTTTCCAATTCCTTAAGCTCTGATGTAGCCATTCTATACAGAGGAATAGAGAGAGGATGCGTATCAGGAAGAAGATCTATCCTAAAATCAATCTCCCGCTTGGGAGGGACTCCAGGCAAATCTTCGAGGAACACTTCTAAAAACTCATTTACCATACGAATCGACTGGAGAGATGGGGTTTTGGACTCCATGTCCATAACCCAAACTATATGATAAACATAACCCTTAGAAATCATCTTCCTAGTCTTGAGATAAGATATGAAATGACCCTTTGAGGATAGAGGAATACCTTGACACTCTAAGACTGGTCCATTTGGAAACTTGAAACTAGCAAATCGGGTATGACAATCAACTGAGGGATAACATGCATACAACTAATCTATACCAAGATTAACATCAAAATCAGTTATCTCCAATTCTACTAGATCCGCTGAAGTGACTCTATGAAAGACTGAGATAGGGAAATTTTGGTAAATTCATTTGGCTAAGACTGACTCGCCAATAGGAGTAGAAAAATAAAAGGGTTCTAAGAGTTGTTAAGGATAAATTTCAAACTTGCAAGCAACATAAGAGGTCACAAAAGATAAGGAGGCACCGGGGTCCAATAAAGCATACACATCGAGAGAGAAGACTTTCAACATACCAGTAACAATATCCGGGGAACTCTCCTAGTCCTGGCGAGAAGACATGGCATAAAGGTAGTTCTAGCGCTGACCACCACCTGAACCAGAAGCAACATTCTACTGGGCTAGTCAACCTCTTGGGGTTGCTGGAGCAGACTGAGTCTTGCTACCTCTTTGTCCCTTCCTAGCTGAAGGACAATCCCTAATCCAGTGTCTAACCTGAACATACCCAAAACAACCACATGAACCAGCTAGACACTCATCAAAGTGACTTTTTCCACACTTACTGCAAATAGGGTAGGAAGGCCCTTTTACAACACTCCACTGAGACTGCAAACCTGATCCTCTACCTAATTGATCATACTTAGGCCCAGGGGCCTGAGTAGGAGTACTAGCTGAAGAATGCATGGGTTCTGATGACCTCTTCTGGAAAGAAGAATGATGTCCGCCTCCAAACCTCTGATGGCTAAAACCTTAACTCTCTGATTTGACCCTCTTGTTCTCTTTTTCCATTTCCCACAATTTATCTCCCTTAATCAGGTGAGCATGAGACATAAGTCTAGAAAGATCTATGTCACCCAAAAGCATGGAGGACCTGCACTCCTTCTTCACCAAATCTGACACCCCATAAATGAACTTGCTCATCTGATCGCTCGGATCAGCCACCATAAAAGGAGCATACCTAAAAAGTTGTGTGAACTTCAATCCATACTCCTGAACTGACATAGAGCCTTGCCTCAAATTCATGAACTATTTGGCCTTTACCTCTCTTAACTCCCTAGGGAAGAATCGATCAAGAAAATCCCTCTCGAAGCATTCCCAAGTCATAAGGACCACATCCCTAGCCCTAGCATCCTTCCACTAAGTATACCAAATATGAGCTATATCCTTGAGCTGATAGGAGGCAAGATCAACACCATCAATACCAATAACTTGCATCACATCCAAAATCTTCTTCACTTAATCTATGAAATTCTATAGGTCTTCACCAACCTTAGAACCCCAAAACTTGGGCAGGTTCATATGGATGAAGTCTCAAACTCTAGCAGTGACTATACCACCAAAAGGGATAGTAGGAACAGGTGTCTGCCGATTGTCCTGAGTGGCCACAGTCTGAGCTAGCATATGAATGGCATTTTTGAACTCCATATTCATGACCTCGGGGTCTGGAATTGGAAGATAAACATTTTGGGCAGCTCTATAAGACATAGCACGGTGAAGAGGCATAATCTGAAATGCATAATGATTATGTTAAAGGAGTAATAGAGTTAAAATTTATCGCAAAATATTTATCATGAAAGAAGTGAAGTTTTTTCTTAAGACATCTCATAGCTTCCCTCTCATAAGTGTGGCGCGATTCACACACATGAAAGAGACTCTACTCAATGCACCTTTTAGACACTCTAGGACTCTTGAACCTAATGTTCTGATAACAGGTTTTGTCAAGCCCCAAGGTTACCCCCTAAGCGTAACACGGGACCAAAGACCACAAGTGCTCCAAGTTAACCCTTGGTCTTAGCATGACTTAAGCAAGCATAGATAAACTTAGCGGAAGCATTAAACTGAAAAGATAAGCAAATTGAGTCATTAATAGATCAAGATATAAATATAACAGAATATGAAGCCTCAAATACAGAACCTCTAACTATGTCTGAAAAACCTCTAAACTGAATAATGAGTTGCTAGGACAAGACCCCAGCTAACTCCAAGTACTAAGAGAAAAACTGTAGAAGTAGCTAAATCGATACTAGTCCCCGAATGATGAGGACTTACCACTGGAAGATGGGACACCTACTAACCTCTAACATGAATCTAGGAGTGGGAACTTGTATCTGCATCATCAAAGGATGCAGCACGAGAATATGCATCAGTACTATAGGATGTATCGAGTATGTGAGATATGCAGAGTCATGATAAAACATACTTAAAACTGAGTTCATGCATAAATAGAGAAATCATAAGTAGATATCATAATTAAAGAATAAAGCATGAGGTAGAAGTCAAACCTCAAGATAAGATATCATAAGACTTAGAAAACTTAAAAATATTCCTACAGGAGTTTCTTATAACCGATAATAGACCATGAGAGCTACATGGAATCTAACTATATAACCCTAGTTAGCAAAGCTGCCTCAAACCCTGCCAAGGTATGGGACACCATAATCCAACTATATAACCCTAATTAGCAAAGCTTCCCTATTCCCCCGCTAAGGCACAGGGCACCAGAATGTCATAGCATGGAACCACGTTCATAAGCCCATTGGGTTATAAATAAACTATGTTGGTAATATAGTTATTGGACTTGGGTTATCTAGAACCCTCATCAGTCGGTACTAAATACTAATCCCAAAACATACATATAGCCTATATAATACTTATGACATATCTAATGCCAAAACTATTTGAAAAGCATAAGAACATATCTAATGTCATGCAATTGTTAAATCATAAGTCTTAAAATTTAACATATCCATAATTCAAAACATACTTTTCTTTCTAAATTCACAGCTTGAAGAATTAGGTATGTAATTTTATAATACTTGAGGCCATGTTATCTAAACCGACCAATTTCACTTAAAAATGTGCAATTTAGTGAAACATGCTATAACTCATTCTCAATCACATGGGCTTTTGAAAACAATAAAGGAATCTCAAATAAATCATGGGTAAGAGATGAGAAATCATGGATTGATGCTTTAAAACTAATTACACAAGTTTTCCCCAATTTGGGTAAGAACCCTAATTTAGAAATTTATAAAATCAATTTAGAAGATTGGGGTTTTGGGCATAAGGGTGAAGTAATTCCCTTATTGAATACCCACATACCTGATTTGAATCTTTCTCGATCTAGGGTGAAGAGAAATTGAGACTTGGGAACTTGGAGCTTGAAGCTTGAGAGACCCTTTCCACTTTGGAAGGAGAATGAAAGTTTAGGAGAGGACCTAGGCTAATAAGGGATCAAACCCTACCAAAAGAGTCCAAAACAACCTCACTTAAGAGTTAAAAGGGTGGGTAAATACCAAAATAACCCAGGGACTTAAATTAGAAAAAACTTGTTAAAACTGCAACTTCAGATTCCACGAGTGCAATCCACGAGCCGTAGACTAAACCACGACTCGTGGTTTCCTCTCGTGGTTCCTGGTCCAAGTGTGCAGCTATAGATCAAGTTCCACGAGTGAACAGTATGGTCCTTAGAATAAACTACGGTCCGTAGAACCCACTCATGGTTCTTGGGGAACAGGCAACCCTTAAATCTGATTCCATAAGTGCACAGTATAGTTCGTAGAAAAAACTACGGTCTGTAGAACCCACTCATGGTTTTCAGATCAGAGAATGAACCTTCAGAGTAGTATCCACGAGTTCAATCCATAGCACGTGGTTCCATCCACGGCCCGTGGTTTGGACTCGTAATCCCTGGAATGTTTGAAAAAATTTCAGAAATTCTAAGTTTAAAAGCTTAATCAAATTCTGGAGTGTTACAAGAAATAAGACCCATAGCATGGGTGTACACTCTTTTACCTTGTTTTGTATTATTTCATTTCTTATTATGGTGAGTTGGCTGAGAATTAAGGTGATACTAGAGATACATGGGATATGAGTAAAGATTGATGGACATAGTGATATATGAGATAGTTTCAAAAGTGATTACTCTTTAACCCTCTTATGATAATATTCTATAAACTGCGAACTTGAGATTGTTGATGTTGAATTTTCTTGAAAGACTATATGTTGGTTGATTATATGCTAATTGTTGAAGTCCTTTTAGTTGTTATATTTTTAGTTTTTTCCATATTATATTGTTGGGTCGGCCTATGATACCTACTAGTACATAGTGTGTTGTACTGATACTACCCTGAGCTCTTCTATTGTTGAGTGTATACTATGTTCCAGAGGCTGAGATGTGACCTTGATTAGAGTAGAGATCTTGACTGCAGATCCAAAGGTGAGCACTACCTCTCAAGCTGCCATAGATCCTCCACGAGATGTTGTCCTTCTTTTGGACAATAGAACTCTTACTTTTATTGCTTTTAGATCTTGTTGAATATCTTAGACAATGTTGGTTAGAGTTTTAGACGATGACTTTTAGTTCTTGGGGATATGTTTTAGTGATGACTTCTGCATATTTTTCTTATTCATAATTGGATGATTCTTTTATTTGGTTGTTCAGGCTAGTTTTATTAGTTACTTTCCCAAAAGTTTCTAAGTATTAGGCTAAGGTTCAAGTTGTTTGGTTCTCCCACCGGAGGGTTAGTGTGGGTGCCAATCATGGCTCGGCTGGATTGTGAAAAAGTTAGTATCAGAGCCCCAAGTTTGTTCACCTTATTATATTGGATTGTGTCTAGTAGAGTCTTGTGCAATGGTATGGAGACGTATGTACTTCTCTACATGAGGCTACTGGACTTTAAGAAACCTAAACTTTTTTCATCCCTCGTGCTATAACTTGATTCCAATTGGTATCTAGCGATCCAAATTGCTTTCTAACTCTTTCACTCTTATTCTTTCAGATGGTAAGAACACGTGCCTTCGAGGCTAGAGCAGGAGTACCCAAGCTAGCAAATTGAGGTTGCGCTTTATGGTAAGGGCAGAGTTAGAGGTAGATCTAGAGAGAGGGGAGGAAGTGCGCCCATCTGGGGTGGAGTTCAAGCTATAACTCCGGCCTGTGAAAGGTTAATATCTCCTTCTCCATAAGAGAATATTACAGAAGTTATGGTAGATAAAGAGGTTCGAGTTGAGCACAATGAGGTGGCAGAACTGGTCCAGGGGATAGCCTTGCACCCGGTTCCGGGAAGTGTAGTGCAAGTCCCATTGTCATCTGAGGTAATCTAGTAAGTTCTGAGCTTCCTTAGTGGATTGTAAGGGGATAGGGCTACTCATGTGGTTCATGTTGTCCATTATCAAGTGACCCAGCATCGCAATTGTGGCTCCATGATTAGACGTTGCTTCTAAGATTGGTATATTTCCACGACCAATGATAGGACCTATGACTATAGGTGGTGAACATGAGCTCTTCTTCAAGTTTGTGAAAATGTGGCTGCCTACATTTCATGGGTTGGAATTTGAGGATGCCTATGAGTTCATCATAGATTATCATGAGAGGCTACATAGAATGGGCATTGTAGAGAGGCATGGTGTGGATTTTGTATCATTTCAGTTTCAATGGGATGCCAAGATGTGGTGGAGGGAAATCATGCAGTGCAGTCCTACTAGAGTGTTCCCTATGACTTGGAGTCACTTCTATCAGGTCTTTCTAGAGAGGATGTTCCCTGGACCATGAGGGACAGGAACAAAGATGAGTTTGCAAATATTGAGCAAGATAGTTCTTTTGTGGCTGCATATAGGACTCATTTCCATACCTTGGCTTGCTATTGTTCTCAGATGATTAATATAGAGGAAGAGTAGATCTACCTCTTTGTGAAAGTTCTGAATACACGGTTGCAGATTGCTTCTTTGCAGGTAGTATCTTCAAGTAAGTCATTTCAGGAAGTTGTTCAGTTTCTAAAGAATATGGAAATGGTAAAGCAAAAGATTCGGGAAAGAATGGATTCAAAGAAGCCCTGATCTAAGGGAATTTAGCGTGGCCAGTTCTTGAAGGGACAGGGCTCATGGGGATACCCTGTGTTCCCCATTTGCTCATCCACACTAGTTTCTACTGGGTTCCATCCGAGACTAGTTAGCCTACATCAGATTTTGGTAGGTATCTTGCTCAGTCGTCTTCAGCAGAGCGACCTACTTTCAACCAGGCCTGTTATGAGTATGGTGAGCTTGGCCACTTGAGGAGGAATTATCTTCGGCTTCAAAAGCTAGCTCAGTAGAAGGCTTTTAGAGCTCTAGTTGCAGCTGGTAGAGGCAATGGTTTTGATAGAGATCATCTACTGGGAGGGCAGGGTGGTCACACTGCAGGTAGAAGTGGCGCTCAGCCCAACTGGGGTAGTGGCAAAGAAAGTAATCAGCCCAACAGAGGTAGTGTCTAGGTAGGTGATAAGAATTACTTTTATTCTCTCCTGGGTAGACCAGAGGCAGAGGCTTCAGACACGGTGATCACAGGTTCTATTCTTGTATGTGATCGCATGGCTTCAGTTTTATTTGATCCTGGGTCTACTTTTTCTTATGTGTCTGCTAGATTTGTTGAGAGTTTTTATATGATATGTGAATCCCTTGATTTTCTTATTACTTTATCTACTCTAGTGGAGGATTCTATGGTCGTGGATAGGGTCTTTCGGGCTTGCATTGTTATATTTATGGCGAGAGAAACCTTTATAGATTTTGTAGTCTTATATATGGTAGATGTGGATATCATCTTGTGGATGAGTTTGTTGTCTCTGCATCATGTTATTTTGGACAGTCATGCTAAGATAGTGGCTATGGCTATGCCTGAGTTGGATAGGTTAGAATTGGATGGTAATAATAGTCTGGCTCCATTGAAGTTTATGTCCTTCCTTTGTGCACAGAGTCTGATAGGGAAGGGATGTTTAGCCTTCCTAGCTCATCTTCATGACACCAATTTAGAGGTCCCATCTATTGAGTTGGTTCTGTTAGTGTATGAGTACCAAGAGGTGTTTTCTAAAGATATTCATGGCATGTCACCTGATCGACATATAAAAAATTTCATTGACTTATAACCTAATGCATGTCCTATCTCTATTCCTCCATATAGGATGGCATTGGTAGAGCTGAGAGATCTTAAGGCTCAGCTGCAGGAGTTACTTAGTAAAGGCTTCATTCATTTGAGTGCCTCCCCGTGGGGTGCTCCAGTGTTGTTGTTAAGAAGAAGGATGGAAGTTTGGTCATATGCATAGATTATAGACAGTTGAATAAGGTTACCATCCTTAACCAGTACCCTCTCTCTCACGTTGATGATGTGTTTGATCAGTAACAAGGAGCTTCAGTGTTCTCTAAGATTGACTTAAGGTTGGTTACCATCAGATCTGGTACAGGCACTATGAGTTTCTTGTGATATCATGTGGGCTGACCAACGCCCTAGATACTTTTGTGGGCTTAATGAACGAAATATTCAAGCCCTATCTTGACTCATTCATCATAGTATTCACCGATGATGTTTTGGTATATTCTAAGACTGATGAGGAACATGAGAGTCATCATAGAATTGTGTTGGGACTACTGAGAGAGAAGGAGTTGTATGCAAAATTTCCAAAGTGCGAGTTCTAGTTATCTTTTGTATCCCTCTTAAGGCATGTGGTTTTGAAAGATAGAGTGATGGTAGACCCACAGAAAATAGAACAAGTTAAGAACTGGGCAGACCCACTTTGATGACAAAAGTCTATAGTTTTGTGAGATTGGCTAGCTAATATCTCCGGTTTGATAAGGATTTTGGATACATTACTACTCACCTGACTCTGACCAAGAAGGATGTGCCATTTGTTTAGTCATAAGAGTGTGAGAAGAGTTTCCAAAAGCTAAAGACCTTGTTGACCATAGCTCCCATCCTTGCCTTGTTGGTTGAAGTTAAAGACTTTATCGTTTATTGTGATGCCTCACAGTCTTGTTTAGGTGTTGGGTTGATGCAGGAACAGAATGTAATTGCTTATGCTTCAAGGCAACTCAAGGTGCATGAGAAAAACTATCCTGCGAATGAATTGGAGTTGGGTGCAGTGGTATTTGCCCTCAAGATTTGGAGAAACTATTTGTATGGGATTCGATGTCAAGTGTTCACCATATCTTTCACAATGTCTTCACACAGAAAGACTTGAACCTGAATCAGCGGAGGTGGATGGAATTACTTAAGAACTACGACATCACCATTTTGTATCATTAGGGTAAAGCTAATATGGTAGTTGATGCTCTAAGAAGGAAGACTGAGAGTATGGGTAGCTTGGACTACATTAACATTGCTAGAAGATCATTGGCTAGGGACATTCAGGCTTTAGCTAACAGCTTCATGAGGTTGGAAATTTCCAAAAAGGGTGGCTTACTAGCATGTGTATAGGCAAGGTCCTCTTTTCTCTAGAAGATAAAAGGTAAGCAGTTTGATTATGTGAAATCAAGCAGGATTAATGAAAAGGTGTTACAGGGTGAGGCCAAAGAGGCCATCATCAATGATGAAGGTGTTTTACAAATTAAAAGGTGAGTTTGTCTGCCACAGGGCAAGGAGTTGATTTCCACCATCTTTGTAGAGGCTCACAGTTCTAAATATTCCATATATCCTGGTATGACCAAGATGTACCAAGACATGAAGCAACACCACTGGTGGGGCAGAATGAAGAAAGATTTAGTACACTTTGTGGCTAATTGTCAGAACTGCCAGCAGGTGAAGTTTAAACATCAGAAGCCTGGTAGTACACTTCAGAGAATGCCCATATGGGAATGGAAGTGGGAGATAATAGCCATGGATTTTGTGGTTGGCCTTCCCAAGTCTTTGGGAAAGTATGATTTAATATGGGTTATTATTGATAGATTGGCAAAGTCTGCACACTTCATCCCGGTACAGGTGACTTATAATATGTCCAAGTTGGGCAAGATCTATCTGAATGAGATTCTGATTGTATGGGGTGCCTATCTCCATTATTTCTGATAGGGGCACCTAGTTCACTTCTAATTTCTGACAAAAGTTGCATGAAGAGTTGGGAACAAGGTTGGACCTCAGTACAGTCTTTCCCCCTCATAATGACGGACAGTTTGAGCGCACAATTCAGGTATTAGAGGACATGTTTTGTGCATTTATGATGGACTTTAGGGGTCATTAGGATCACTATTTGGTGTTGGCTGAGTTTGCACATAACAATAATTATCACTCCAGCATAGATATGGCCCTATTTAAAGCCTTAAATAGAAGGAGATGCAAATCTCCCTTTGGTTGGTTTGATTCATTAGAAGCAAAACCTTGGGGTATGGACCTGGTAAGAGACTCTATAGAAAGGGTGAAGTTCATCCAAGGAAAGCTTCTAATGGATCAAAGCTGGCAGAAAGAGTATGCAGATAGAAAGGTTAGAGACATGCACTTTATGGAAGGTGAGCAAGTTTTGCTCAAGGTTTCATCTATGAAGGGAGTTATGTGATTTGGGAAGTGATCCAAGTTAAGTCCAAGGTATATTGGGCCTTTTGAGATTCTTTGAAAGGTGGGTCCAGTGGCTTATAGGTTAGCCTTGCCACCTAGTTTGTAAAGAGTTTATCCCGTATTCTATGTTTTGATGCTTAAGAAGTACGAGGGAGATGATAATTATATCATTCGCTGGGATTCAGTCATATTGGATGAAAATATCTCTTATGAAGAGGAGGATATTAATATTGTGGATTGAGATTTCTGAAAGCTGAGAATCAAGGAAATTGCATCTGTGGAAAAACCATCATGTTGAGGAGGCCACTTGGGAGACTGAGGCAGACATGTGGGACAAGTATCCTCACTTGTTCACTGATTCAAGTAATCCTCATTTTCCCTTTGTTTTCTTCTTATTGTCATTCAAGGATGAACGATTGTTTAATTGGTATCTAATGTAATAACTTATTCCATCATTATATAGAAATAAGATATAAGTATCCAGTTAGAAATGTCCCTAAGGTGAGAAGTGAAAATCTCAGGCTAGGGTGAGCCTAGATGAAAATATAGTATTTTCTGCCTTAGAGTTGATACGTGTTTTGTATAATATCATATGGTAGTTTGGTGTCAAACTTTGGGTAGCCAACTACCATAGGGTTCCATAGGAAGTTTCAGGATGAGAATCAGAGTCATAGAACTCCAAATATGATAGTTGCCGCATTGGGAATAATTTGTGATGTCTATTAAATAATGTCTGTTGTGAAATGAGGGCCTGGGAGCAATAACACCGTGTTTTAGAAATCTTCATTTGTATCATTAAAGGGTGCCTCATCGCGATAGTCCATCACAATAAGCCGATCCTCATCGCGATGACCCATCGCGATGAAGAGCCATTTATCGCGATGAGAAAATAGGGAAGTATACCTATAAGTCCTGCAGTTTTCTGAGTTATTTCCCTCATTATTCTATTTTGTTCTAGAGATCCAAAAAGTGAGTTTTCCAAGAACAAGGGCAATATGAGGTAAGAAATCCATATAACTCTTCATTTAATGATTATTAATCTTTCTTAGACATTGGGGAGAAGTATTAATGGTGGATTTTTTGCAATTAAGCCCTAGAAGTATGAACTTGGGGAAGAACCCTATGGGTAGGTGTAAAATCACCTAGAATTGATCCTAGGATATATTATTTGATCTCCTAGCATGTTATTAATCGCATTTCACTTGTTTAAATATAATGGGGAACCTTAGGTTCCATAAAGGTGAGACTTTTAGGCATAAAAATGGCTAAAAGGGCATGAACTTGACTAAAACCCTTTTGTTATGGGTTCTATGAATATAATGGGTTTAATTAGTGATTGAGCAACCCTTGGAGAATGCTAGAAACCTCATTTAATAGATAGAATTGATGGGTTAGATTCCTAAAGCCCAAAATGAAGAGTAGATTATTAATTACTCTTATATTATTATTTTTATAGAACTTGAGCACTCCGAGGTGTTGAGAAAAGGAACGACTGTGGTGATTTAGCTTGTGAGTGTTATTTTTCACTCGAGGTAGGTTATGGTTGGACTGGAATTAAGACTCACCTTATTACATGTCTCTAGTGAAATTGTGTAACTCGTGATTGGTCTTCGAACATAGTTGTATTATATGTGGTTCCCTATTGTGCTTGTATGAATAGGCTAAATGAACAGGAAGTGATAAGTGAGCTGAAATGGCTAACTATTAATTGTGTCTTGGGCACTGAGTATATTCGTAAGAGATAGGTATGAGAGCCTAGAAATATAGATATTGTTGTTCATACAGTTGCTATGGATCGGATACCACGTCGGTATGGTACATGGACACCTAGGTTACCTTGCAGGTCATGGCTAGTGGGCTGAAATAAGACTCATAGCATGTGTATACACTTTTTTACCTTGTTTTATATTATTGCATTGCTTACTCTGGTGAGTCAGCTGAGAACTGAGGTGAGACTAGAGATACAGATGATATGAGAAAATATTGATGGACATAGTGATATATGAGATAGTTTTTAAAAGTGATTACTCATTTCCCCTCTTATGATGATATTCTATGAACTGTGAACTTAAGATTGTTGTTGTTGAATTTGCTTGAAAGAATATATGTTGGTTGATTATATGCTAAGTGTTGAAGTCTTTTTCCTTGGTATATGTTTTTCTATTTTCATGTTATATTGTTCGGTTGGCCTATGATACCTACCAGTACATAGTGTGTGGTACTAATACTACTTTGTGCTCTTCTTTTATTGAGTGCAGACCATGTTCCAGAGGCTGAGACATGACCTCAGTTAGAGTAGAGATCTTGATTATGGATCCAAGGGTGAGCACTATCTGTCAGGCTGTCATGGATCCTCCATGAGATGTTGTCCTTCTTTTTACTTTTATTGCTTTTAGATCTTGTCGGATATCATAGACAATGTTGGTTTAGAGTTCTGGATGATGGCTTTTAGTTCTTGGGGATATGTTTTAGTGATGACTTCTGCACGTTTTTCTTATATATAATTTGATGATTCTTTAATTTGGTAATGCAGGCTGGTTTTATTGGTTACTCTCCTAAATTTGGATAAGTGTTAGGCTAAAGTTTGGGTTGCTTGGTTCTCCCACTAGAGGGTTAGTTTGAATGTCAATCACGGTTGTTAGTGTGGGTGGCAATCATAGCTCGGCTGGGTCGTGACACTATCTCGAGTGCAGCATTACCACCCGTAAGCTACTTCGCAACTATCTTTCCCTTCCATAACACTTTGGATTGTTCAAGGTCTATAAACAACATATACAAGAGTAATTAATCATTTACTCTTCATTTCAGACCTTGAGGATTTAACCCACTAATTCTACCCTTAATTGAATGTGCACCAATCCCCAAGGGTCAATTAACCGGGGTCAATTAACCATTAAATAGTCTTACTACATTCATAAAATCAATTCCCAAAGGGTTTCTAATCAAGTTCATCCCTTTTTAGCCAATTTTATGCCTAAAGGTCTCCTCTTTATGGTACCCAAGGTTCCCCATTAGCCTTAAACATGTTAAGAACCATTAATTTCATTCTAGGAATCATAAAAACACAACTAGGGATCAATTCTAGGTTAAATTGCACCTACCTATAGGGTTTTCCTAAGTTTCACGCTTTAAGGTTTTAACTCAAGAATTCCACCAATAATCTTCAACCTAAATGTCTCACAAGGATTAATGATCAATAAACAAAGAGGTTTATCGAGTTACTTACCTCAAACAAAGAGAATTTGCCCTAGTTCTTGGGAAAAACATCCCTTGGAGCTCTAAAACAAAATAGGAGTTGTAGGAATATAACTCAGAAAACTGAGTTAAGTGCAGGTAACTAGCCATCTCCTCATCGCGATGAGCCATTTCTCATCACGATGCAACATGGTGACCCTTCATCACCATGAAGCACAATTTCTAGAATATCAAAAACTCATCCCAAAACCCTCCTCATTTCATAACACACTTTATTTTCTAGATGACACAGATTAATCCCGATGTGGCAACTATCATATCTGAAGTTATATGAAGATGATTCCTATCTTGAAACTTCCTATGAGACCCTAAGGCAGGAAACTATCCATAAATGAACTGAACAGTACCATATAATGAACCATGAGACCCTAACCATCTCTAAGGAACAAAACACTAGATTTTCATTGAAGTTCACCCTAGTCTGAGATTTTATCAACTCTCATCGTAAAGACTTTTCTAGTTGGGTACTTATGCTCTTACTTTACTATAATGACAGTACAAATCATTTGTCATGACCTGAGCCTACAGCCTGGATGTAACATGGCGCATAGAGTCACAAGTGATTCCAAGCTAACCCATGGTATGGCATAATGCTAAACATTCTATATAATTAAAACTTAGGGGAAGCTAAGTCGAATGAAATTGTAACTTATGAAAATCATTTGAGTACTTTCTGAAATAAAACTATGTCTAAAAAGTACTACCAAATTGAAACAAGCTAAAATGTCTGACTCTATGTCTGAAAGCCTCTACTATTGACGAGTTGCTAAGGCAAGCCCCCAGCTAACTCTAAATATAAAAATTGAAAATACTAAATAAAATGTCATGAAAACCCATCCTCGAATGGTGAGGACTTACCATTATAATCGTTGATGTGGCACAGGATTGAACTAACTGTGATGCTGAAACTGAGCGTTTGAACCTGATATCATACAATGATACAGCAAAAAAGAAGTTGTGATTAGTACTTTGAATGTACTGAGCATGTGAGATACGAAAATTGTAAGATAAATAAACATGGTGAAAATAATTTTGTGCTATACTGAATGCAAGTTGAGTGCAAGGAGATGAACTGTAGCACAATCACCCCTATAATAAATGTGAATAAAAGCTAACATACCATAGTTTGTTCTACGGACCGTACTGTTCACTCGTGGAATCAGACTTGAGGGCTGCCTATTCCCCATGAACCACAAGTGGGTTTTACAGATCGTAGTTTGTTCTATGGACCATATTGTTCACTCGTGGAACTTGATCTGCAACTGAACACTTGGGACAGGAACCATGAGTCGTGGTTTAGTCTACGGCTCGTGGATTACACTCGTGGAACTTGAAGCTGCAGTTTTAACAGCTTTTTCTAATTTAAGTCCCTGGTTATTTTGGTATTTACCCACCTTTTTAACTCTTAAGTGAGGTTGTTTTGGACACTTTTGGTAAGGTTTCATCCCTAATTAGCCTAAGTTCTCTCCTAAACTGTCATTCTCCTTCCAAAGTGGAAAGGGTCTCTCAAGCTTCAAGCTTCAAGCTTCAAGCTCCAAGTTCCCAAGTCTCCATTTCTCTTCATCGTAGATCAAGAAAGCTTCAAATTAGGTATGTGGGTATTCAATAAGGAAATTCCTTCACCCTTATACCCAAAACCCCAATCTTCTAAATTGATTTTATGAATTTCTAAATTAGGGTTCTTACCCAAATTGAGGGAAACTTGTGTAATCAGTTTTAAAGCATCAATCCATGATTTCTCATCTCTTACCCATGATTTATTTGAGATTCCTTTATTGTTTTAAAAAGCTCATATGATTGAGAATGATTTATTTTCATGCCTCGAGGATACCCCCTACGCGTAACACGGGACCCGGGGCCACAAGTACCCCAAGTTAACCCTTGGTCATAGCATACTCAGATAATCATAAGGGAACATAGTGGAAGCATCAAATTGAAGAGGTAAATAGACTAAGTCATCAACAGCTCAAACATAACATAACAGAATCTAAAACCCAAATACAGAATCTCTACCATGTATGAAAGCCTCTAAACTGACTAATGAGTTGCTAGGACAAGACCCCATCTAACTCCAAATACTAAACATAAACCATAAAGATAGACAACTGATACTAGTCCTCGAAGTATGAGGACTCATAACTCAAAGCTGGGACACTGGCTAATCTCTAGCCACGAATCTGAGGACCCAAACATGAATCTGTATCATCAAGAGATTCAGCGCAAGATATGCATCAGTACTATAGGATGTACTGAGTATATGAGATATGCAAAATCTGAAGTAAACATGCTATACAAACTTTAAAACTGAAATTATACTATGATTGTGAAAGCTGGAATGCAAAAGACTCAATGCAATATCATAGGCAAAATATACTTGAAAACCATAAGTAATAATAGAACTTCTGAAATCTGAAAGCAAAGAGTCAATGCATTTAAATAACTAAAATTGTTTCTATGGGAGGTTCTCTAACCGACATAGACCATGTGAGCTACATGGAATCTGATGTATCCGCCCCATCGATAAAATACCTGGAGCTATGAGCCTCTACCAAGATCCGATGTCTTAATAAATCTATGTTAGGAACACACAATCGGCCCTGATATCGAAGCACACCATCTCCCCCTTGGGAGAAAACCTCTACCCTCTGCTAATGGACTGCACCCTTCAACTGGTGCAAAATAGGATCACTGTCTTGCTTCTCTTTCACTCCAGCTACCAAAGATGATTCGGAACCATTATGAACAATAATACCACCATCTATCAAATACATAAGGCAAACTCCTAATCGAGCATGTCATGCCTCGAGACTACCCTCTAGACGTAACATAGGACCTGGGACCACAAGTGCCCCAGGTTAACCCTTGGTCTTAGCATAACTTGAGCATAAATAATTAATTATAGCGGAAGCATAATTAGTAGAAATAGGAAACCATGTCTATATAAGATAAAGGTCTAAGATTACCGAATCTGAAATACAGAATACAAGTTTAGCAATGTATGAAGCCTCTAAATAGACATAAAGAGTTGCTAGGACAAGACCCCAGCTAACTCAAAAATCTAAAGAAAAGTCATAAAAGTAACAAGCATAGCTATAGCCCTCGAATGATGAGGACTCACCAACAGAATCTGGATAACTGGCAACACCTAGCCACAAACCTGAGGAAAGAAGCCTGAATCTGCATCATAAATAGGATGCAGCGCAAAGTATGCGTCAGCACTATAGGATGTACTGAATATGTGAGGTATGCATAGATATGGCAACAAAAAACATACTTAAAACATATTTAAAACTGAATCCATGCATAATAAGAGGAATTATAAGAAATATCATAATTTAAGCATAAGGTAAGAAATATCATAGTATAAGACTTAAAAATTTTCATATGGGAGTTTCTCATAACCGATAATAGACCATGTGGGCTACATGGAATCCAACTATATAACCCTAGTTGGCAAGGCTACCCCAAACCTTGTCAAGGCACGGGGTACTATACATATCATAGCATGGAACCACTTTCATAAGGGGACACTCTTAACTAACGAGGACCCTTTTCTATGAGGAGACACTTTCAACTAACAAGGACCCTCTTGACCTATATTGGCAATGTAGTTTTGGACTTGGGTTATCTAGAACCCTCATCGCTCGGTGCTAAATACTACTCCCAAAATATACATATAGCTCAAAATATACTAGTGACATATCTAATGTCGAAATCTGGTTGAAAAGCATACGGACATATCTAATGTCATGCACATTCAAATCATAAGTCTTAAAGCTTACCATAGCTATAATTCACTTTTCTTTCTAAATTCATAACTTGAAGAATTAGGCATGAAATTTCATAAAGAACTTGAGATCATAATATCAATGCATGTAATTTTCTTAAATCAGGCCATGCATGCAAAATTGGGCTAGGGTTAGCCTTCAAATCATAAGGTAGATAATCATTTGCAAAACCCATATAAATCATGAAATTGAACTTAGAATTTATTGAAGAATCATGAGAAAACACTTAATAGAAAAGCCCATGAAATTTGGATAAGAACCCTAACTTGAAATTCATAAATTCAATTTGGAAGAATTTAGGGTTTTGGGCATAAGGGTGAAAGAATCCCCTTATTGAATACCAACATACCTGAATTGAAGCTTTCCCAACAAAGAGTAAGAAGAATGGAGGCTTGAAGATGGAGGTTCTTTCTTGGAGCTTGAAACTTGGAGAAGAGGAGTTATTTCTTCTTTTAGAATAGAATGACTTAGAAAGAGTTTAGGCTATTAGAGAATAAAACACTACTAAAAATGGCCAAAACAATCTCACTTAGGACTTTAAGAGTAAGGGAAAAGGCCAATTTACCCTTGACTTAAAATAAAAAGTTGTAGGAAATTTGTCACCTCACGGGCTGCCCGACGGGAGTTGCACCCACAATGACCCATCGGCCAAGGCGTCAGACAAGGTACCTGGGATTTGGGACTTTTTAGAGGATTCTGACAACGGATCCCATGGACCGTCGCACCCACAATGCTCGTGGTGACGCCCATCGGAGCAAAGGACGTCTGGGGATAAGTTTGCTGGAATATCCCGATGATGGGTTCCCACGTGCCGTCACACCTGTGAATCCCATTGTGACCTCCCTTTGGGCTGAAGAAAACTAGCTTAAAGCCACTGGATGTTTCCCACGGCATGCCCCATGGCCCGTCAGAGCTTCGACGCCTATGGCAGTTGCCCGTGGTGATCAACAAGTGCAGCAAAGTTTCTGGATTCTAGGTTTGTAAGTTGATTAGAATTCTGGGTGGTTACAATATCTCTCCATTGGGATCATTCATCCTCGAATGAAGACTAAGTACAGAAAAATGGAGAGAAAATATCTCAACCAACTAACAAAATATGAAAACCGAGGGATAAGCATGAAAACTGACTTGTTATCTTAAAACATGACTAAACTAAATTCGAAAAATGTGAATGCATACTAGGATCATAAGAGAAACTGATAAATGGAATCGGAGGTACATGCTAAGGAGGAAACTATTACCTCAATATGGAAACAGATCGGAAGGAAAGAGATGAGGGTACTTGGCTTTAATGGTTGTTTTCGCTTCCCAAGTATCTTCCTCAACTAGCTGATTCCTCCAAAGGACTTTTATCGAAGCGACTTATTTATTTCTCAACCTCCGAATCTGACGATCAAGAATCTCTATGGGAACATCTTCACAAGTGAGGTTATCCTTCACACCCACATCCTCTAAAGGGACAACCAAGGTTAGATCGCCAAAACACTTCTTCAATAATGAAACAGGGAAAACCGGATGAACCGTCTCTAAAGCTGTTGGCAACTCCAACTCATAAGCCACACTACCAACT
The DNA here is from genome assembly GCA_003996215.1 of Jaltomata sinuosa. NCBI lineage: Eukaryota > Viridiplantae > Streptophyta > Magnoliopsida > Solanales > Solanaceae > Jaltomata > Jaltomata sinuosa. The sequence goes on from QJPP01002657.1 coordinate 163,756, forward strand.
CTCCTCAAAATCCTGTAGGGACCTACATAGCAGGGACTAAGCTTCCCTTTCTTACCTAACCTCATCACACCCTTCATGGGTGACACTTTCAGAAAAACCCAATCATTAACCTCAAACTCCAACTCTTTTCTCCTCACATCTGCATATGATTTCTATCGACTTTGAGCGGTCTTCAACCTTTCCCTAATGATCTGAGCATTCTCCATGGTCTCATAAACCGAATATGGACCAATCAAAGCTGCCTCACCTACCTCAAAACAACCAATAGAAGATCTACACCTCCAACTATAAAGTGCCTCATAGGGAGCCATATGGATGCTAGAATGAAAACTGTTGTTGTAGGCAAACTCGATAAGAGGTAAGTGATCATCCCAACTACCTTTGAAGTCAATCACACAAGATCTCAACATATCCTCCAATGTCTGAATAGTACACTCTGCCTGGCCATTCGTCTGTGGTTGAAAAGTTGTCCTAAGCTTAACCTGAGTACCAAGACCCTTTTGAAATGACCTCCAAAATTGGGATGTAACCTGAGTACCCCTATATGAAATGATAGACAATGGAACACCATGCAATCTGACTATCGCATGAATGTAGAGTCTGGCATAATCCTCTGTTGAATCTGTAGTCTTGACAAACAAGAAGCGGGCTGATTTAGTCATCATGTCGATGATCACCCAAATAGAATCATGTTTCCTACGAGTATGAGGCAAACCTATAATGAAGTCCATATTAATCGCTTCCCACTTCCAAGTAGTAAGATCAATATCCTGAGTCATACCACCTGGTCATTGATGCTCTACCTTCACTTGTTGATAGTTGGAACACTTAGCCACAAAACCTTATATGTCCCTCTTCATTCCATTCCACCAATAGACTTCCTGAAGGTCACGGTACATCTTGGTGGCACCAGGGTGAATAGAATACCTAGAGCTATTTTCCTCTATCAAAATCTGTTATCTCAACCCATCTATGTCAGGAACACAAAATCGACCCTGATATCGAAGCCCACCATCTTCCCCTTAGGATAAAACCTCTACCCTTTGTTGATGGACTGCACCCTTCAACGGTGCAAAATAGGATCACTGTCTTGCTTCTCTTTCACCTCAGCTACCAAAGATGATTTGAACAAATTCTGAACAATAACACCACCATCTGTCGAATCCATAAGGCAAACTCCTAATCAAGTGAGTCGATGAACATCCTTGGCAAATTCCTTCTTTCCATCTCTAACTTAAGACACACTACCCATAGACAATCTACTAAGTGTATCCGCCACAACATTGGCCTTACTCGGATGGTAAAGCACACTCATATCATAATCCTTAAGAAGCTCAAGCCATCTCCGTTTATGAAGATTTAATTCCTTTTGAGTGAACACATACTGAAGACACTTATGATTGGTGAATACATCTACATGAACACCATATAGGTAGTGTCTCCAGATCTTCAAAGAAAAAACCATGGACGCTAACTCAAGATCATGAGTAGGGTAGTTCTTCTCATGAGTCTTAAGTTGTCTAGAAGCATAAGCAATCACCTTACCATGATGTATCAACACGCAACCCAAACTAATCCTAGAAGCATCACAATACACAACAAAATCATCTAGGCCCTCGGGTAGAGCCAACACTGGAGTCGTAGTCAATATAGTCTTCAATTCCTAAAAATTCTTCTCACATAGATCTGACCACTGAAATTTTGCCTTCTTTTGAGTCAACCAAGTCAATGGGGCAGCAATGGAAGAAAACCCTTCCACAAATCTCCTGTAGTAACCAGCCGAACCCAAAAAGCTTCTAATATCAGACAGGGAAGTGGGTCTAGGACAGTTCTTTACTACCTCAATCTTTTGAGAATCAACTCGAATACCAACTCTAGTCACAATATGACCCATAAAAGCAACTGACTGCATCCAAAACTCACACTTGCTAAACTTAGCAAATAACTGTCGATCCTAGAGAGTTTGCAACACAACTCTCAAATGGTCCGCATGCTCCTCCTCACTATGTGAATAGATAAGAATATCATCAATGAACACAATCACAAACATATCCAGATACTATTTGAACACATAGTTCATCAAATCCATAAAGGGTATAGGAGCATTTGTTAATCCAAAAGACATCACCACAAATTCATAATGACCATACCGAGTTCTGCAGGCTGTCTTTGGAATTTTACACTCTCGAACATGAAGCTGATGATAACCATATCTAAGGTCAGTCTTGGAGAAATAACTAGCACCCTGAAGCTAATCAAACAAGTCATCAATCCTAGGAATGGGATACTTATTCTTGATTGTGACCTTGTTCAACTGATGGTGGTCGATACATATTCTGAGAGAACCATCTTTCTTTCGCACGAATAGAACTGGAGCACCCCATGGAGAGATATTGGGTCGAATGAAACCCTCATCAAGAAGGTCCTTCAACTGCTTTTTCAATTCCTTAAGCTCCATTGGAGCCATTGTATAGAGAGGAATAGAGATAGGATGCATATCTTGAAGAAGATCTATTCTAACATCAATCTCCCTCTCTGGAGGGACTCCGGGCAAATCCACGGGAAACACTTCAGGAAACACATTTACAACATGAACTGACTAGAGAGATAGGGTTTAGGACCGTGTCAATAACCCAAACTATATGATAGACATAACCCTTAAAAATTATCTTCCTAGTCTGAGATAAGATACGAAACAACATTTTGAGGATGGAGGACTACCTTGCCACTCTAAGACAGGTTCATTTGGAAACTTGAAACTGATGACTCGGGTACGATAATCAACCGAGGAATAACATGCATACAAACAATCCATACCAAGAATAACATCAAAATCAGTCATCTCCAACTCTACTAGGTCAGCTGAAGTGACTCTATGAAGGACTGAGATAGGAAATTTTGGTAGATTCTTTTGTCTAGGACAGACTCACTAACCGGAGTAGAAACACAAAAGGGTTCTAAAAGTTGTTCAGGGAAAATTTTGAACTTGCAAGCAACATAAAGGGTCACAAAATATAAGGAGGCACCGGTGTCCAATAAAGTATACACATCGAGAGAGAAGACTTTCAACATACCAATAATAATATCCAGTGAACTCTCCTGGTCCTGGCGAGAGGACATGGCATAAAGGCAGTTTTGGCGTGGACCACCAGAACTAGAAGCAGTGCCCTGCTGGGATGGTCGACCTCTTGGGGCTTCTGGGGCAGACTGAGTCCTGCTACCTCCCTGTCCCTTCTTAGCTGAAGCGTAATCTCTAAGCTTATGTCCAACCTGACCACATCCAAAGCATCCAACTGAACTAGCCAAACAGTCACCAAGGTGACTTCTACCACATTTGCTACAAAAATGGTAAGGAGTCCCCCTTACAATACTCCCCTGTGAATAAGAACCTGATCCTATACCTGCATGATCATAGCGAGGCTTGGGGGCCTGAGTAGGAGCACTAGCTGAAGAATGCACGAGTCCTGATAACCTCTTCTAAAATGAAGAGCAGTGTCTGCCTCTGGACCTCTGATGGCTAAAACCCAAACTCTCAGATCTAACCCTCTTGTTCTCCCTTGCCATTTCCCTCAACTTATCTCCTTCAATCCGATGAGCATGAGTCATAAGTCTAGAAATATTCATGTCACCCAAAAGCATCGCAGACCTGCACTCCTTCTTCACCAAATTTGACACTCCATAAATGAACTTACTCATCTGATCTTGAGGATCAGCCACCATAGAAGGAGCTTACTTAGAAAACTGAGTGAACTTTAACCCATACTCCTGAACCAACATAGATCCCTGCCTCAAATTAACGAACTCTTCAGCCTTAGCTTTCCTTAACTCCCTAGGGAAGAACCGATCAAGAAAAGCCCTCTCAAAGCACTCCCAAGCCATAGGGACCACATCCCTAGCCCTAGCATCCTTCCATTGAGTATACCAAATATGAGCTACATCCTTAAGCTGATAGGAAGCTAGCTTGACACCCTCGACACCAAAAACTTATATCACACCAAAGATCTTCTTCACCTCATCCATGAAATTTTGTAGACCTCACTAACTTTCAAACCCCAGAACTCAGGTGGGTTCATGCGAATGAAATCTCAAGATCGAGCCGCTACTCCACCTTGAGGGTGGACGGGGATAGGAGCTTGTTGATTGGCCTGAGCAGTCATAGTTTGAGCTAGCATATGAATGGCATTTTGAAACTTTACATTTGTGACCTCAGGGTTGGGAATTGGAGGGTTATCATTTTGAGCGGCTCGATGAGGCATGGCACGACAAGGAGGCATAATCTGAAATACATAAAGAATGGATTAGAGGAGTAATAGAGTTAAACTCTATCGCACGATATTGATCATGAAAGAAGTGAAGTTTTTCCTAAGACATCCTGTAGCTTCCCTCTCATAAATGTGGCGCAGTTCACACACATGAAAGAGACTCTACATTATGCAGTTTTCAGACACCCTAGGACTCTTGAATCTGGCTCTGATACCAAGTTTGTCATGCCCTGAGACTACCTCCTAGACGTAACATGGGACCTGGAACCACAAGTACCCTAGGTTAACCCTTGGTCTTAGCATAACTTGAGAATACACGAATAATTATTGCGGAAGCATAACTAGTAAAAATAGGCAACCATGTCTATATAAGATAAAGGTCTAAGATTACCGAATCAGAAATATAGAATACAAGTCTAGCTATGTCTGAATCCTCTAAACTAACATAAAGAGTTTCTAGGACAAGACCCCAACTAACTTGGAAATTCGAATGAAAGTCATAAAAGTAACAAGCATTGTTATAGCCCTCGAATGATGAGGACTCACCAGTAGAATCTGGATAACTGGCAATGCCTAGCCACGAACCTGAGGAAAGGAGCCTGAATCTGTACCATAAATAGGATGCAACGCAAAGTATGCGTCAATACTATAAGATGTACTGAATATGTGACGTATGCATAGATATGGCAAAAAAACGTACTTAAAACATAGTTAAAATGGAATCCATGCATAATAAGAGGAATCATAAGAAATGTCATATTTTATGCATAAGGTAAGAAATAACATAGCGTAAGACTTAAAAACATTCATACGGGAGTTTCTCATAATCGATAATAGACCATGTGAGCTACATGGAATTCAACTATATAACCCTAGTTGGCAAGGCTACCTCAAACCTTGCCAAGGCACGGGGTACTATACATATCATAGCTTGGAACCACTTTCATAAGGGGACACTCTCAACTAACGAGGACCCTTCTTCATAAGGAGACACTCTCAACTAATGAGGACCTTCTTCATGAGGATACACTCTCAACTAACAAGGACCCTCTTGACCTACGCTGGCAACATAGTTTTGGACTTGGGTTATCTAGAACCCTCATCGCTAAGTGCTAAATACTGCTCCCAAAATATACATATAGCTCAAAATATAATAGTGACATATCTAATGCCAAAATCTAGTTGAAAAGCATACGGACATATCTAATGTCATGCACATTCAAATTATAAGTCTTAAAGCTTAGCATAGCCATAATTCACTTTTCTTTCTAAATTCATAACTTGAAGAATTAGGCATGAAATTTCATAAAGAACTTGAGATCATAATATCAATGCATGCAATTTCCTTAAATCAAGCTACGCATGCAAAATTGGGCTAGGGTTAGCCTTCAAATCATAAGGTAGATAATCATTTGCAAAACCCATGTAAATCATGAAATTGAACTTAGAATTTATTGAAGAATCTTGAGAAAACACTTAATAGAAATGCCCATGAAATTTGGGTAAGAACCCTAACTTGAAATTCATAAATTCAATTTGGAAGAATTGGAGTTTTGTGCATAAGGGTGAAAAAATCCCCTTATTGAATACCAACATACCTGAATTGAAGCTTTCCCAACAAAGAGTGAGAAGAATGGAGGATTGAAGATGGAGGTTCTTGCTTGGAGCTTGAGACTTGGAGAAGAGGAGTTCTTTCTTCTTTTAGAATAGAATAACTTAGAATGAGAAGAGTTTAGGCTATTAGGGAATAAAACCCTACTAAAAATGGCCAAAACAACCTCACTTAGGAGTTTAAGAATAGGGGAAAAGACCAATTTACCCTGACTCAAAATAAAAAGCTGCAAGAAATTTCTTGCCTCACGGGCTGCTTGACGGTCATCACACCCACGACGGCCCATCGACCAAGGCGTCGGATGAGGTACCTGGGGTCTAAGACTTTCTAGAGGATTCTGATGATGGGTTCCCACGAACCATCACACCCGTGACACTCGTGGTGATGCCCGACGAAGCAAAGGACATCTGGAGGACAAGTTTGCTGGAAGATCCTGACAATGTGTTCCCACGGGCCGTCGCACCCACGATGCCTATTGTGACCACCTGTAAGGCTGCAAGAAACTGGTGTAAAGCCACTAGCTATTTCCCACGGCACACCCCATGGCCCGTCAGGACTCCAACGCCCATGGCAGCTGCCCATGGTGATCAACAGTTGCAGCAAAGTTTCTGGATTCCAGGTTTGTAAGCTTATTCGAATTCTGGGGTGTTACACTATGCACAACCATGAACCAGTATTCTCAATTAAGCACTATAAACCAAACAAGAACTCCAAGCTAATAAAAGTACAACAATGGAGGTTTTTTCCGTGAGGAAGAATAAATTCATAGAGAACACTTACCAAACAAAGAGGGAAACGACGAAATCCTCAATTTGATAAAGTCCCACGGCTGAGAATTGACTTGGAGCAAGTTTTAGGAGAGGGAAATCAATTTTGGAGTGAGATCAAATGAATGAAATAGAATGAAATTTCGAGGAGAAAGGATTTTATATTACAGGTCGCAGGCTAGCGCCATTAGCATTGAAAGGATTGGGCGTGCATAGACGCGATCATGCCAAAGGGGCATTGTTGGTGTGGGAGGCCGGCACACTGCCTAGCGCCATCGGTGTTGGCATGGAACCATCGGTGCTGAAGGGGAGCAGCATTCTAGCGCAATCTCGCTGCCTTGGCATCATTGGCGCTGAACAAGTGTCTGTTGTAGATAACCAACAAAAATGAAAACTTCCACGAGATGTTCCAGGCACAATCAGAACCCGATACTCACAAACCAAATATGCTACTAGAGCTTATGCAACCATCGAATTTCAAATTTGATGTTTCGATCATCAAAAGTTGACCAAAGTCAAACTTCTAACACTAACTGGCCTAAAATCTCAAAAAGTAAGATAGAATCATACCGGAAGTTCCCAGGCCCCGACTAAAGGTCCAACTAGACCAAAATCCATATTCCGGAGCTAATAGAACTGCCAGAATTTGATTCCAAGCACGTTAGCTAAGAATGTTGACTAAAGTCAATGATTTCCTAACTTTAGGCTCTAAAACAGGGAAATAGCCATAAAAGACCAAATAAATGACCAGGGCATTGAACCACCAGTCCCAGCAAGCCATTCATGACTTGGGGCTTCTACAAAAATGCACTAACATTACAAAGAAAGCAAAAATGATGGATGATCGAAAGGGTCATTACATTATCCACTACTAAAAAGGACTTTCGTCCGTGAAAGTCAAGAACAAGGGAGTACCTGAAGGCTCAAACAGCTGTGAATACTGAGCCTGCATATCTATCTTGGTCTCCTAGGTAGCTTCCTCAACCGGGCGGTGCCTCTACTGAACCTTAACTACTAGAATATCTCTAGACCTCAATCCATAGACATCTTTGGCTAAAAAAACTATCGGCTTCATAACAAAGGTCAAACTATTATCCAACTGTACCGACTCTCACTGCAACACATGAGACTCATCCGGACCATACCGCCGCAACATCAATACATGAAAAACTAGGTGCATAACTAAAAATATTGGAGGCAAATCTAACTGATAGGAAACACCACCAACTCTCTGAAGCATCTCAAATGGCCCAATGTACCTGGGGATAAGCTTGCCCCACCTACCAAGTCTAATTACGCCCTTCATAGATAACACACAGGAATACCAAGTCACCAACACTAAACTCTAAGGCATGAAGTCTATGATTTGCGTAACTCTTCTGCCTACTCTGGGCTGCCCAAAGTCTATCTTGAATCACTCGAACCCTGTCTAAGGAATCACAAAGTAGGTCTGTACTCTCCGGCCTAGACTCCAAACCATCGAACAAACCCAAAAGCGAGTTGCAATGCCTACCAAACAATGCCTCAAAAGGTTCCATGCCAATGCTCAAATGATAACTATTATTATAAGCAAACTCTGCTAACGGCACATACTGATTCCATGAACCTCCAAAGTCAAGAACACAAGCCCATAACATGTCCTCCAGGACCTGAATAGTCCTCTCGAAATGGCCATCGGTCTGAGGGTGGAATGCGGTACTAAGATGAACCTCTGTACCCAACACTCACTGAACAGTCCTCTAAAACTGAGATATGAACTGAGTGTCGCGGTCTAAAATGATAGAAGATGGGACCCTATGCAATTGAAAAATCTTACAAAGGTAAATTTGAGCCAACCTCTATGCACTGTAGGAAGAATGAACCGACAAGAAGTGTGCATACTTAGTCAGCCTCTCCTTAATCACCCAAATGGAGTCAAACCCTTGAGAGGTATATGGAAACCAAACTATTAAGTCCATAGTAATCCCTTCCTACTTCCACTCAGAAATAGGAAGTCTCCGTATCAATCCACTAGGTCTCATGTGCTAGAACTTAACCTGCTGATAGTTCAAGCACCAAGATTCAAAATTTGCTATGTACCGCTTCATACTGCTCCATCAGTAAAGTTATCTCAAATCTCTATACATCTTAGTTACGCCAGGATGGATAGAATATCTAGAACAATGTGCCTCATGGAGAATCAATTGAATCAAATCTCTTAAATCTCGGAACATAAAGGTGACTATCGAATCTCAGAACACCATCAAAACCTAAAGTAGCCTGGTTGGCCTCACCACGAGCAACCTGATCATAAATATAACATAACCGATAATCCTCAAAGTGACGACTCTGATTCTTATCAACCAAAGTAGAATGAACCTCAATACTAGCAAGAACTCTGCTGGGATCTGACAAGTCAGTCCTAACCAAACGGTTAGCTAAGGAATGGATGTCCAAGGCTAACAGTCGCTCTAAAATCTAAAGTGAAGTTAGGCTACCCATACTCACTGTCTTTTGGCTCAAGGCATCCACTACCATGTTTGCCTTGCCCAGATGATAAAGAATAGTGAAGTTATAGTCCTTCAGTAACTCAATCCATCTCCGCTACCCATATTTCAACTCTCGTTGACTCATGATGTACTGAACACTAAGCTGATCGATAAAGATCTCATAATGAACCCCATATAAATAATGCCTCCAAATCTTGAGCAAAAAGACTACCACCGCCAACTCCAAGTCATGAGTGGGTAAGTTGCTCTCGTGAACTTTCAGCTATCTAGATGCATATGATATCACACGACCCAGCTGCATCAATACATAACCAAGCCCAACCACTGAAGTATCACAATACATTAAGCCTTGACTCTCTACTGGCAAAGTCAACACCAGAGTTGAAGTCAATAAGGCCTTAAGACTCTGAAAACTATCCTTACACTGATCCGACCACTGAAATGGAACATCTTTCCTAGTCAGCCTAGCCAAAGGTGCTGCTATGGAAGAAAACCCCTCAATAAACCATTTGTAATATCCTGCCAACCCAATAAAGCTGTGAACCTCGGTAGGAGTAGTAGGTCTTGGCCAATCACAAACGGCTAAAATCTGCCCTAGGTCCAATCTAATCCCATCTTTAGACACCACGTGTCCTAGGAATGCTACAGACTCAAGATAAAGCCGATGATCTCTCAAAGTATGAAGTATAATCCTCAAGCGCTTCTCATGATCTTCCTCACTCAATGAGTATATCAATATGTTAATAATGAAGACTATCACAAACGAATCCAAGTACGGTCTGAGCACCCTGTGCATCAAGTCCATGAAAGCTGCGGGAGAATTAGTCAACCCAAAAGACATCACCAGGAACTCATAATGGCCATAATGTGTCCTGAATGTTGTCTTAAGAATTTCCTCTGCCCTAACCCTGAACTGGTGGTAGCCTGACCTCAGATCTATCTTATCAAACATGGAAGAACCCTGAAGCTGATAAAACAAGTCATCTATATGCGACATTGAATAATTATTCTTCATAGTCACCCTACTCAGCTATCGATAATCAATACACATTCGCATCGATCCATCTTTCTTCTTCACAAACAGAACTGGAGCACCCCAAGGCGACACACTCGGCCTAATCAAACCCTTAGCTAACAAATCCTGGAGCTGATCCTTAAGCTCCCTCAACTCAGCTGGAACCATACGATGCAGAGTAAGAGAAATAGTTTTGGTGCCCGACTCTAACTCGATAGCAAAGTCAATATCTCTCTCAGGTGGAAGGCCTGGCAGGTCGATCAGAAACACATCTATGAAATCTCTAACCGCAGGAACTGACTCAGGAGAAGAAGTGTCTGCACTAGCATTTCGGACATATGCTAGATAAGCCAAACACCCACGAGAAATCAACTTCCTAGCACAAAGGCAAGAAATGACCCTAGACGATGCGCCGCTAACAGAATCCTGTCACACAACTGGGGATACACCAGGCACAGCTATGGTAACAGTCTTGGCATAGCAATCCAAAGTCGCTTGATAGGGGGATAATTAGTCCATACCCAGAATCACATCAAAATCTAACATGTCTAATATCATCACGTCACCCCAAGTCTCCAAATCACCAACAACAATCATACAGGATCTCACAATTCAATCCACTACTAAAGTATCACCTACTGGGTACAAACAGATACAGGAACATATAATGGCACACTAGACAACCCTAAATAAGGAACATAGTAGGAAAAAACATGTGAACATGTAGATCCAGGATCAAACAAAGTTAAAGCTGACTGGCGGCATACAGAAATTATACCTGTGATCAGCACATCCAAGGCCTCTACATCCAGTCTACTCGGGACCATATAAAACTGACGTTGACCTCCACTAGACCAACCACCATCCCTACCATGCTGAGCACAACCTCTACCTTGAATACCACCTCCTCTAGTCGCTGGCTGCACTACTCTAATAGGCTAAGCTGGTTGAGCGGCTGGCTAAACTGTACCCCGCTAAGGGCACTCTCTAGCATAGTGACTGATGACATCATCCACACTCATAGAAAGACCCTGACAGCCTACCTTGCCAAGATCAACTAGCTGAATCAGTATAGCTACCGTAGCCTGATGCCCAGAAGATATACCCCTCGCAGACTGACCACTATAACCTTGTTGACTACTCTGACCCTGCTCAAACTGAGACCCACCTGAGGCCTGAAGTGATGCCTGAACTGGCCATCTAGTCTGACCCTGATGCTATTGTGGTTGATATCCTTGGCCCCACTAGCCTAAAACTCTACCACTGAAGCGGGAACCGCTATAGTTACCCTGATATTGTGGCCTCTTATCTCTGGCCCCCAAATTATGACGGTACAAATCCTTCATAGTACGAATGTAGTCTGTGATAGCCTAGAAAGATCACCCACTGGAAACTAGGACCTTAGTTATCTGCCTAAGCTCTGTCCCCAACCCCCAAATAAACCAACAAACTCTGTCTGGCTCGGTAGAAATTATCATTACCCCAAATGGAGCTAACTGGTGAAAATGAGTCTCATACTCAGAAACGGACATAAATCCCTGCATCAGTGTGGTGAACTGCTCTTTGCAACCCTCATGATAACTCTGAGGTAAGAACTTATCCATAAAGGCCTCTTATACTTTATTTAAGTCAATTGAGGAGATGTAGACGGTCTGTAAGCTACCTGGGCCCTCCACCATAGCTTAGCTGGGCCCTCCAGCTGATAAGTAGCATAACCTACTTGTAAGTCTCCAATAACCCCAGATGATGTAGAATCTCCTCACAAGTAGAAATAAAGTCATGCGGATCCTGACAAGGAGTATCGAAAAACCTTAGCAGTGCCGATCTCAACAACCTACCCAAAGCCTTCTTCTTTGTCTCTATCATAACTTGGCGAGGATCAAGAGGCTGAGAATTAGAAGGTACTGGAAGAACATCAGCACGGAGAGCCACAGTAGTAGGTTGCGCTCTTAAACTCTAAACACTCAGAGCTACCCCCTGAGCGGATGTTTGTGCCACATCTGAAGGCTTGCCCTCAATCATACCCAATAGCTGGAGAAGTAGACCTTGGATATCTGATGAAGGAGTTGGGGTTGGTGTAGATACGGATGTTGGTGCCGGTCCTAGTGGCACCTGGGCTATCCCCAGGTACACGGGCTGCTGCTCTGGGACTAACTCAGGCTCAACCTCAACCCTAGCAACTCTAGAAGGTGCTGGTTCTCGGGCACGTCCCCGACCTCTACCCTTTACGACCACCCCGGCCTCTATCTAGAGTCAAGGGTGCTGGAGTTGAAGGCTCTACCTCGCCTATTATCGAAGATCTCGTACGAGCTATCTGCAGAAGAGTAAATAAGAACAAATATGATTTCCAGGAACTATTTATAATAAGATGCATGATATAGAAGCAATAAAAGATCCATGTTTCCTAAAATGCCACTATAGCCTCCCAAAGATTGAGTACGGACGACTCCGCCCTGATCCACAGGACTCTACTAGACATTGGCTCCTATATTGATGACACCAGTGAACGTAGTCTCTGATACCAAGCTATCACGACCTGATTTCTCAGATCATAATGGCACATGTAGCGCAGAAAGGTTAATGGGCTACTATCTAACTAAGCAAGCGGAAGAAGCAATATATAAGCGGAAGCAAGAGATAAAGGTAAAGAAATATAGCAATGGAATATATATATATATAGGACAACTAAACCATCCCATGACCTGATATTACAGTACAGAAGCCACTATGAAATACTGCGTACAAAGGGTACAAAAGTATATATATCTCTGAATAACAAAAGAGTACATAGTACAAAATAGGAGATAAAAGCTAAGCCTCAGCCGCTAGGAGCTCACCCTAGTCTCAGATGTCTAGAAGACTGCATGAGTCTCCACGCAATTAACAGCGAGAACTCACACTAAGATCTGCACTAGAAAAATGTAAAAGTGTAGTATATGCACCAATTGTAAAGCAATGGGTACCCAGTAGGCATCATAGGTCGACTGAGCATAGATAAATAATAAAAGAAGTAAATAGCAGAATGAAAAATGGTAGTCACAAAAGCAAACAGAGAATAGTATATAGAAGCTAGCACAGATAGAATACAAGGATAATACAACCAAACTAAGCTAGCCACAAGAGATATATATAACACAGAACACAAGTGAAGGGAAGAAGAACGCACCTGGATCCTTGCAGCAACATTATATATAAAGGGAGTTTAAGAAATAGGCGGCATACCGGTAACCTCAAGTAAAAAGGGAAGGAAGGAAAGTAACTGAACATAGACATTCTAGCAGTGAATCAAAAAAGGTAAGGATGATCAAATAAACCCACAAGTCACTATAGAATGAACCAATACTATAATGGGATAATAATAAGAATAAATCTACCTACAGTCCCAACGGGCGCCCATACACCCAAGAAATACATACAAGTGAAAACAAACTCTCTGGAATCCCATACTACCAGAGCATACACTTAGAAAACAGGAAACAAGGGTGGAATCAAACACAAATGCATGATATGATGATATAGGTGAAACCAGGGGGGACAGTAGTACTGTATGTAGCTTCTCCGGCGTTGATAGGCCCAGTAGTTAGGATCCATGGAAGGATGCACCTGTATACCTTAACTAAAACATATACCTATCCTCTGGCACCCATAGCATGTAGCCCCTGGTCCAGAGTCTATCCGGGTCTAAATCATTAAATCATGTCTCAACAACCCCAATAAGGGTTCCCAGAGCATAACCGGGTCTAAATCAGTAGTAAAATAAGTCTGACTCTATGGCTCAACTGAGTCTAGTGTAAGTGTGAAAATGGTGATAAAATCATTATTTAGTCTCTTTTACCCCAAGAAGATCCATAAAATTAGTTCCAAACCCTTTTATAACCATTTTTACTAAAAATGCGCCCTCAAGGCCATGCAAGGTTTAAAAAATCAATTATAGTAGGCCCATAACCAAAGTAGTGGTAAATAATGCAAAAAACTCTTTATATGAATGATAATGATATGCTCAAACACAATCAACATCCCAACGGCTCACAATCAACCTATCGGCTCTGCATAGGCTCCAATCGGTCTACAGCACAGATAAGCAGCTCTACAATCATAATACCAATATCTGGGACTCATGGACATTCCAAAATAACCCACCATCTATGGTCCAGAGGCATAAACAAGGCCACACAGGGCCACAAGGGTATACTACCAACCAAAGAGAATACTACAATGATACAAGTGAAATAAGACAGATAGAAATAAAGTGGACAAGGTCTGGGTGTCAAGCTAGTAAAAGTCAACCCAAGGATGCTAATTAGTACAATTATAGCCTATAAACGTAAAGTCTAATATAGAGAAGACCGTAACCTACCTGTCGTCCGATGACAAGCTGCTAGAATAACGATGTCTAAGCCTGAACTGCTCTGAGAAGTCCCAAAAAGCAATCACACTATCAAGAAGGTAATATACGCATTAAAAGAAGACTAACAATACCCATATTTCTTAAAGTATAGTTGGGTCAAAATTCAGATCAAAAGCGGGTCCATGGGTCTCACAACTCAAAGCCAGAAAAGAATAAGCGCATGATGATACCAACACCCCCATGAGTGCATGCTCCAAAATTGAGTAGATTTAGCCAACAACAAGGGCTCAAAAATAGCCCATTAAATTAAAGAACCAAGAAGGGAATTAAAGAAGAAAATATAAAAATAAAAGGGACAGTTTACCTACCATGAGGAGAGGGAGCAAGTCTACAGGAAGAACTATGCACAACCATAAACCTGCAGCCCCAATTAAGCACTACAAACCAAATAAGAACCCCAAGTTAAAAAAAGTACAGCAATAGAGGTTTTTTCCATGGGGAAGAAGAAATACAAGGAGAATACTTACCAAATAAAGAGGGAAACTACAAAATCCTCAATTTGATAAAGTCCCATGGTTGAGAATTGACTTGGAGCAAGTTTTAGGAGAGGGAAATCAGTTTTGGAGTGAGAGGAAATAAGAGAAATGGACTGAAATTTTAAGGACAAGGGATTTTATATTGTAGGCCGCAGGCTAGCGCTATTATGTTGGCCCGGTGCCATTGGCACTGAAGGGACTGGGCACGCATAGGCACGACCATGCCAGAGGGGCACTGGAGGCCGGCACACTTCCTAGCACCATTAGTGCTAGCATGGCACCATTGGTGTTGAAGGGGAGCAGCAAGCAAGCGCGATCGCTCTGCCTTGGCGTCATTTGCGCTAAAAAAGTGCCTATTGTAGAAAACCAGCAAATATGAAAACTTCCACAGGATGTTTCGGGTATAATCAGAACCTGATACTCACAAACCAAACATTTTACTAGAGTGGAAATGATGTTCCAGACTCAATGGAATCGATCAAAGTTCCATACGAGGTCGTTCCGGAGGAATGTTGACCCAAGTCAACACTAGCTAAAGCCAACCAAACACCCAATATGAGCCCAGCTCACCCGGGACCCAAACTAACCACCTACCTAACCCAAACTCGGCATTCCAGAGCTTATGAAATTGTCAGATTTTGAATCTGATGCTCCGATCATGGAAAGTTGATCAAAGTCAAATGTCTAACTCCAATTGGCCTAAAATTCAAAGAGTGAGATAGAATCATACCAGAAGTTTCCACGCCCTAACTAAAGGTCCAACCAGACCAAAATCCACGTTCTAGAGCTAACAGAACTATCAAAATTTGATTCTGAACATGTTAGCTATGAATGTTGACTAAAGTCAATGATTTCCAAAGTTTAGGCTCTAAAATAAGGAAATGGTCATAAAGACCAAACGAATGGCCAGGACACCAAACCACTAGTCCCAACAAGCCATAAATGACTTGGGGCCACTACATGAATGCTCTAACAGTATAAAGAAAGTGAAAATGCAGAAATGACCGGAAGGGTCATTACACATAGAGAATCATAAAGTGGGATAAAGTCTGAGTAGTCCCCAAATTAAAGAATGTCATTATTTCATCCTTTGGTCATACAGGTAGTACCTCATACCTTTATTAATATATTGCAACACTAAGGATGGTGAAAATCATTAAGTGTGGATGAGGATGACAACTTGGATACTTTTATAATTATACTAATATTTAAATTTGTAGGGTGTCATATTAATAGTTAGTGTTGTTGATACAATCCTTCGTTTTTGTATTTGATTCTTTTCTTATGGAGTCCTTTGAACTGTATGCCTTAGTAAATTTTTGATAATTTTAGGACATTTTAAAAGAAATAATTTTCATTAGTTTTTGTTTTTAGGAATATAAGATAAGAGTAATCTGAACGCCTTAAATAAGCTAAGTGCTTAACCTAGACTTGTTAAAATCACATAAGAATATCTCCTAGAAACATTGTGCATAAAAGATAGATATTCGAGTTGAGACATGCAGGCTCTAAGATTGACTCTAAATGAAGTATAAAGAGCTTTAAAATGTGTACATTGAACTAAACTTACTTTTCTAGGTACATAGAGAGTTGATAGTGATCTAAATTGTGGTTTATGTGCCATTGTGTGGTGAGTTTTTGCATATTCTGAGTTCTGCATTGATATCTAAAACTTGTTCGGTATGTGTATGAAGCAAAATAGAGTAGAGGTTTGTATGACATGAATAAGGTATTTCTTTGAAAGCTAAATTTTGACCAACGTTTTGCCTACCATCTCATTATCCATAGTTAGCCCCTTTAAGTCTCTTAAGCCTATTTCTTGGATAGTAAATTAGCCTTTTCCCTTTTTTATTTAACTTGTATTAATTTAATCAGAAAGTCCTTAGTGTACTTTGAAAGCTAAGACTTAAGACGTAAAGGAATAGAATAGTGAGTCAAGAAGAAATTGGTATGAAAGAAAAAAGATAGAATAAAAAAGTATTCGTGCATAAAGATAGTAGTTGTACTAAGGTGAGCAAGTTGAAAATGAATAAAGAAAGAAAGTATAGAAATTTCTCATTGCTTACAATGATTTGAAAAAAAGGGTGAGTTCTTAAAAAGAAAGGATGATGTAAAGAGGGAATAGAAGAAAAGGTTAAAGATTGGTAGAAGAAGAAAGGAAAGTTGAGAAGATTAAAAGTTGTAAGTCTTAAAGTGCATAAGGAGAGTAGTCACTATTTTAATCAAATATTCTTCACCCGTCTCTTAGCCGACATTACAACCAAATAAATACCTTTTTATTCTATGTTTTTATGCCTGAGTTGATGGAGCAAAACAATAAGGGCAAGCCTATGGTATATCATGCATACATGCAAATTCTTTTGAGAGAGAACTTGTTTTATTCTTTTATTTATATGCCCCAAAATTGTTATGTATTGTGAATTATGTGTGAGGGGGGATCTCTCTTGAAGTGAGGGCACATAAGTGAAGTAAGATTGGTGATCTATATGACATCTTTGCTTGATAATGTGATGATTATTTTCCCAACATATCATGTTAGAGAGTCAATTTTAGAGGTTTCATCGTCTTGATAGAAGTCTCTAGTTTTGAATTGTGCAGCGCACCTTGTTTGAGAATCACTTGCTTGTAATATCTTGGCAATCTAGGTAAAGATAACCTAAAGAGCTTGTATAGTTGAAGGAAGGTTTAAACTAAAAGGTTCAGTGGTTGTTCAAGGATGAACAAAAGTTGAAGTGTGAGGTTGTGATGTGGGTTTGATATCCACTCATTTTCACAGCTTTTTGCCCATATTTAAGCCTTGTTTTAAGGATATTCTTGCTTGATACTTGTAGTTTATGCTTGATTTCATGATCTAGCACATGTAAGGTGTTTTAAGTATTTTAGATGAAAAGATGAAAATATACAAAAAAGGAGCATAAAAGAGCAATTTTTTCAAAGTAAAATCCTATAGCAACGTCGGATCCTCGTAGGGAAAGTTCCATGGGAGAGAGGGGTAAAACATACACACTATCTAAAGTTTACACCCTGAGAAGGGAAAAACCAGGTCAAGCAAGAAGAGCTCGCAGCACAAGTCTAGGGACACGTGCAGAAAGCTCGCACCATGAGTATTGATGTTCGAGGCAAATTTTGCCCTACATTCCTGGTCCCACTTGGATGGGTCTTTAGAATATTTTTAAATACTATAAATATACCCTAGGTCTTTTGTGACTCAGATTTTGGCAGAGGAAGAATAAAGGAGCACAAAGCTTCAACTTAACACCTAGGGTTATTTCTATACTTTTACTTAGCTTATTTTATCGTTCATATTACACTATTGCTTTGTAATTGAATTATGAATGCCTAAAATCCCTCTATCTAGGGTTGTGTCCATAGTACGAACATCGATATATTTATATAGCTTACTTTTGCAGAATCTACAATTATATTTTATTCTCTTAACCTTGTGATTACTATTCTATTATTTTACGACTTATAAAATAAATGTATAATTTTTAGAAAAACTCAATAGATGGAGTCTAGAAATAAAACATGAGTTAAGGGAAGTAGGATGCGTTAATTAACGGATTTGCGGCTAGAACGGAGACGTACTTAGATCGCTCTACTTGGATCAAATACAAGAAGATAACTTAATACATTTGAATTGGTTCATATATCCCCCCCTCTCAATGATGTAGTTAGGTGTCCAATGTAGAAGGTTAGAGGCAGGGGCGAATCTAGGTGGAGCCTAAGCGGTTCACCTGAACCACCTTCATTGAAAAATTACACTGTATATATAAGGTCCAATTCTAATTTGATGAGTATATATATTAAAATGAACCCCCTTCATTAAAATGAGTATATAATTCTAAGGGGGTTCAAAAACTGCCTTACGTCCTGGGTTCAAATCCCAGTGCAGCAAGCCTTTTCCCCTTTTTTATGCTTTGAAAAATAGAAAGTTAATATCAACCCTGTGATTCATCAATTTGGTTGAATCTTAATCACTCTTAAACAATTGTACAGTATAGATGATGTGAATACGCCATGAGCTATAACCCTAGGTCTTAATAACTTTGTGAAAAACTCTTAAATCTTCCATGCAATCGCTTTAATCTTATAAGTAGAAGTAACAAACAAAATCCCATCTTTAAAATCAGACAACACTTACTTTTACAACCATAGTAGCATATCGCTAGCTTATCAGCATAAGTCCATGTGGGTTCGACAACCTTGATTGTTTTACAATCACTTTTATTACGTGCGACTATGTACACTTTTGTGAAGGCCGACACCACAACCAGCAACAGCTGCTCGATCCTCTAACCGTCTACCCAGATTAGACTTCTAACTATATTACTGAGCGGGGATAGTCAAATAATCTGAATGTATTTATTTATCTTGTTGTATTTGAGCCAAGTAGGAAAAACTACGTATGTCTTTATCCTAGCCATAAATTCATCAGCAGAAGCATCCTTCTCCCCTTAAACCACGTTCTATTTCTAGTGTCCGTCTCCTATGCTTTTATCCTATTGCTAGCGCAACAGAATAGTAAGCACAAGATTTAAAGAACAAAATGTTATGGTAGAATCCGTAATAATAATCTATTCAAAGAATACGACGTTCATACTATAGCCATAACCCTAGAAAGAGAGCTTTCCATCTCTCACAATGTTATTACAAAGCCTTAATTAAAGTAACAATAAGAAATAATGTTAAAGAAAGAGATAAAGAAGTAACCCGAGAAGTATTGAGCTTTTGCCCTTGCTCTGTGCCTCCACAATGTTCCTCGTCATGTAAAAATGATCTAAGAGGGATATTTACAATATTTAAAATGCTTAAAAGGCCCCTCTAAGTTGTACTAGGAAAAGGAGAAATTTTCCCCATCTTGTTGGGAGCTCACGGGGCGAGGGGCACCGCTCGCCCTGGAGCTTATGCCGCTAGGCTATTTTGCTCACCATGGGATTTTTCTTGCAGGGTGTGAACTTCAAAGAGGGGTGAAAATCGACCCTCTTTCACCTTGGGACTCGCTCCTTGACCCTCTGACTTTGACTTAGATTTTACTTCGTGAAATCCTATCATTTTTTCTTCAACTTTGTCCACTTTTATCTCTTTTAACTTAAATTGCATAAAACACCTTACATAAGTGAAAAAATATGGAATTAAGCTAAATTATCCTCAAAAAAAAGCATATGTATGGGTAAAAATAATAAAAAGAGTATTTACTACCCCTAAATCATTGGGTAAGATTTAAAATATCTACATTTGCTAGAAGGTGCAAGTAGCACGCATTAAGGATAAAATGGTAAGAAGATTGTTTGAGATGGTTTGGACATGTTTTACATCGATCTATGGATGCATTTATTCATAGGTGTTAAACTATGGTAAGTCAAGATGCTAAAAGGGGATATGGTAGACCTAAAATCACATAAAAAGAAGTTGTCTCAAAAGACCTATAAATTCTTGGTATATGCAAAATTAGCTAAAGATAGTGAACAATCAAAGGAAAAGATCCATATAGGTGATATTTACTAGTTGAGGATATGTTTTAGACATGTTAGAAAACTTATTATTATTATTATTATTATTATTTATTTATCAAATATCAATATATATAAACTTATTTTTTACTTTTATCTTATTTAGTATGAAGATATGAAATGTAATAAGACTAAACTCCTATAATGGTATCCCATGCTAATGTATATAGAGTGTTGGCTTACTTTGAACACTCTAGTTTCTTCAAAGTAAAGTGCCAGAGGAACAAAGTAAAATGAAAAATCTAAAATTATATACTTTCCAAAGTAGAGATATAGTATTCTTTTTGGAACAAATTAAAAAGAAAAGATGTCACATAATATGAGAGAGAGAGATAGGAGTACTATTTATATATGATAGCTTATAATTTTACTTATTAGTTTGACTAAATACATTGAAGGCCCCTCAATTTGAAAATAATTTTTTATTGTAACACTTAAACCAATGGTAGTATCGATTAAATACCTGAAATGAAGATAAACTATATCTGTTAGTGATACTCTGCTGACATAGGAAAATATGTATAATTCACCACTTTTGAATATGGAAGAATTATTTTTTCAATCTCCTTACTCTTCCCCTCATTTGTCATCATCTCTACCACATAATTGCTTTGCCACCACCTCTTCCATCAACAAAAGAAATTGCTTTATCGACTATCTTTCTTTGCACCAAAAATCTCACAAGAAACAGATGCCACCACTCAATACTATAAAGATCACCATTATAACATGGACCAAATAGAAAAATATCTATAAACAAACTCATTATTGTCGGCCTCACAATGCTAGCAACAACCTCTATCCAAACTCCACTACAACATCATATTCTCCGATCAAAGATTCTCACCAGAACTCCCTTTTACCATTTTTACATCAAAAATCAACACCAAACATCCTCCTTTTATGCCTCTCATGTTCATCTTTCTCCACTTTTATCTTCTAATCCATTGATCTAGTGTTATATCATCATATTTTCCACTAGATCTTCACCTTTAACAACTATTAGATTAATAAAGAAGCAAATCAGACTCACTAGTCACCCTCCCCGCTACTTTTGCACCATTTTATAATGACACACCAGTTTATTTTCTATTTTTTATTTTTTTCTGCATTTTAAACTTTCTCAAAGCGGCTACAGGTCAACTATGACCTGTCAGGACTAACGATTCAGTGCCTGGGATGTTCGTTAGGTCGTTATGGCCATTTTCCTATTTTAGAACTTGAACTTAGAAAAAATTTTACTTTGGTTAACTTTCTTAGTAAACGTTCTCAAAATCAAATTCTAATAGTTCAATTGATCCAGAGAAGGGATTTTAGCCTCATGAGACCCTTGGCTGGGATCTAGGAGCTTTCGATTTGGGTTTGTCTTGGTTTCTGTGTTTTCCGGTCAGTTAGGCCTGTAAAGTTGACTTTGGTCAACATTTGGAGAAGACGGCCACGGATGGCAATTTCATCAGTGTTGTTAGCTCTATAATGTTGACTTTGGTCTAGAGAGATCTTTTGTTTGGGTCTCGAGGCTTTTGGACTTGTTTTGGGATATTGGGTTTCGAGTTGGTTTTGGGCATAGGGTCCACTTTTCATTAAAATGATCTCCATTAGGAGTTTCCTCATTTCCGTTGAGTCTTAAATGTTATTATTGGTAGGATAGCATGGTTTGTTTGATTTTATGAGGTTCTGAATGAATCCCGAAGGTTCATCGGGTGACTTTTAGCCTTGGAAGAATGCTAGTTGTTGTTGTGTGTTGTAGACCAGCTTGGTCATTGTGACCGCGAGGTGGCCATTGTATTTGTGATGGTCTAGTTTCTTTACCATTGCAATCGCATGGATTGATTCTCACGATCATAATAAAGTAGGTAGGGACCGACTTCAGCTTGCTCTATGCGATCACGTGGCTGGACCATTGCAACCGTGATGGTCTGGACAGCGTTACCTCAGGATCGCGTGGCGAAGCCGGTCCCCGGATGCAAGTAAGTCAACCTTCGAGAACGAGAACAAAAGATAAAAGAGAGAGCTGAATTCAAAAAGTAAGGGAAGATAACAGATAAAGAATCGGTAGCAGCCTTAAGATAGATAAAAAGAGAAGAATTTTTGCTTTCTTCTCAATCCCTCGTGACCACGATGAAGGACCCTTGGCAGCTATTTAAGCTGCCAACTTCATTTTCTCCTCCATAAATTTGAATATCCTCCATTGTTGAACATTCAAGCTCTGTTCCCAGCCCTATTGTTCTTCATCCTTGGTTTGGTAAGTCCCTCTCCGTCGCCCCTTTCTCTTTTGTGTGGTGTTATTATCATTAATTCCATCAAAATTCTATTGGTTTCCCTTGAAGATTCTCTTGAACTTGTAGGACTTCGGGGCTATTTTGGGCCCTGAAACAAGTTCCATTTGCGCTCAACTTTTGAGCATGGGTTCCTTGACCCATTGCGGATGTTATTGTTATTTTTGTTTTCAGTTTTGTCACGCGTATCTTGAGGGTCATTTTTTGACCTGATTTTTGGCCCGAATTTCTATATAGTAATATGAGTGTCAATCTTCTCATCTTGACCCTTGGATTGTGTTTATGCTAGTGTGGCAGCTTTCTGAGGTTGTTTAAAAGGGGAAGGCACATGAATGATGGTTCATATTTGCGGTTCATCCCCGAGGTAGGTTATGGTTTACTTTCCTAGACTGAGTTTAGTTAGATTTTATATTATATATGTTACTGTAACGTTAGGTTGGATTATAGATAGTATTAGGCTTAAATCTTGTGAATTGTATTAAATTGGCCATTTCGAATATCATATTAGTTTTATTTCCTGTTATCCTTAGTCTAGGAGTTCGTAGTATAGTTATAGCCTGTTTAGAATCCCTGGTAAGCTTTTAGGTGGTTTTAGAGGTAGAGTTTATGCTTTTAGTAGTTTTCGTAGTTAATTTCTATTGTTTTCGCCTTATTTATTGGTGATGTGTGTAATTGTGGGCCCGAGGCCAGAGCTTAGATTTGAATGGAGTTTCTAGGTTAGTTCTCTTAGTTGGAGGGTAGTTTGCCCTGTTTTGCCTTGTTGCATGCTATATTCTTTAAACAGGGAAATTTACATGCTCATATTTCATTTACATGCCTATTGGTACGGAAGAGAAAGATTTTCGGGGGTTTTGGTTCCAACTTGAGATTTACTACGGTTATCATAATTTTTGGATTTTAAAAGAGTTATCTTGGCTTTTACTACTAATTTTGAAAAGGAAAAGAAAAGTATTACCTTCATACATTATTGATAAGCTCGATGTTCCCTTTCGGGCGCCCTAATGTACCATTTCGGGTTTACCTTTATACATTGTTGATAAGCTCGATGATTCAAATTTTGGGCACCCCAATGCATTTTTTCGGGTTTTTACTTCTATGGACCTTTTGATGAGCTCGATGTTAAATTTTGGATGCTCCGAGTATCAGATACCGAGTTCTTACTCATTTATACTATTATGCACTCATGCATCACAACATCTTCCATCACATTGCATTGGCTTGAGTGTATTTGGATTATCGGTTGTCTGGATTGACTTTGTTATTATTTTCCTTCTTGTTGGTTCAGTTAGTTCTTTTTTTTAGATTTTATAATAGATTTAGGTGGATCCTTGCAACACACCGAAATTTGATTCAGCTTTTAAACTTAGAATTTTTGAAAATTTTTTGAACATTCCAGGGATTATGAGTCCAAACCAAGGGTCGTGGATTGGACCATGAGTCATGGAATGAACTCGTGGATAGTACTCTACAGGCTTAGTCTCTGATCTGAAAACCATGAGTGAGTTCTATGGACCGTAGTTTGTTCTACGGATTGTACTGTTCACTCGTGGAATCAGACCTGAGGGTTGCCTGTTCGCCAGGAACCACGAGTGACGGACCGTACTAATCACTCTTGGAACTTGATCTGTAGCTGAACACTTAGGCCTAGAACCACGAGTCATGGTTTAGTCTACGGCTTGTGGATTGCACTTGTGGAACCTGAAGCCGCAGTTTTAATAGCTTTTTTCTAATTTAAGTCCCTGGGTTATTTTGGTATTTACCCACCCTCTTAACTCTTATGTGAGGTTGTTTTGGACTCTTTTGGTAGGGTTTCATCCCTAATTAACCTAAGTCCTCTCCTAAACTTCCATTTTCCTTCCAAAGTGGAAAGGGTCTCTCAATCTTAAAGCTCCAAGTTCCTAAGTCTCCATTTCTCTTCACCCTAGATCAAGAAAGCTTCAAATTAGGTATGTGGGTATTCAATAAGGGAATTCCTTCACCCTTATGCCCAAAACCCTAATCTTCTAAATTGATTTTATGAGTTTCTAAATTAGGGTTCTTACCCAAATTGGGGGAAACTTGTGTAATCAGTTTTAAAGCATAAATCCATGATTTCTCATCTCTTACCCGTGATTTATTTGAGATTCCTTTATTGTTTTCAAAAGCCCATATGATTGAGAAGGATTTATAGAGAGATTTCACTAAATTGCATGTTTTCAAGTGAAATTGGCCTGTTTAGATAACATGGCCTCAAGTATTATGAAATTGCATGCTTAATTCTTCAAGCTATCAATTTAGAAAGAAAAGTATGTTTTGAATTATGGCTATGCTAATCTTTAAGACTTATGATTTGAGAATTGCATGACATAAGATATGCCCTTATGCTTTTCAAATAGTTTGGCATTAGATATGTCACAAGTATCATATGAGCTATATGTATGTTTTGGGATAAGTATTTAGCACCAAGCAATGAGAGTTCTAGATAACCCAAGTCCAAAACTATGTTGCCAGCGTAGGTTATGTATCGCCCAATAGGCTTATGAATGTGGTTCCATGCTATGACATTATTGTGCCTTGTGCCTTAGCGGGGTTTAGGGCAGCTTTGCCAACTAGGGTTATATAGTTGGATTATGGTGTCCCGTACCTTGGCATGGTTTGGGGCAGCTTTGCTAACTAGGGTTATATAGTTAGATTCTATGTAGTTCACATGGTCTATTGTCGGTTATAAGAAACTCCCGTATGACTATTTTCAAGTTTTCTAAGTCTTATGATATCTTATCTTGAGGTTTGACTTCTACCTCATGCTTTATTCTTTAATTATTATATCTACTTATGATTTCTCTATTTACGCATGAACTCAGTTTTAAGTATGTTTTATCATGACTCTGTATATCTCACATACTCGGTACATCCTATAGTACTGACACATATTCTTGCGTTGTATCCTTTGATAATGCAGATACAGCTTCCCACTCACAGATTCATGGCTAGAGGTTAGCAGGTGTCTCAACTTTGAGTGGTGAGTCCTTATCCTTTGAGAACTAGTATTGGTTTAGCTACTTCTATGGTTTTTCTCGTAGTTCTTGGAGTTAGTTGGGGTCTTGTCCCAGCAACTCATTATTCAGTTTAGAGGCTTTTCAGAAATAGTTAGAGGTTCTGTATTTGAGGCTTCAGATTCTGTTATGTTTATATCTTGATCTATTGATGACTCAGTTTGCTTATCTCTTTAGTTTAATACTTGCGCTAAGTGTAGCTATGCTTGCTTAAGTCATGCTAAGACCAAGGGTTAACTTGGGGTAATTGTGGTCTTGGGTCCCGTATTACGCCTTGGGGGTAGCCTCGGGGTGTGACAATCCTTGTGTTTAGCCTACTTTTTTGTAATTTATATTATGTATTATCTTTCAATGCTCGGTCGGTCTATGATGCTTACTGGGTACCTATTGTTTTGGTACTCATACTACACTCTGCATCTTTGTTTTCTGATACAGTACCCAGTTGATCCTCCTATCATTCGAGGCCTATTGTAGTTTGGATCGCGGTGAGCTCTCAGTGTCTTGGAGACTTTACATGCTTTCCATCTATCATTCATATCTATATTTTGTATTTTGGATAGAAAGAGTCTGTTATATAGCTATTTCGTACTTTAGATGCTCTTGTACCGGCGACACTAGGTCTGGGTTTGTTCTTTTGTATGTTTTATCTTCTCGGTCACCTTAGGGCCACTTTTGTATATTTAGAATAGTTGGTATGTATATATGTTATTGGCCCTATCTCCCTTATATGTATATCTTCCACTTTCTTTATATGAACTGCTTTTATAATCTTCCGTGTTGTTGGGTTTGGCTTGCCTACTGGGGAGTTATGTAGGCGCCATTATGGCCCAGTTTTGGGTCGTGACAGAGTGGAATCAGAGCTCTAGGTTCACCAGTCTCGCCAGTACAAGAGCAAAGTGTCTAGTAGAGTCTCGTGGATTGGTACAATGACATCCATATCTAATCTGTGAGAGGTTATAGGACATTCCTAGGAAAGATTCTATCTTGGTTAATTCCTTATCAAGCTTTCTTGACTTGATCAACTTCTAAGTATCTTTGTTTCACTCTTTCTCAGATGGTTCTGATGTGATCAACAGTGAGTGAGAACGAAGCTCTGCACCTACAGTTAGAGCCCTTACTAGGGGATAGAGTAGAGGTCGACCCAGAGGTTGAGGTAAGGGCCGGGCTACGGAGATAGCTCAGGCCCCAACAAGGATACCGTCACTAGAGCATGAGGTTAGGGTTGAGAAGGTTTAGTATGAGCTGGAGAGTGTGGGGCTAGCCCAACATCCAGCCGGTTTCGTGGCTACTCCAGCGCTGCAGGACACCTTGGTTCAGTTACTTGGGTTTCTCGAGGGTATGACTCTACCAGCAGCTTCACCAGGTACCCTGATTGGTTCTCAGGTTAGAGATGAGGCTCAGACTTCAGCCCAGGCAGCGGCATAGGGTTTAGAAGTGCAGCTTGCTATTGTGGATCCCATATTGGAGGTATTGCCGATCCCTACAGTTGTTTCACTTATTCCAGCCGGGCCCATTATATCTTCTGAGGAGTAGAAGATGCTTGGTAGGTTTCTGATATTAGGTCCTCCGAGGTTTTCAGGTGCTTCTAGGGAGGATGCGTATGAGTTTCTGACTAGCTGCCAGGAGAGATTGCATAATTTAGGGTTAGTCGAGTCACACGGAGCAGATTACACTGTATTTTAGCTGGATGGTCCAGCGAAACAGTGGTGGAGGTTATATATAGCTTGCTGGCCAGTCGGGTCACCTTCTCTTACTTGGGCCTAATTCTCCACAACTTTTCTAGAGAAGTATGTATCGTGTAGTATGGGAGGGCGGTTGATGGATCAGTTCTCTGGGTTGGAACAGGGCTCCATGATAATTTTTGAGTATGAGGTTGGCTTCCATCAGTTGGCTAGGCACTCCACTATGATCCTGCCCACCGAGCATGAGAGGGTACGTCGCTTTGTTTGAGGATTGACTCTACAGCTCAGATTAGTCACAGAGGGTATGGTGGTGTCAGTCTAGTCCTTCCTGGAGGTAGTATATCATGCCTATACTATTGAGGGTGTACTTTGCGAGGCCCAAGGGGGCAGCGATAAGAGTCCCCACCATCAGGGAAGTTTCAGCGGTTCACAGGCCCGTGGTAGAGGCCACTATGGTAGGGGTCAGCACCAGCAATGTTTCCAGCTAAGCCAGCCTGTTGAGGCGATATTACAGATTATTGAGGGTCATAGTAGCCAGAAGATTGTTCCTGCTCCGCGAGGTGCTCATTCAGGGTCCGTAGGCCATGGTGGTCATTATGATTTAGTTGAGTCTACACAGCGGGGTACATTTGATCGGGTTTGTTATGAGTGTGGCAAGATAGGCCACTTTGCTAGAGAGTGCCCATCAGTACCGCATCAGAGGCGATAGGATCAGATGGTTCAGGCCCCCAGGGCTCGAGCACCACCAGCTAGAGGTGGTGCACAGGGTAGAAGAGGTGATCCCCAGGATGCTAGAGGTAGTCCTCAGTTGGGTAGAGCAGGTGGTCTTGGCGGTTAGGGCCATATATATATAGTTCTGGTCCAGACAAAGGCTGAGGCTTCAGATGCTATCATCATAGGTACGATCTTTATTTGTCATTAGTCTACTTTTGCTTTGTTTGATCCGGGGTCTACCTTCTCCTATGTGTCTGCTTATTATATTATGCTACTCGTCTGAAGTCTGCTTGTGAGTCATTGCTTGCACCCTTGTGTGTATCTACCCTAGTAGGACATTCTTTAGTAGTGGAGCAGCTGTATCGGGCTTATGTGGTGACTATCCTGGGGTACGACACGTGTGTAGACTTGGTTGTGCTTGATATGGTTGATTTCGATGTGATCTTAGGCATGGATTGGCTATCTCCTTATCATGCGGTCTTGGATTGCTTCGCGAAGACTGTCACTCTATAGATGCCTTGTATCCCTTCTATCATTTGGAAAGGTTCCAGTAGCCACATGCCGAGGGGAGTTATATCTTTCCTGAGCGCCCAGCGGTTGGTTGGGAATGGGTTCTTAGCCTATCTTGCCTACGTCTGTGATACTAGTGCCACCTTACCATCACTTGAGTCTGTTCTTGTGGTTTGAAAGTATTTGGATGTGTTTCCTTATGATCTCCCAGGTCTTCCTCTTGATCGTGACATTAACTTTGGTATTGATGTAGAGCTGAACACTCGACCCATTTCTATTTTCTATTAATGAACCCAGATTTGCTCATTTTAAGTTTGTATAAGTGTAATATGTTGTTGCCTTAATTCTGTCTTAGTCATTTATAATTTCCCTTTGTTTGATCATATGTCTATCTCTGTTTCAACTTGGTATTTGATCTGTTTATGAGCAAATTACTAGTGTTCTCAAAATTTATGAAAAAGCTTCCATGCTCTGGGACTGATATGAAAGGAACATGTTTCTCGGATTTCCTTGAAACATGTCACAATTACCATGTCTTAGTAACAAACAAATCTGTTAGGATATTTGTGCAACTCAAGAATGTCTACAAAGGTCTTCATTGAATTTGAAATTGTATGTCATGTATTCGTATGCTTAAATCTGTGCTCTATCCTTAACCTTGTCGTTGAGATATATACTAATCCTTATTCCTCTTCTTTGCATGAACTCCTTGAATCCAACTTGGGTATTCCTTGCATTTTGCTACTTGGGTCAAGCCCAAGTAGTATATCCTCGAGTCTGCCTCCCAAGGCCCCAAAAAAGGGTTAAAAGTTCAAAGAAAAGTGTGGCCTAAAAGCGCTACACACGGAAGCAAATATGCAGGGAAGTCCAAGTAGCGGATAACAGCCCCAATGGGCTAGAAACATAAAAAACTAGACCAAATGATAACGGAAATACAACAAACAAGAAGAAACGAAGGAAAAGATATGAGAATTAATAACTCGGAATTGAAATTATGGGCAACAAGGGGCTAAAACCCTCACCTCCCAATTGATTCCAACAACTAGATACTAATTCAACTCAACTAATCAAGGAAACCTAAATGAAATCCACAAGTGGGAGACCTTCGATTAATTAAGTAAAGAAGTTAAACTAACAATTAAGAGAGTCACCCTAATCACTCACTAATTCCTTAAGGGAATTACACTAAGCCTTACACTAGCAACTACAAGTTTTAGAGTATCAATCTTCAATATGCAAAAACTAGTCTTCCAAAATGAAGAAAAGCTACTACTTATACTAGGGAATAAGAAGACACTAGCTATTACAATTTTGCCCTTAATGAAGTAAGGGCCTTGTTTGGTTGCCTTCTTTTGGGAATTCTTGAATTCCCTCTTCCACCTCACTTTAATAGACCACCCACACATTGTATGCTTTCCTTTGGGATTCTTCAAGCTTCTCCAATGCTTCCCTTTTCATGAACATTGCTTGAAGGTCTTGGAGCTCTTTAGCTTGACTACGTGTGAAAGGCCTTGAAGGATAAGTGTCATCCAAGATAGTACCATCCATGCTTTCCAATCTAGTATCATCCTCCCCTTCTTGAAAATGATTCGTCCTCGAATCCAATTGATCACCTACAACACAAGGAGAAAGATCACTAACATTGAAAACATTATGAACATTATACTCACTTGGTAAGTCAATCATGTATGCATTGTCATTTATCCGCTTGAGCACTTTGAAGGGTCCATCTCCCCTTGGGCTTAGCTTTCCTTTTTGAACTTGTGGGAACCTCTCCTTTCGTAAATGAACCCACACCCAATCGTCCGGGTTGAAAATCACTTCCTTTCTTCCACGATTCTTTCGATTGGCCACCTTTGAATTGTTCTTTTCAATGGCCTCTTTTACCTTGGAATGAATGTTCATCATCTCCTTTGCTCTTTGTTCAGCATCTAGGCTCACAACAACATGGCTAGACAAAGGAGTCATAGTTAATGGAAACAAAGGTTTAAAGCCATAACATGCTTCAAATGGGGACATTCCAATAGAAGAGTGGAAAGACCGGTTATATGCAAATTCTATCAAGGGTAAATGGTCTTCCCAAGTGGTTGGGGTGCCCCTAATCATACACCTAAGCATGCTTCCAAGAGTCCGGTTGACTACTTCGGTTTGTCCATCCGTTTGAGGATGACAAGAAGTAGAAAACATGAGTTTGGTACCAAGTGTACCCCATAGATTCTTCCAAAAATGACTAAGAAATTTGGAATCCCTATCACTAACAATGGTTTGAGGGACTCCATGCAATTTAAGCACATTAATGACAAACAAGGATGCTACATGGGATGCATCATCACATTTATGGCATGGAATGAAATGAGTCATTTTAGAGAACCTATCCACTACCACAAATATGCTATCATGTCCTCTTTTAGTCCTAGGAAGTCCCAACACAAAATCCATAGAAATGTCAATCCATGGACCACTAGGAGTAGGAAGAGGGGTATACTTACCTTGAGGCCGAGTCGTGGATTTGGCTTGCTTGCATTCGAGACATTGTCCACAAATCCGCTCCACATCATGCTTCATCTTTGGCCAATAAAATTGTTCCATAAGGATGTCAAGTGTCTTGGGTACTCCAAAGTGCCCCATCAAACCACTACTATGAGCTTCCTTGACAAACAACTCTCTCCATGAACTCATGGGCACACAAACTCGCCCATTCTTGAACAAGAATCCATCAACCAATTGGAACCTATCAACCCGCTTCCCTTGACTAAGACAATCAAAAATTTCTTTGAAATCGGGATCCATAGAATAGAATCCCTTCAAGCTTTCAAATCCCATCATTTTAGAAGCCAAGGTGTTGACCAATACAAACCTCCTTGATAGAGCATCCGCTACTACATTCTCTTTGCCTTGCTTGTAGTTGATCACATATGGAAAGGTCTCAATGAATTCAACCCATTTGGCATGTCGCTTGTTCAACTTGGATTGCCCCTTAAGATGTTTCAAGGACTCATGATCGGTCCTTATCACGAACTCTTTGTGCCACAAGTAGTGTTGCCAATGAGCCAATACCCTCACAAGTGCATATAATTCCTTGTCATAAGTTGAGTACCGAAGAGTAGCTCCCTTTAGTTTTTCACTAAAGTAAGCCAATGGTTTTCCCTCTTGCATCAAGACACCACCTATCCCAACACCCGAAGCATCACACTCTATCTCAAAAGCTTTATCAAAATTAGGTAGTTGGAGTAATGGGGAGGAACGCAACATGGACTTCAATGCTTGAAAGGACTTCTCTTGTTCTTCCCCCCACACAAAAGGTACATCTTTCTTGATCAATTCGGTTAATGGGGAAGCAATTGAACTAAAACCCTTCACAAAACGCCGGTAAAAGCTCGCCAACCCATGAAAACTTCTTACCTCAGTTGCGTTGGATGGGGTCGGCCAAGTCTTGATTGACTCCACCTTTTCTTCATCAACCTCTATACCACTTGCACTAACCACAAAGCCCAAGAACACTACCTTTTCAACACAAAAAGAACACTTCTTGAGATTCGCGAATAACCTTTCTCGTAGCAAAACATCAAACACTTGTTTCAAATGGCCTACATGCTCTTCGATTGTCTTGCTATACACAAGTATGTCATCAAAGTACACAACCACAAACTTGTTGATGAAGGGTTTTAGGACATGATTCATCAACCTCATGAAAGTGCTTGGAGCATTAGTCAAACCAAACGGCATCACAAGCCATTCATACAACCCAAATTTTGTTTTGAAAGCCGTCTTCCATTCATCACCCGGTTTCATTCGAATTTGATGGTACCCACTCCTAAGATCAACCTTTGAGAACACACTTGATCCACAAAGCTCATCCAACATGTCATCAAGTCTTGGAATTGGATGCCTATACTTGATTGTAATCTTGTTCACGGCTCTACAATCAATGCACATTCTCCAAGTACCATCCTTTTTGGGAACAAGGATAACCGGTACGGCACACGGGCTTAGGCTTTCTTTGATCAATCCCTTTTCAAGGAGTTCTTCCACTTGCCTTTGTAGCTCCTTGGTCTCTTCCGGATTACACCTATAGGCTGGTCGGTTGGGAATTTGTGACCCCGGCACAAAGTCAATTTGGTGCTCAATTCCCCTCAAGGGTGGTAGTCCCGCGGGCATCTCATCCGGAAATAGTTCATCATAGTCCTGTAAAAGAGAAGAAACAATACTAGGCAAAATGCTAGTATCTTGGTTAGCATGCAATAAAAGATTGGTGTTGACAAGGCACACTAAAAAGCGTTCCTCATCCACACCTTTTAGACAATTGTTTGGCTTGGCTATCATACACATGTTCTTCTTATTTTTAGCCAAGTCACTTCCCTCCTTTGGAACAATGGTGGAACTTTCACCTTCACTCTTCGCTTCTTCCACCCTTATTCTCTCCCGAAGCTCCTTCATAGCCCGATAGTCCTCACTCACTTGGTATGGGGTGAGAGGTGCAAGTACATATTTCTTACCGTCAATCACAAAAGCATACTTGTTGGTCCTTCCATAGTGCACAACATCTCTATCAAATTGCCAAGGCCTCCCCAATAATACATGACAAGCCAACATGGGTACCACATCACAAATCAACTCCTCATTGTACTTGCCCACACTAAATCGAATACTTGCTTGTTTGAGGACCTTCATCTCTCCACTCTCATTGAGCCATTGTAGCTTGTATGGGTTGGAATGCCTTCTTGTTGGAATTTGCATACGCTCCACCAAAGAACTACTCACCACATTAGTGCAACTCCCACTATCAATAATCAAAGAACACACCTTATCTTGGATCTTGCACCTAGCATGAAACAGATTCTCCCTTTGGTCAAGTTCTTCTTTGGCAAGGGCTCCCATAATTCTCCTCACAACACATGAAAGGTTGGTATTTACCTTCAACTCTTCATTATCATCAAGTAGGGGTTGCCCCTTTCCATAAAGCAAGCAAAATTTACCCTCTCATCCAACCTTTCTTCCTCATCCCCCGAAGCTACTCTCTCCCCTTCACCTTTATCCCCCTCTCCCTCACTTCTTTCATTATGCTCATCTTCCTCATCGGTTTTATACCCATCAAGAAAAGCAACAATTGTCCTTCTATTAGGACACTCACTAGCAATATGTCCCCTCCCTTGACATCGAAAGCATTGGATGGTAGAGGGTCGAGGAAAGTTGGGTTTTTCAAAGTTACCTCCTTTCTGCTTGTCATTCCCTTTGGCTTTGTAATCAACCTTGACATGAGTGTCGTGACCACTACCTTTAGATGATTCTCGAGGAGTTGGGGTCTTCCACTTATCATTGTTTTTACTCCATGAGGAAGGTGAAAAATTCTTGGCCTTGTATGTCTTCTCATCTTTCCAATCCATTTCGACCTTAGAGGCATCATGGAAAGCCGCTTCAAGATTCTCATAGTGTTTAAGTCTCAAAGGCTTCAAGATATCGGGCCTCAAGTTTGCCATGAATCGTATCACCGTATATTGCATATGCTCCTCAAGCTTGGACTTCATTCTCAAGTTCTCAAATTCATCATAGTATTCTTCAACACTCTTGGTACCTTGCCTAAGCATGTACACCTTCTTGAGAGCTTCTTGGTAGTAATCCGGAGTCAAATACCTATACTCCATTAGACCAACCAACTCTTGCCAAGTGGGCAACTCATAGAGATGACGACTCTCTCGTTCCCTCCTCTTGGATTCCCACCATGTGGAAGCATATCCCTCGAATTGAGTGAGGGCATACTTCGCCTTCAATGATTCCAAGATGTTATTAGTAAGAAAAATCCGTTCACTTTGTAGTTTCCATTCAAGAAATTCATCCGGGTCACTACTTCCCTTGAACTTTGGAAGTGTAACCTTGATCGTGTTCAATCCCCTATCTTGATCATTCCGTTCTCCATACCTAGCTCCTCTATTTCCCATCCTATCTCCTCTATTCCCATAGCGTTGACCTCCTATTCCTTGGTCCCACCCTAAGTCCGGAGGCTGGACCCCTTCCCTTGGCCCTTCATAGTCATCTCTACCCCCATGCTCCCAAAACTCATCATTATTGTGAACTTCATTCATGTCGTCATAGAGAGGATTTTGAAATTGGTGGTTTGGGTAGGGTGTTTGTGTGGTGTTTCGTGGAGGTGATATGTAGGAATCATGTAAGGACACATTTGATGGATTTCGGAGTGGAGTTTGGTATAAAACTTGGTTTGCCACAATAGGACGGTTCTCTTGTGGAGGGCGATAGGGTTGTGGATGTGGATGTGGATGTGGTGTTGGTTGCCTTGGGAGTTTGGAGGGTTGTTTGTTTGGAAGGTGGGTTGTTGGAAGTTTCGGGTTCGATTTTGTGGAGGGTAACATAGTTGGTGAGCTTGCCCCGGAGTAATGGTGGTGGATTGCACCGATGCTCGCCTTGCCTCCTCATTTTCGACTTGGAGTGTCTTCCCTCTATTCTCATTTTCCACCCGTACCAACCTTTCCTCCATACCTACTAACTTCCCATTCATTTCCGCCATTTGTTTGGAGAGGTGTGCAAGAACCTCCATGAGGTTCTCCGAGCTCTCCCCAACTGGACTTGCACCGTGGTGGGACATGGCACCTACAAAACTCAACAAGCAAGGTTAGTAGTAAAAGGCTCACGTACCTCGTATGTAACTCTCAACTCACCTCCTGTGGCGTAGTCTCAAAATTGATAGTGAACTAGCTCCGCTCAATCAACTCAAGGTCACCTATCCTTTGTGGAGGAGTGGATTCTTGTGACTCTTGAAAGAAGGACAACTTGAAAGACTCTAACGGACTTGAATCAAGGAATTAATCAACGAAAACAAGACAAGAAAAGAAGAAGGAAGAAGCACGAAAGAATTCGGACTCAAGAATTAAGTAACAAAAGTAGGAGAAACTACTTGTTGTTGCTTAATTTGGAGAATCAAAGAGATGATTTGATATTTAAAAACTAGTTAACAAGTAATTAAAGATGTTAATTAGATGTTAAATAGTTAAGTAATCAAAGAAAAATGAGTGTAGAAGAAGAAGTTTGAAGTTCCAACACTTAGAAAAATTTTGGAGTCTTAAATGTTTCAACACTTAGAAAAATTTTGGGGTTCCAAAATTTGAGACCCCTAAAAAAAACTAAGTATAGAACCTGCAGATTTTTGCTCTCTGAAATTGGGCAACACGCGCTGCTGACGTGGCAGTCCACGTGGAATTTTTTTTTTTTTTTTTTTTTTTTAAATTCCACTTGTGGACCCAACAAACATCTTTGACTTGAAAAAAATTGGATCAAATGTACCTTTTGGCTTCTTCTTCTTCAAGATGTTCTTGATGAATATCAAAAACACCTAGAACACCAAGAACACACACTAAACACCAACACCTTCAAATGAGCTCGGAATTGACTCAAATTTTAGGATTAGCTTCCCCTTAAAGTAAGGAACAAACCCCAATGGTTTTTAATCTCCAATTCCTCCTCAATCAATAGACCCACTTTCAAAGTTTGTAAAGCTTCAAAAGCTCAAAACCCTTTAATGGCAACTTCACTTCTACAACTCCAAATCGCATGAAATTTGAAATCTAGACTCAAAAAACACTAGGGAACAAGAATCTAGTGTCAAAAACAAGAAATCAAACAAGAAAATTTTCGGATTTTTTTTTTTTTTTGGATTTTGAAGATATCAAATTCCCAAGACTTAGATTTGTGGAAACAAACCTAAACCAAGCTCTGATACCAAATGATAACGGAAATACAACAAACAAGAAGAAACGAAGGAAAAGATATGAGAATTAATAACTCGGAATTGAAATTATGGGCAACAAGGGGCTAAAACCCTCACCTCCCAATTGATTCCAACAACTAGATACTAATTCAACTCAACTAATGAAGGAAACCTAAATGAAATCCACAAGTGGGAGACCTTCGATTAATTAAGTAAAGAAGTTAAACTAACAATCAAGAGAGTCACCCTAATCACTCACTAATTCCTTAAGGGAATTACACTAAGCCTTACACTAGCAACTACAAGTTTTAGAGTATCAATCTTTAATATGCAAAAACTGGTCTTCCAAATGAAGAAAAGCTACTACTTATACTAGGGAATAAGAAGACACTAGCTATTACAATTTTTCCCTTAATGAAGTAAGGGCCTTGTTTGGTTGCCTTCTTTTGGGAATTCTTGAATTCCCTCTTCCACCTCACTTTAATAGACCACCCACACATTGTATGCTTTCCTTTGGGATTCTTCAAGCTTCTCCAATGCTTTCCTTTTCATGAACATTGCTTGAAGGTCTTGGAGCTCTTTAGCTTGACTACGTGTGAAAGGCCTTGAAGGATAAGTGTCATCCAAGATAGTACCATCCATGCTTTCCAATCTAGTATCACCAAAGTCCAAGAGAAATGGCGGTGGGCCTAAAGAGGGCCCACAAACTAGATTTAGAGCATGTTTTAATTATGTCGTTTATTGATGAATTGCTTAGATAGGACTATTTGTATAATTTGGACTCTTTGAAAAACTTTAAATATTTATTTAACTTAGTCCATTTTTTCTACGTGTAGCACCATGAGTTTTATTGCAAGTTATTTCCTTATTAACAATTTATCTTCAAAATTCTCACAAATTTTATTATGTTCTACATGCAAATTCTGTCTATGTTTTCTACGAACAAGAAAATGACTCTTTTTCTAAAATCCCCTCTTTCAAAGTTAGTCATAATAAGAGTTTTCGAAATGAATCGGATAACCGCATGTGAGCAGACATTTTGAGTGCCTTAAAACCCTTCTCGAAATGTTAATGTGAACTTCTTACCCAGATTTCGTAAATTTGAAAGATTTTTATCTCTTTTAAATCTTTCGAATGTTTTCAAAGGTTTTCTTAATTTTCGTTAATTAATTAAGTGGCGACTCTGTTTCAATTAAATTTGGGAATTTCTATAAGTTTTCAAGTTTAATACAAGTTATAAATC
The DNA here is from genome assembly GCA_003996215.1 of Jaltomata sinuosa. Taxonomy (NCBI): domain Eukaryota; kingdom Viridiplantae; phylum Streptophyta; class Magnoliopsida; order Solanales; family Solanaceae; genus Jaltomata; species Jaltomata sinuosa. Next base: position 201,472 of record QJPP01002657.1, read on the forward strand.
ATTTCAAAATGAAGTTGCGTTTTCCCAAAAGTTGAAAAATGCGATAAAACTGAAATGGTGACTATGTTGGGGATTATAGACTAAGTTCTAACCAAAATGATTTCTCTAACTCTTATGTGACTAACTATTTGTGTATGTAATAGATAGTAAAAGTAGTTATTTGTAATTGATGTGTTTAATTCTCGTAAATTATAAATTGTCATTGCATATCATAGCATATTCCGCCATACAGCATACGATTTTATTGATGTTTACGGAGGTTCATGTTTCCATGGCCTCCCACCACAAACAACATTTTCTCGAGAATGCGATAGTTTACGTGTACGTCATGCGTCAAATGACTATCGTATTTTTAACCCAAATTGTCCACTTGGGACCCGGTCTATCTCAAAACGAACCCACTCTAGACACCTACGGTAGAGCGAAACCAAATCCCAAAATAGGCTTTGACCTAAGAAGTCTTAATATCTAAGGGATATTAAGTCCATTAGTAAGACCACCTTGTGTTCGAAAGGGCCCACGGCCTGAAAGAACAATCATCCCCTATGTGCTCAATTGAAGGATGTGATGTCAAGTTGTACGAACTATTGTCCGTTATGATTGGAATACATTTAGATAGTCTTTTATTTTTGAAGATTATCATCCGAAAGGCGTTCGGAATTTGCAAGAATTCCAAGAAGTTCGAGAACGGAGGTCCAACCGCGACGGCCTAGTTTAGAATTGTACCCCTGCGTGGTACTGATTTTGATTTACATTCTTTTTCCCGCAATTTTGTACCCCTTTTATTTAATCAATATGTATAAACATACTTTGGGGCAATGAAACATTTACAAACGACATACACATCCTTCAATTTGTTAGGTCTACCTTTGGCAAAAAAAGGTCACATATTTGTATAGGATGCAATATGAACTGTTATGTGATATAACTGTCTTACATGCTTATGTGTGTTGCTCAAATCAAAGACGAATTGATCCACTCCTATTCAAACATTTTAGAACCCATAGGCAGGATAAAAGCCCACCGCAAAATCCGATCAAAATCGCCCTTGGAATTCTTCAAATTTCCCCAGAAAAATTCAAAGACTTCTTAAAACATTTTTAAGTCTTGTTCAGAAAACAAACTTGCCCTATCCAAACTACATCCTTTCAGGCCCATCCCTTATCCTTAAGAAATTTTCATTTCCCCACTTTGACAAAAATGCCGAAGAATTCAGAAGACATATCAAGTGCTGAAGACTCGAGAAGTCAAATCTCCTTACAGAATCTACTTACCCCAAAATTGATCCTGTCCATTGAAAACCTTCGATTCAATAAATACCTGTGGATCAATTTGCCTTGATGAAAAGCAACTTTTATGTGTTTATTTCTAGTTGAATATCTTATATTGTTTATCACTAATGGTACCTAACACCCTTTGAGTTATTTTACTTCAACAAGTAGTAGAAAACTGATCTGTGTCGACAAAACTGACCGAACATCCCTACTTTACCCACTCAAAAGCACACCTGGATTCATCCTCTAACCCTCGTTTCTATAAAAGGAAAATGACTGATAGCGAAGAGGAGAACGCTTTGGCTGTAAGAGATAATCTTATTGCTGAACAGAATGAAATGATTGCCGAACTTGCAAGAAAATTGTAAAAGATGTAGGAAGAAGTACAAAAAGCCAAAGACATGGCTAGCCTGGCTATCGCAGCCAACACTCCAGATCTGGGCAACTCTCAGCCCCTTTCCAAATTCCTTCAGTCAACTCTGCATTGACTGAAAATCAACCAACAAAATTTTCCTCCTACCTCCACGCCTAGACCCTCCAACGAACCCCTCTCTAACAACCCCCCTCATATCAGATCCTCTTATCAAATCCACACTCCTACTGTCCAACACACTAACCAGAGTAACAACCCAAGTGCCTACCTTCCATAAAACCTCCCTCCAAACTATCAAAATACGCCACCAAATACCTACAGTTCTCAAAATAAACATCCCAATGTCACCAGCGTCACTAACCCTCATAATTACACTCTCACATATCCAGATGCCATTCCACACGTCCATCCCCCACCCGTGCAAAACATGCCACCAACCACCTTCCATACCATGGTAAAACCATACAACGCTCTCCAAGAAAGCCCTGAGTTGGATCATTATTAGGAGAAAGAGAAAGAACTAAGAGCCGCAGAAAAGAAATGTGACCTTGACATGGCATAGATGAAGTAAAAAATGGCAAGGATCAGAGAACTGCGAGGTGCATTATACGAGAAAGGCTATGACTATGATGATCTCTGTATCCATCCCAAAATGGACCTACCAGAAGGATTCATAATTCCCAAGTTTGAGACATTTAACGGTATTGGGAATCCCGAGGACCATTTAAAAAGCTACTGTGACTAGATGGTCGGCGCCCAAAAGAACGGCGCTCTATTAATGAGGTTTTTCAGTCGAAGTCTGAGCGGAGAGGCGTTGGAATGGTTCACCTCTCAAGAACTGAAGAAATGGTCTAGGTGGAGTTACCTAGCCTGAGACTTTGCTCAACGGTTTGCATACAATGTAGAAGTCATCCCAGATCGCTACTCTCTGGGACGCATCAGACAAAAATAGAATGAAGACTTCAGGGACTACGCCTACCGATGGAGAAAGGAAGCGGCTAGAGTTCAGCCTCCTATGACGGAAGAAGAAATAAGTGCGGTGTTTATGCGTGCTAAGGAGTCAAAATTTTATGACAAGATGATATCAGCGGTAAAGGCCAAGTTCACCGACTTAGTCAAGATTGGAGAAATTGTGGAAGAAGGACTCCGCAATGGCAAGATTGCCAAAGCCCCTGTCTCCTCAGGATCGGCAGGGCCTCTCCGAAAAAAGAGGGAAGAAGTATCTTTGGTATCTTCCAGTCCTAACCCAAAAACACAGAAACCTTTCGGAGCCAACTACCAAAAACCACTTGTTCCAACAACCCCTCCCCTAGCTCCAATAAATCCTCAACTGATTTTTTATACTCAACCCATCTACCAAGCTCCACAACCAAATGTGCAGCCTATTTACCAAGCTCCACAACCAAATGTGCAACCCATTTACCAAGCTCCTCCCCAGAACTTTCAAGTGTATCAAAAGGCTCCCGAGAACCAGAATAATCGCCAGGTTCCCCCTCCAGCCTATGTTAATCTCCCTTGTCCAAATTTGGAAAAGAAAGCTCCTCGAACTTTCACCCAATTGGATGAAACCAGAACTCAATTATATGAGAGATTGAAAGCCGCTGGATTTATTCATCCCATTCCACAAAAACCAGGCAACATCGATTCTCATTTCTTTAAAGCCGATCGGCATTGTGCTTACCACTCCAGAGGTTCCAGACACAGTACTGAAGATTGCATTAACCTGAGGGGTAGGATTCAGGACTTGATTGATCAAAAGGTGGTCACTTTTCAAATAGCTCCATCGAATGTTAACAACAACCCACTTCCAAATCATGGAGGAGCCGCCATAAATATGATCGAGATAGAAGAAGACTGGGTCATGAGTAAGTTAATAGTGTTGGTTAGCCCTAAAAAGTAAGAAATACCAGAAAAAGCTATAGCTGCTCTGAGTATTGCTGGAATACCTTTTGAAGGCATGATGCACGACAAAGCCTTGTATGTCACTATCAAGAGTCAAGAGAAGATTGTGAACAGGGTATTGATCAAAGATGGATCAGGGTTAAACATCTACCCATTGTCCATACTTAATCAGTTGGAGTATGATATGGGAAAGATTCGCCAGAGCAGGGTCAATTTAAGAGCTTTTGACGGAGGTCAAAGAGACACTATCGGGAAAGTTAGCATGTACATTCAAATGGGACCCACTGAGTTCTGTACGAAATTACAAGTCATGGATATTGCCACCAGCTATAACTTGCTCTTGAGAAGGCCATGGATCTATGGAGCCGGGGCTGTGCCATCAACTTTGCACCAGATGGTGAAGTTTATTTGGGAAGAACATGAGGTGGTGATCCACGGAGAAGGAAGTCAATTGAGCCGTCCTAATGGTTATGTCCTTGTGATTGAGAAAGTCCCGAGGGGAAGTAATGTCTACACCGTAGAGATCATCAATACTACTGGAGAAGATCTTGCTCCTCAAATTCCTATGCCACCTATCTATAAAATACTTGCAACTATAATGCTAAAGAGCGGATACGAGCCAGGTTTTGGCCTGGGGAAAAATTCCGATGGTATGATTAAGCCCTTAAGTACCCCGAGACAATTGACCAGGCATGGACTAGGGTATGTGGTCCGAGAAGACAATGCCAAAGTCGAAGAAAAGAAGCAGTCTGGACCGCCTAAGCCACTCCCTCACTTATATCAGTCATTCCCGGTTCATATCGTTCCTCCAAGCGATGGGTTAGAGGATGGAATAGGAGATCAGTTCGAGGGATGTGATGCTATAATAGAAGAAATCCCTGAGGCAACCATGATTAGGGATGCCGAGCCCGGTGAAAAGTTACAAAATTGGGTTGCAACTCCCCTCGCGACTCTTCGTTCGACTGGGTAGACAAAGACTTTATTTTATGAAAAAATGGTGATGGTCCGGATGAGGCTCCGCGACCCACCCTTTATGTTTAATATTCCTCGTACTATTTACTGCTTTCCAAAAGGCGTGAACCTACAGTCATGTGGGTTGTAGCCATAGTTTGTAAATATTTTTGAATTTTAATGAAAGCCTCCTTATGTCGAAAACATTTACTGTTCAAAATTATTTGGGTTTACTTGTTATTATCTAACTTGCTTTCTTTAAAATTTCGATAATAATAAGTTAAAACCTGCCATTGTCATGTCATGTCAAGATCTTAACCAACAAACCAAGCTAGATGATGATGATTTCGAGGAGTATGTTGAAGATATCATGGCCCTTGAACAAACGACCAAGAAATCTAAGAACTTCGAAGACAAGAAAAGGCCCCACCTAAAAGATTTGAGGTGGTCAATCTGGGAGGCAACGGTCAAGTTAAAGAAATCAGCGTCGGTATTCATTTGTCAAAAGTAAAAAAGAAAGAACTTATCAGTCTGCACAAGCCATACACTGACATCTTTGACTGGTCCTATGGTAGTAGGATGGAAAAGAGCACAAACATCATCTCCCCAAATTTATTGGTGAATCCAGAATTCAATCCAGGAAATGGACAGTTAATCCTTCCCTCCCATGAGACAAAGGAAAGTTTGCACCAAATTGGCAAAGATTGTACATCGTCCAAAAGGTGCTATCTGGAGGATCTTTGATTTTGTTCAATATGGATGATCAAGTGTGGCCCAAACCTATAGCAAATCGGATGCTACGAAGGGATAATACGCCTGAATACAGTTCCTTTCCCTTCTTTCTCTTTCCATGTAATCGCATTTCCCGATTATAGTCATTATTGTGCTTTGTAATAGCTCAAAATTTCCTATCCTCTTTGTACGAACTACGTTTGACCTGAATTCTCAAGAATGAGATATGTAGGCGGCCTGTGTCGATTTCAGTCAACCCCTTAGAAAAATTTATCTTTCCCCTTCCTATCTTGAACTACGTTCGACCTGAATTCTCAAGAATGAGATACGTAGGCGACCTTTGTTGGCTTCGGTCACCCCTTTGTTTATTTCCAACATTCTCCCACTTTGAGTGTGGGAAACTACGTTTGATCTAATTTCTGCCTCAACGGGATACGTAGGCGCCACAACGGCTCGGTCATAGGGCCCAGGAAATGGAAACTAGGGCAGAATTTTTGAGAAAGGAATCTCAAAAATTCAGAAAGAAAAGATCAGTCTCCAGCAAGCAGGAATACAAAATATGCCGAAGAGCAACCAAAGTTAATATCGAGAAATAGTCTCGGAACCCCAAAGAGTTTCAAATCCCTTGCCAATGGGATAAGATTCATCGCAAACCTTAACTGGGGAAGAAATTTTGAAGAAGACCTCAAAATTTCCAACAAGCTTCATTCAAGAGTTCAGAATTAAACTCCAAAGAATTCTCTAACACCGAGAGATCAGAGTCTATCTCCAGTCCAAGGAGGATTAATCCCCAGCAATGACAGATTTTTGAAAAAATATATTGAACTCCCCAGCTAGGAAGACAAAGGATCACCAGAGTCCGCCAACAGTATGTCAGAAACATCAGGGCCTCGAGTAAAGGACATTTATTGAGCTAGCACATGACACGACGGGCAGAAACTTTTTCAAGCTATTCTTTTTCAAACCTTTGTTTTCCAAAAAAAAAATTGTTTGAAGAATCTTTACAAAAGATTAGTTTTACTCATTTATAATTTAACTTTGTCTTATGTCTACCACAATTCGGGAGTCGAAGACGACAAGTACCCGAGAAAGGAAGCATCCAGAAAAGACAAAGCAAGGAGCAGAAGATCGAAGGAGGTCAACACAGATTAGTTTTGCCAAAACTAACAATTTTTCTGTGGATGCAGGTTGTCCCAAAAAGTATGTTAGAAATCGATCTCATTAAACAACGCGTTCAAAGAGACGCAACGAGATCAGATGCCCCAAAATTTAGTGGGAAAAGCCAAAACAGTGGGAAGAAGTCAAAAGAAGCAAAAACTCCTGGAATGGACAAATATTCTTGTAGTTTACAAAAACTACCAAATAAAGAGAGACTGACAGCATCCTCGAGTCCCCAAGAAGATCAGGACATCTTGGTCAGCTTTGAAATAGGACACCAAATAAGAGATCGACGATGTTCTCCGCCAATCCCCAGCAAGTCAAAAATCACCATGAACAGACGATGTTCAAAAATGGTATTTATGGTTGTCCCCAGAAATTGGCACGACCATTTCACTCACCTTCAAAATGAAAGTTGTTTTGATTAGCTTCATAGATGCTGTCTTTAAAGTTTTTTCAAGTTTGGTTGTGGTCGCTAGTAAAAGCGACGTTGTGTCTACTAATTGTTTGCCTTGAGCGTAGGTACACACAAAGGAGTCAACAGGACAACACAAAAACCAAAGGTGATGTTCTTTGCAACTGCTATGTATGCCATTGCATGATCACTTACATCAGTATCATATTTTCATATCGCGAGGACCATGCCATGAGGGCCATCATATTTGCATGTCGCGAGGACCATGCCACGAGGGCCATTATATTAGCATGTCGCGAGGACCATGACACGAGGGCCATCATATTTACATATAGCGAAGACCATGCCACGAGGGCCATCATGCTTGCATGTCGCGAGGACCATGCCACGAGGGCCATCATATTTATATGTCACGAGGACCATGCCATGAGGGCCATCATGTTTGCATGTCGTGAGGACCATGCGGGCCATCATATTTGCGTGTCGCGAGGACCATGCCGTGAGGGCCATTAAATTTGCATGTTGCGAGGACCATGTCACGAGGACCATTGTATGATCATCCACATTATCATTCAATACCGCAGATACACATTTGCTGCGAGTATTATGTCCCTTTACCGGTCGGTTTCAAAGAGGATGACATTCATAGGCGTCCCTAAGTCGCACTTGTTGCGCAGGATCGACCCTCAGCATGCTTATATCCGAGATTGCGTGAGATGGTGGAGTCTAACATTGAGGATATCATTATCATCATTATCATTATCATTATCATTAATCATTATGCCAAGTCTGGCACTCAGCATGCTTATATCCAAGATCGCGTAAGACGGAGGAGTCTGACATTGAGGGTATATTTGCTCCATTATTATGTCAAATATGGCATTCAGCATAGTTATATCCGATATCGCAAAAGACGGAGGAGTGTGACGATGAGGGTATATTTGCTCCATTATTATGTCAAATATGGCATTCAGCATAGTTATATTCGATATCGCGAAAGACGGAGGAGTCTGACGTTGAGGGTATATTTGCTCCTTTATTATGTCAAATATGGCATTCAAAATATTTATATCCGATATTGCATAGGACGAAGGAGTCTGACATTGAGGATGTATTTGCTTATTATTATGCCAAGTCTGGCAGTTTGCATATTTATCTGATATTGCGTGAGACAGAGGAGTCTGACGTTGAGAATATATTTACTTCCTTATTATCATGCCAAGTCTGGTATTCAGCATATTTATATCTGATATCGTGTAAGACGGAGGAGTCTGAAGTTGAGGATATTTAGGCACTCTTATTCGAGAGCCTCGATTGCCAGAAAAGGCAATTATATTTGATCGAGTGGCAAAAAGGCTTGTCACCATCCGATAATCAAATATTGCTTGGCCATCGAGGTCGAAAGCATATAGTCTGAAGGACGTCTGTAAGACGCCATCCTAATCGGATGATGAGCTGAATTTCCCAAAATTGGAAGGCCAAAGGTCGTCTGTAAGTCACAGCGATATCTGAAATCGGATAGTGTGCAAGATTGCCCAAAACTTGACAGACTAAGAGTTATTTGTAAGATGCAGCGATATCTGAAATCGGATAGTGTGCAAGATCACCTGAAGATTGAAAGTTCAAGGGTAATGCGTAAGTAGCAATGATATCCAAAATTGGGTAAAGTGCAAGACTACCGAGGGATTGACAGTCCAAGGGTTATCTATAAGCCGCGACATATCCGCGTTGATATTATGCAGGACTACCCAAAGGCTATCAATTCAAGGGAAATCTGTAAGTCGCGTTACATCCAAGATTGGATAAAAGTGCAGGATTACCCCAAAACCTAGCAATTCAAAGGACATCTATAAGCCGCCTCTATCCAAAGTCGGATGATGTGCAAGATCACTTGAAAGCTGGCAAACTAAAGGCATCTCTAAGTCGCCTCTATCCAAAGTCGGATGATGGGCTAGATTACCCAAAGCCTGATAATTCAGGGAATATCTGTTAGTTACGTCGATACGGATGATGCGTAAGATTTACCCTAAAGGCATATGCAAAGACGTAGTCAATGGCCACAAAGGCTATCACGTTCAAGAGAACGCTGCACACGGTTGCAAGGACCGTCACATCAAATGACCACAACGGTCGTCATACTCAAAAATTGCCACAAAGGCAATCCTATCCGATAGCTATCAAGGCTATCATATTCTTGTCATAGAAATCGCTATTTCCCAAGATAGAGACAGGAAATCATGACATCTTTTTCAAGAAGCAACAAATATGAAAAATAAGGTACAATGCTATCTCTCTCTATTGAATTACTTTACTACTAACCATTTCGTTTCAAAATATTGCCGAGAACATCCCAAGAGGATGAAAATCTCGAACCAGAACAACAGGTACAAAATACGTCAAAAGATGTCACCCCGCGGGATTCGAACATAATTCGGGATGAAGTACGGCAAAGAAACTACCTCTCCAAATAGAGATATGATATTACTAATAATTTTGTTTTGAGATGTTGTCTAGAGCATCCGAGAAGGATGAAATTCTCAAATCAAAACCACAGGTGCGGACTATACCAAAAAGGACGCATCACAACATGGAACTTTTTCTTAGCAACGAACTGGGACATAGTCCGAAGAAGGATATCAAACTCTTTGGACGCGAGGTGAGGAACGACCACCACCGCCATCAAACCACACCCCTGTCAGAAGGCATGTGGGTATTTCCTATCTTTGGGATCTTAGTTTCATATCCAGGGTATTTTCTGAACCCACGCTGGAAGCAATATTCCTTCTTTTCAAATTCGGGTGACAATACACCTCGAGATTTGGAAACTATGTCCAGGTAAAATCTTACTTATGGGTTTGAAGTGCACCACATTCATAGTTGAGAGGTTACAAGCCTCTTTTCTATAGCTCAACTTATTTGTCACTCATCCCGAGCCAAAGGTTGTCTTAACATAAAGATTACCTTTTCCACCGATTGAGTCGAACTACAAGCAGCCTGATTCCTAAGTCCTAGGATATGTAGGAGGGCTCTATGTTGAAAACTCGTCTACATTCCTAACTTCCCCCTAATCCTCTTACTCTCCAGCTTTTCGGTCTCTCCGTATTCTGAAACCGGGATAGTTTTGGAATTCTTAGAAAATCGTGCATAATCAAGCATCTTGAACTACAAGTGGCCTAAATTCTCATGTAACCTGAGATATGTAGGAAACTCGACACCAGAGTTCGGCCATGATTCCTGAAAATTCATGCTAAAACTAACTGCTTCCTGAAGATGAATATGTGGTCGTATAAAATTGGGAACATCAATTCCCTTTGCCCAGGATTCACTAAACTCACCCTACCCAAAGGGAGGGGCACTTGTTGAAACCCAATTTTTATCCGCCACATTACGAATTAATCTTGAGCCACTTTGAATTTTAAACAATTTTTTGGAAATAATTATTTTGTAAAAAGGGATAAAATATTTTCCAAATAAGCTTTATAATATTTATGAGTAAGAATTTATATCTTTCATGTTTAATTATGTGGAATTTATATAAGTTTACTTAAAGAACTATTTTAGAATTTAATTTCATAAGAAAACCCTTTTAAAAGTTTAAGCATTTGATTTTCCTCCAAATAATTCAAAATGAGATTAATTGAGTAAAATAATTTTCATAATTATAATTGAGGTGATTATGCGTTAAATACAATAATTGTTTTGAATTGTTTAAACTCATTAAAGCTCGAGTGATTAATTTAATTAATTTGTCTTTTTAGCCTAATCTCTAAAATTCTTTAAATCATGGCCAGATTTTCCTAATTCATTCTCAATTTGGCTAAATTCTTAAACAAATGGCCACATTTCGCAAATGTGGCCAAATGTTAAACCAGCCCAATCTGCTAGCCCAATTCCATTTTTTGCCTTAGCCCACTCCCTAACTTCCTAGACCCGGCCCAACTCCCTTTTTCCCTTTATCAGTTCACATACCAAACATATACACACTTGCACATATATTTTCACACGTATATCCCCTATACCCTCACGTGTCTCACTCTCCCTCATTCTCTCCAGAAAGAACGCGTTGTACGATACAACGTGCCTCGTACAATGAACAGCTTACCACCCTTTACTCCTTCATCTTCATCTCCTCCATTCTCACACCATACAAACCCAACGAAACCCTAACAGCAGCTCTAACAGCTCCCATAACGCCTAGAAAATTCCTAACGTTTCCAAATTCCATCTATTTTTCCTCGTCAAAGCTACGCTGGCAAGACCCAGAAGCTTCTAGAGGCCCTAGGTGGCCTCATCTCCGCGTAATTAGGGAAAATTGTACAATCTCGTACCAATTCCTTTGCTGGCCAGCCTCATCTGTTGAGGATTTTGAATTTTCCCAGCGAAATTCCAGAAAATCCCTCTTGTTCCCCCCCTAAATCATCCCAAAAATTCTCCTATATAAACCCCCTATTCCATTGAGGTGAGTAGCTGAAATTTTGGGGGGAAACTTGGGGATTTTGGTGGAGCATTCCACTAATCTCACGCAACCAAAGTTTCAGAGAAAAAAATAATAATAATAATAATAATACACTATAAAATTCGAGCTCCATTGAAGTTGTTTCAAGTTCCGGTGGTTAGAAATTGATTCCGACGAAGCTCGTATACCCAGTTCATTGCTCAAGAACATGTAATAGTTCACTCCATCTTCCTCTGTTTCTTTCATCTTTTTCGATGTTGTTGGTTTTAGGCTAGTCTTGTTTGAGAAACATTTGAATGTTGTTGTGAGAAATTAAAAATGAGATTATGGAGTTTTATCTGATGGCTGAGCTTTTCGCAGAACTTATAGCATTTTGGGGTGTCCAGATCATTTCTTCTCATTGTTGATGGTTGTTGTATGATTGCATAGGCTGCTCATTTTGTGTTAAGTTTTGGACATAAACAAATCTGTTTGATCATCATAAGTGCGTGAAACCTTTATCTCTTCTTGTTTGTTCTCAACATTCTTCTTGTTTATAGTCGTGTATGTGTGAGCAGTTCGTGTAAGCAATTTTCAATATCATATTCAAGTGTATGAATTAATTGATTGATGTTGTGGTTTGCACATATTTTCGTAAGCTAAGGATCCCTGAAGATCTCCTTGACTTCAATCTGTCGAGGAGGGGGTAAAGCAAAATGTCTTGTCTAATTGATTTCAAAATATTTCCAAAAGAAATTTGTTCACCAAGGTTTTAAATCCATGAGAAGGTATCATGTCTAAATAAAGAATATTTTTCTTGTGTGTGTTCCAATCATGATTGACATGAGCTCGTGTTCTTTCTGAAATGATTATATGTAAATTTTTCTTGCATCTCCTAGCTCGTTTGACCAACTAGAGCTTACATTTAAATAAGGTTCGAATCAATTATGCTAAACATCTTATCCTCTGCATATGTATCATGTATGTTCAAAGTTAAATTGATATCTTTTATCCATGTCGTTTAACTAATTCATCTCTTTATCGAGTAATGGGGGTTTTATGTTTCAATGTTTTGTCATGAAAAATGAATAAGTATACTTGTTTGTTTCCCTCTCTGTTTTCTCCATTGTTGGTTTGTGATGAATGTTCTTGGCATCTATTTCTTTGCGAATTAAATTCAAACTATGTTGGCGTGACCTATAGTTTAGGAAAATGTCCAATTTGCTCCTTATGCCTTAAAATCACTGTGCGTTTCTGCCAAACATGGGATTTGTGTTTTCTTTCTCCTTAATTTGTTTTCATCTACCAGGTAGAGAAGTAAGGTTTTATAATAATAAAGCTTAGGAGATCCTTTACAGTTGTTTAAAAACATGGTAATTGATGTGCCGGGATTCTACGGCACATTTGCCGCCTTTAACTAAGAATACTTGCGAGTTTTCAACAAACCCTTGTGGTTTTTGATGTTTTATGTTATATTTGCAGGAAATGGAGACAAAGATAGAAAAGGAAGGAAATATGATCAAAGAGCTCCACAAGATAGGAGTGGTGGCTGGCATGACTGGCCACCACAAACTTGGTGGGCCGTCAGCTAAGCCACCAAGTCTGGCAGCAACCCTGGATAAGAGTGGTGGCTGGCATGACTGGCCACCACACACTTGGTGCGCCATCAGCCAAGCCACCAAATCTGGCAGCAACACTGGATAAGAGTGGTGGCTGGCATAACTGGCCACCACACACTTGGTAGGCCGTCAGCCAAGCCACCAAGTCTGGCAGCAACACTGGATAAGAGTGGTGGCTGGCATGACTGGCCACCACACACTTGGTGGGCCGTCAGCCAACCAACCAAGTCTCGCAGCAACACTAGATAGAAGTGGTGGCTGGCATGACTGGCCACGACACACTTGGTGGGCCGTCACCCAGGCCACCAAGATGAAGCAAAGGAAGCATACCCACTGGATAGTGGCGACGGCCACCCTGACGGCCAGTCACTCATGTGACGGTCCGTCAAGTGGGCCACCAAATACAAAGCAGGATTTCGAAAATTCTATTTTTGGACTTTATTTTCTGGACTGCTATAAATACCCAGTGTTAGGGTTATTTTATTATTCATTACCCAATATTTTGAGAGACGTTTTGGATGAGTTTTGGGAGGAGAAAACACGCTACATACGTATTCTTCTTCTCATTCTATTATTCCTGGGAATCGTTTGGCTTATTTTTCTTGGAGAAATTGCAGTGATTTTCATATTGTTTGTAAGAATCTTTACTTTATTATGAATATCGTTGTCTTCTCTTCATCTCAAAGCATGAGTGGCTAAACTTCCCACAACTAGGATTGTGGGATCCATGGAATAGTTATAACTTAGGGTTCTTATGATATCGGGTTTGGTTTGTGTACATGTTACGTTGTTAATCTTGCGTTTTTACTGTTTTCTAATGGTTGCAAATATTAGAACATACCTAGGTTTGATTTGCTTGAGCAAAGGAATTAAAATCGAGAAAATTTGATTAACAACGAGGATTCGAGACTACTAACTCCAGACTAATGGTTGACGCTCTAGTGAGGTTAGCCTACTTGGGGTATAAATTGAGTTTTGTATTGTATCTTTTCAAGTTTGAGAGAATTGAAAAGAAAAGCATCTATTTGGTTGAGAAACGTTTAGACGTAGGAATGAATTCAATTACTTCGTGATTATGCATATTAAAAGAACCCGATTGAACTCTAACCTGAGGTTGTTTACGAAACCATGGTGAACACATCCCTAGTTCATCTCTAATATTGATTTTTACTCATAAAAGTTCATTGTTTACTATTTGAAATATTCAAGTAGAAATTAAAGATTGATCACTAGAACCCGCCCCCCCCCCCCCCATTACCGGAAATAATTGATTATTAGTCATCTAAATTACTAACGACTTAATTTGCACCTTATTTCCTATGGGATCGACCCAAACCTTTGTTGGGTTCTATATTTGACAACGACCTCTTACGCTTCTTAATTGAGGTGTAGTTTGGGTGTATCAAATTTTGGCGTTGTTGCCGCGGAATACGATTGTTTATTAAGTCCGGTGTGTTTATTTGACTCTTAGTCATATTTCCTGCTTTTACTTTTATTTGTTGTTTTTGTTTGTTACAGGGTACAGAGTTGTGCATGCCAAGTACCCGACGCTCGGGTGAACCAATATTACCCTACGACCTCGAGTTCGCGAGAACGCTAAGGCAAACCATGAATGCACAACAGCAGGAGGCAGCAAGGCTCGCTGCAGAACAGCAGGCTCAACAGGCTCAGTATCACTTGAATGCTGAGGATATCGAGGATGATATTGCATTAGATGGAGTTGGTGCTACGGGCGCCATTATTCTTCCTCCGCTAGCGCCCGGGGCCAAGTTCAACATTACTAGCACAATGATTCAGCTGTTGAATTTGAGAGGGTTGTTTCGTGGTGTGGCTGGTGATGACCCTAACAGGCACCTGATGAATTTTGTGAGCATCTGCAAGTCGTTTGAATTGCCGGGAGTAAATCAGACGGCCATCAGGCTTAGGTTGTTCCCGTTGTCTCTGTCTGATGAAGTAGCGATGTGGTTGACTGAGCTAACTCCCGATTCTATAACAACCTGGGGAGAGTTGAAAGGAGCTTTCCTAGAAAGGCTCTTTCCTCCCTCTAGGATGATACAGTTGAGGGACAAAATTAGCAATTTCAGGAAACAACCTCAGGAGGCATTACATGAGACCTGGTTGCGGTTCAAGAAAAAGCTAACACAATGCCCAAACCATCAGTTGACCGACAATTTTTTGATGCAGACATTCTACAGGGCACTGAATTCGGCTACCAAGCCGACACTGGATAATGCAGCAGGTGGAGCATTTATGGGTCTTACCTTTATTGATGCCACAACTATTTTGGACCAGCTCACTAAAACCAACAGGGCCTAGCATACACGGGATACAAAGGTAGCTGCTAGTACTTATGCAGTCAGTATGTCAGCGGAACAGCGCAGGAAAGAGGAAGAGCGGGATCAAGATATGGCCCATCTGAAAACGCAAATGGACCTACTGACAAAACATTTGTTGTCAGGGGGTATGGAGAAAGTGAAAGTTGTGGGTTCCCAAGGTAGAGCAACAGAGTTTGAATCTGATGAGGAGGCTAATTATTTGGGGGGTTTCCAGGCTTATGGCCAAGGAAACCAAGGTCAGAATAATTACTATGAAAAGCCAGGTTATAAGATTCGAGAACAAGGTGATTGGAGGAGCAAAGACGATAGAGGTGGATTATACATACCACCTGGGAATCGTGACAAAGCTAGCAATGAGTCAGGGACGTCCAAACTAGAGAATATGATGGCTAAGATGTTGTTAAAGGTAGAATAGACTGACTTCGGGGTAAAGGAGATGAGGACTGAATTATCAGCAATGAGTCAGGTAGTGGATTCACATTCCACCTCGATCAAGCAATTAGAGCAGCAAGTGAGTCAAATCTCGGCGTCTCTAAATCAAAGGAAGACAGGTACCTTGCCGAGTGACACCATTCAAAACCCAAGGAATGATGGGAGTTGTATGGCGATCACTACGAGAAGCAGTAAATATTATCGGAATCACATCCGGTAATTCAGACTCAGAAAGGTAATGTTGCTGAGAAAGATGAGTTAGTAGATGATGAAAATATGGTCGATGAGGGTGTGAGGGTATCTGTTGAAAAACCCATTGTGGTAGAGGATGCTACTCAAGTGCTCACAGATAAAAGCAAGAAAGTTGAAAAACTTCCAACTATGATGCCTCGACCACCGCCTCCTTTCCCACAACCGTTGAAGAAGAAAGTGTAAGATACCAAGTTTCTCAAGTTCATGACCATGCTCAAGCAGATATCAGTGAACATTCCACTGGTGGACGCTCTTGAACAAATGCCCGGATATGCCAAGTTCATGAAGGACTTGATTACCAAGAAGAGGTCAGTGAGCTTTGAACCAGAAGATAACCTCCACCACTGCAGTGCTATTTCTTCAAGATCGTTAGTGGAAAAGAAGAAAGATCCAGGTGCTTTTACTATTCCCTGTACTATTGGGAAATTCAACTTTGAAAAATCCTTATGTGATCTTGGTGCTAGCATCAACTTGATGCCGCTAGTAGTCTATAAACAGTTAGGTTTGGGATCTCCCAAACCAACTACCATGAGGGTGTTAATGGCCGACCGTTCAGTAAAGCAACCGGTGGGAATATTGTATGATGTGCTAGTGAAGATTGGTAAGTTTATATTCCCAGCGGACTTTGTAATCTTAGATTGCAAAGTGGACTTTGAAGTTCCTATAATCTTGGGACAGCCATTGTTAGCCACTGCAAGAGTGTTAGTCGACATGGAAAGAAATGAACTGACATTCAGACTGAACAATGAATTGGTCAAGTTCGATGTGTGTAAATCGATGAAGCCACCAAGAGATATGAAGGTGGTCTCGATTCTCAATGTTATTGATGAAGCCCCTACGGATGTGCATATTGAGGAGAAGGGTGTTTTTGAGACCCTAGCTGTTATGAGAATGATATTGGGATCGCAGGTAGAGAAACCTATAGATGAAGGCGGTGAGAACAAATCAAAGAAAAGAAAACACCGGAAGAGAACCAACAAGGAAAAGGAGTTAGAAAGAGTGATGAAGCAATCTCGAATAGTTGAGGAGTCGATAAAAGAGAAAGTTGGAGCTCAACTGGCTGATGTTGCTTGCACCTATTCCAGAGACTACTTCCATGTTGGAGACCTCGACGGTCTCCAACATCGTACCAGATTCTGAGGCCTATGGGCTTCACAGGTATTCCTTTATCTCGCAGTATAGTTTCCATATATGTATATTGGGGACAATGCATGAAGTTAATTTGAGGGTGTTGGGATACCTATGAGTCTATCACCACCAAGGGTTTTTGTTACCGTGTTTCTTTTCCCTCGGTGCGCTATCTAGTAGAACCGGCATGTTTAGGTTGTCGTTTAAATTTTTTTTTTTGTGTGTGTTGTGTTGTGGTGTCTATAGCAAGCATGGATTTTTGAAAGTTGAACTAAAAGGAGCCCCCTCTAAAAAATTTGATTTTGTACTTATGTTTGATACAATTGACTGTTCTGGATCCTTGAATGTCATTGTGTGGTTGTGATTGCAATAATTATGCTTAAGCCGAGCTGTTGTTTTGATAGTTGGTAGTGGTATGGGTTCTTGGTGCCAAGTGCGCGTGAGCTTATTGTTATAAACTCTTACTATGTGCATGCATCTAGAACTTACCCGGTCTATTTTGTTGAGCTTGAAGTTTGTTGCTTAGTAAAGGATCACAGGCCCTTTTTGTGTGCAGTCCACTTAGCCTAAAAGACTATCCAAGTGTAAATAACTCCTTTGATCCCTGTTTGATCCAACGTTGACTTTATTCTTTCTATAACCTTTTACCTTCCCCTTTTAACTCTGAATCTCTATTTTGGCCCTGGTCTCTCCTTGGACATCGTGCACCTCAACTCAGGCAATTTGCCTAAATTGAGGGTGGCTATTATAGAGGTACATGACAAGAAAAATGGGATTGTGCTTAGTTGGTTGTTGTTGAAATAGAAAGTGCAGGTGTGTGACAAATGAAAAGTCAGAAAAAGAACTAAAAAAGAAAGAAAAAGAGTTATCATGTTAAAAAGGCCACACCTGTAGCAAGAAATAAAGAAATCAAAGGTGATTATGACTGGATGGAAAAAGGTTGAATGGAAATTATAGGTCGATAATTACAAGGAGGGTTTATCCACTATTCCCTAAATGTATCCTACCTGCACCCGAAGCCTCATTACAAGCCAAAATAAGTCATCTAGTGATCCTGAGCGGCTTTCTGAAAAACTAAAATAGAATAGCAAGGGCAAGCTTATGGAATTGCATGTGCGTTGTTTGAAATCGTTTGTGAGTGTGAGGGCCTTACCTAGTCCCAAATCTTGTGTGTGGGACTTCTTTGTGGTGAGGGAATCGAGATTTTTGTATTATCTATTGATTGTTGGGATAGCTGTTGTGTGTGTATGTAGAATATTCTATCATATCAGAATGACATGTTTGGATCCTTGCAAGTTAGCATTTCATACATTTGTGTGCTACCGGGGGGCTTGATTTAAATTTAATAAACTGTTGAATGGTCATGATTTGCTAGAGATATGTGTTTGTATTCTTAGTTGAGTCGTCATTTTGTCTTTGTTGTTATGTTGCTTGAGGACAAGCAAATGTTTTAAGTTGAGGGTGTTGATGTGCCGGGATTCTACGGCACATTTGCCGCCTTTAACTAAGAATACTCGCGAGTTTTCAAGCAACCCTTGTGGTTTTTGATGTTTTATGTTATATTTGCAGGAAATGGAGACAAAGATAGAAAAGGAAGGAAATATGATTAAAGAGCTCCACTGGATAGGAGTGGTGGCTGGCATGACTGGCCACCACACACTTGGTGGGCCGTCAGCCAAGCCACCAAGTCTGGCAGCAACACTGGATAAGAGTGGTGGCTGGCTTGACTGGCCACCACACACTTGGTGGGCCATCAGCCAAGCCACCAAGTCTGGCAGCAACACTGGATAAGAGTGGTGGCTGGCATGACTGGCCACCACACACTTGGTGGGCCGTCAACTAAGCCACCAAGTCTGTCAGCAACACTGGATAGGAGTGGTGGCTGGCATGACTGGCCACCACACACTTGGTGGGCCGTCACCCAGGCCACCTAGATGAAGCAAAGGCAGCATACCCATTGGATAGTGGCGACGGCCACCCTGACGGCCAGTCACTCATGTGACGATCCATCAAGTGGGCCACCAAATTCAAAGCAGGATTCCAAAAATTCTATTTTTGGACTTTATTTCCTAGACTGCTATAAATACCCAGTGTTAGGGTTATTTTATTATTCATTACCCAATATTTTGAGAGACGTTTTGGACAAGTTTTGGGAGGAGAAAACACGCTACATAAGTATTATTCTTCTCATTCCATTGTTCCTGGGAATCGTTTGGCTTATTTTTCTTGGAGAAATTGCAGTGATTTTTATATTGTTTGAAAGAATCTTTACTTTATTATGAATATCGTTGTCTTCTTTTCATCTCAAAGCATGAGTGGCTAAACTTCCCACAACAAGGGTTGTGGGATCCATGGAATAGTAATAACTTAGGGTTCTTATGATATTGAGTTTGGTTTGTGTGCATGTTATGTTGTTAATCTTGCGTTTTTACTATTTTCTAATGGTTGCAAACATTAGAACATACCTAGGTTTGATTTGCTTGAGCAAAGGAATTAAAATCGAGAAAATTTGATTAACAATTAGGATTCGGGACTACTAACTCCCGTCTAATGGTTGACGCTCTAGCAAGGTTAACCTACTTGGGGTATAAATTGAGTTTTGTATTGAATCTTTTCAAGTTCGAGAGAATTGGAAAGAAAAGCGTCTATTTGGATGAGAAACATTTAGACGTAAGAATGAATTTTATTACTTCGTGATTATGCATATGAAAAGAACGGGATTGAACTCTAACCTGAGGTTGTTTACGAAACCATGGTGAACACATCCCTAGTTCATCTCTAATATTGATTTTTACTCATAAAATTTCATTGTTTACTATTTGAAATATTCAAGTAGCAATTAAAGATTGATCACTAGAAACCACCCCCCTCCCATTACCGGAAACTATTGATTATTAGTCATCTAAATTACTAACGACTTAATTTGCACCTTATTCCCTGTGGGATCGACCCCAACCTTTGTTGGTGCCAAAGTACGCTTACGCTTCTTAATTGAGGTGTAGTTTGGGCGTATCAGTAATGAACCCAGATTTGCTCATTTTAAGAGTGTATAAGTGTAATATGTTGTTGCCTTAATTTTGTCTTAGTCATTTATAATTTCCCTTTGTTTGATCATATGTCTATATCTGTTTCAACTTGGTATTTGGTCTGTTTGTGAGCAAATTACTAGTGTTCTCAAAATTCATGAAAAAGCTTCCATGCTCTAGGACTTATATGAAAGGGACCTATTTCTTGGCTTTCTTTGAAACATGTCACAATATCCATGCCTTAGTAACAAACAAATCTATTAGGATATTTGTGCAACTCCAGGATGTTTACAAAGGTGCTCATTGAATTTGAAATTGTATGTCATGTATTTGTGTGCTTAAATCCGTGCTCTATCCTTAACCTTGTCATTGAGATATATACTAATCCTTATTCCTCTTCTTTGCATGAACTCCTTGAACCCAACTTGGGTATTCCTTGCATTTTGCTACTTGGGTCAATCCCAAGTAGTATATCCACGAGTCTGCCTCCCAAGGCCCCAAAAAGGGGTTAAAAGTTCGAAGAAAAGTGTGGCCTAAAAGCGCCACACACGTAAGCAAATATACAGGGAAGGCCAAGTAGCGGATAACAGCCTCAATGGGCTAGAAACATAAAAAACTGGACCAAAGTCCAAGAGAAACGGCGGTGGGCCTAAAGAGGACCCACAAACTAGATTTAGAGCATGTTTTAATTATGTCGTTTATTGATGAATTGCTTAGATAGGACTATTTTTGGACTCTTTGAAAAACTTTAACTATTTATTTAACTTAGTCCATTTTTTCTACGTGAAGCACCATGAGTTTTATTGCAAGTTATTTCCTTATTAATAATTTATCTTCAAAATTCTCACAAATTTTATTAAGTTCTACTTACAAATTCTATCTATGTTTTCTACGAACAAGAAAATGACACTTTTCCTAAAATCCCCTCTTTCAAAGTTAGTCATAATAAGAGTTTCAAAATCAATCGGATAACCGCATGTTAGCGGACATTTCGAGTGCCTTAAAACCCTTCTCGAAATGTTAATATGAACTTCTTACCCAGATTTCTTAAATTTGAAAGATTTTTATCTGTTTTAAATCTTTCGAATGTTTTCAAAGGTTTTCTTAATTTTCCTTAATTAATTAAGTAGCGACTCTGTTTCAATTAAATTTGGGAATTTCTATAAGTTTTCAAGTTTAATACAAGTCATAAATCATTTCAAAACGAAGTTGCATTTTCCCGAAAGTTGAAAAATGCAATAAAACAGAGAGTTGGGTACTAGAGTTGAGCTTAGCACCCCTTTCCATCCACAGACTGACGGTCAGTCAGAGCGTACTATTCAGGTTCTGGAGGAAATGTTGCGAGCTTGTTTTATTGATTTTGGGGGTCAGTGGGACCAGTGCTTAGCTTTGGCAGAGTTTGCATATAATAATAGTTACCATTCCAGCATTCAGATGGCTCTGTTTGAGGCTTTGTATGGTAGGCAGTGCAAATCTCCAATTGGTTGGTTTGATGCTTTCAAGGTAAGGCCGTGGGGTACCGATTTGCTTCGTGATTCTATAGATATGGTTCATGTTATTCAGGAGAGACTTTGCACTGCCCAGAGTATGCAGAAGAGTTATGCTGACCGGAGAGTTTGGGATCTAGAGTTCATGGTTGGTGATAATGTATTCCTTTGAGTGTCGCCCATGAAGGGCGTGATGAGGTTTGGGAGGAAGGGTAAGCTCAGTCCTAGGTTCATTGGGCCATTTGAGATCCTTCATTGCATTGGGGAGGTTGCTTATAAGTTGGCCTTACCTTCTTCTCTCTGTAGCGTTCACCGAATTTTTCATGTCTCTATGCTGCGTCGGTATATTCTAGATGAGTCCCACCTGCTTTAGTCAGATTCGGTTCAGTTGGATGAATCCTTAGCTTTTAAGGAGGAGCCTGTTGCTATTTTGGACAAGTAGGTTAGGAAGTTGATATCTAAGGAGATCACGTCAGTTAAGGTTCAGTGGCAGTATTGTCCTACCGAGGAGGCTACTTGGGAGATTGAGACCGATATGTGGACCAGTTATCCTTGTATTTTCGAGTCTTCAGGTACTATCATTTCTCTAACTTTTGAGGATGAAAGTTCTTTTAGTAGTGAATGTTGTAATGACCCTCCAGGTCATCTTCTATTTTTCATGATTTTTTCGTATTTCAAGCTTTTCCACAAAGGCTACAGGTCATTTCTGATTTTCCAGGATTAACGGCTTGATGCCCGGGCTGTTCGTTAGGTCGTTATGGCCATTTTCCTGTTTTAGAAGTTGAACTTAGAAAATCTTTTATTTCAGTCAACTTTCTTGGTAAACGTGCTCAGAATCAAATTTCGACAATTCTGTTAGCTTTGGAGAAGGTATTTTGGTCTATTGGGACTCTTGTTCGAGATCTGGGAGCTTTCAATTTGGGTTTGTCTTGGTTTTTATGTTTTCAAGCCAGTTAGGCCTGTAGGGTTGACTTTGGTCAACATTCAGAGAAGACGGCCTCCGATGGAAATTTTGTCAGCGTTGTTAGCTCCAAAATATCGACTTTGGGCTAGAGAGATCTTTGGTTTGGGTCCCGAGGCTTCTGGACTTATTTTGGGGTATTGAGTTCCAAGTTAGTTTTAAGCATGGGGCCCACTTTTCATTAAAACAATCTCCGTTGGGAGTTTTGTCATTTTTGTTGAGTCTGGAATGTTTTTTCTGGTAGGATAACATGGTTGGTTTGTCTTCACAGGGTTCCAAATAAATCCCAAGGGTTCTTCGGGTGACTTTTAGCCTTTGAAGATTGTTGGTTGCTACTGTGTGTTGTAGATCAGCTTGGTCATCGCGATTGCGAGGCGACCACCGTATTTGCGATGGTCTAGTTTCTTGACCATCGCAATTGCATGGATTGTTCCACGCGACCGCGATGAAGCAGGCTGGGATCTGGTCCAGCTAGCTCTACGCAATCGCGTGGGGTCCCTCGTGACCACGATGAAGGATCCCTGACAGCTTTTTAAGCTGCCAATTTTGTTTTCTCCTCCACAAATTCGAATTTCTTCCATTGTTGAACATTCAAGCTCTGTTCCCAGGCCTATTGTTCTTCATCCTTGGTCTGGTAAGTCCCTCTTCATCCCCCCTTTCTCTTTTTCGTGGTGTTATTGTCTTTAATTCCGTCAAAATTCTAGTGGTTTCCCTTGAAGATTCTCTTGAACTAGTAGGACTTCGAGGATGTTTTGAGCCTCGAAACGAGTCCCGTTTGCGCTCAACTTTAGATCATGGGTTCCTTGACCCATTGCGGATGTAATTGTGATTTTTGTTTTCAGTTTTGTTGTGCAGGTCCCGAGGATCATTTTTTGACCCGATTTTTGGCCCGAATTTCCGTATAGTAATATGGGTGTCAATCTTCAAGTATTGACCCCTAGATTGTGTCTATGCTAGCGTGGCAGCTCTCTGAGGCTGTTCGAAAGGGGAAGACACACGAGTGATGGTTCGTATTTGTGGTTAGGCCCCGAGGTAGGTTGCGTTTTACTTTCCTAGACTGAGTTTAGTTAAATTTTATATTTTATATGTTACTGGAATGTTAGGTTGGATTATAGATAGTATTAGGCTTAAATCTTGTGACTTGTATTAAATTGGCCATTTCGGATATTAGATTAGGATTATTTCCTGCTATCCTTAGTCTAAGAGCTCGTAGTATAGTTATAGCCTGTTTAGAATCCCTGGTATGCTTTTAAGAGGTTTTAGAGGTAGAGTTTATGCTTTTAGTAGTTTTTGTAGTTGATTTTTATTGTTTTCGCCTTATTTTTCAATGATGTGTGTAATTATGGTCCCGAGGCCATAGCGTGGATTTGGATGAAGTTTCCAGGTCAGTTCTCTTAGTTGGAGGGTATTTTGCCCTGTTTTGCCTTGTTGCGTGCTATATTTTTGAACAGTGAAATTTACATATTCATATTGCATTTACATGCCTATCGGTACGGAAGAGAAAGATTTTTGGGGTTTTTGGTTTCAACTTGAGATTTACCACGGTTATCGTGATTTTTGGATATTAAAAGAGTTATCTTAGCTTTTACTATTGATTTTGAAAAGGAAAAGAAAAGTTCTACATTCATGCATTATTGATAAGCTCGATGTTCCCTTTCGAGCTCCCCGATGTACCATTTTGGGTTTACCTTTATACACTTATTGATAAGCTCGATGATTCAAATTCCAAGCGCCCCGATGCGTTATTTTGGGTTTTTACCTCTATGCACTTATTGATGAGCTCGATGTTAAATTCCGGGTGCCCCTAATATCGGATACTGAGTTCTTACTCGTTTATACTATTATGCACTCATGCATCACAATATTTTCCATCGCATTGCATTGGCTTGAGCGTATTTGGATTGTCAATTGTCTGGATTGACTTTGTTATTATTTTCCTTCTTGTTGGTTCAGTTAGTTTTTATTTTTTTGGTTTTATAACTAGATTTAGGCGGATCCCTGTGTTTAGCTTACTTTCCTGTAATTTATATTATATATTATCTTTCTGCGCTCAGTCGGCCTATGATGCTTAATGAGTACCCATTGTATTGGTACTCATACTATACTCTGTATATTTTTTTCTGATGCAGCACCTAGTACGAGCCACCCCCTTTGATCCTTCCATCGTTCAAGGCTTGTTACAGTTCGAATCGCGGTGAGCTCCCAGAGTCTTGGAGAGTTTACATGCTTTCCATCTATCATTCATGTCTATATTTTGTATTTTGGATAGACAGAATCTGTTACATAGTTATTCCATACTTTAAACTCTCTTGTAACGGCGACACCAGGTCCGGATTGGTTCGTTTGTATGTTTTATCTTCTCGGTCACTTTAGGGCCATTTTTGTATATTTAGTACAGTTGGTATGTATATATTCTATTGGCCCTATCTCTCTTATATGTATATCTTCCTCTTTCTTTATATAAACTGCTTTTATTATCTTCCGAGTTATTGGATTTGGCTTGCCTACTCGGGGGTTATGTGGGCACCATCATGACCCGATTTTGGATCGTGACACATTCTTCCCTTTCCACTTCTCTTTTTTTGCCACCATGTTCGTTGTAAGATCCTTTCACATGCCAGGACGATGGATGGTTACTTTAATTTATTCACTTTGTTGAGAGTGAGTCAAATCCCATTATAAATCTTGAAGGATAGGTCTAATGTTATTTTATGTTGTCACCTATGTACTAAAGATAAGAGTGTCAAACGGGCTGGTCCGGGTCAACCCGGCCCGTGAAAGAAGTAGCCCGCTGGTCTTAGGGTGTGGGTCAGTCCGGTCCGGGCTGTTTTTAGCAAAATACTCAGTCAGCGCAGCCCAGGACCGTGACCCACTATTTACCCGGGTTAATCCGGTCCGGTCCGGGTTTACTAAATGGGCCTTTCATGGGCCGGGTTTGGGGGCCGGTCCATGGGCTCCACCTTTTCTTTTTTTAAAATTTTAAATTTAAAAATTGAGTTCTAATCATGTAATGTAGTGTTATCAATTTTAAAGTGTGATATAATTATAATCGTTTTAAATTTAAATTTTCAAATTTGAATTATATATTTATATTTTATAATCATATAGTATACTAGTGTAGTAGTATTTTATATTTTATATTTTATAATCATGTAATTTGAAATTTAAAAATTTAAAATTTAAATTTCTAAGTCCAAACACTCCAAACATCAAATTTCAAAGTTAAAGTTCAAACTTCAATGCATTGAAAGTTGAAATTTCAATTTTCAAAGTTGAAATTTGAAATTTGAAATTTATTTTGAAATTCAAATTTCAAATCTTTCTATCTTCTCAAAATATTCTCCATCTATAAATAATACTACATTCCTCTTCATTTTTCACACATTTTCTACTTTCTACTTAGTTCATATCTATCATTTTATTTTAAATTTTAAGTTTCATCTTGATTTCTTTCATCTTTCGAAATTTTCATGGATAATAATCCACCTCCACCTCCACCTCGTCAAAGAAGAAAAAGATCAATTTTGCTATGGATACATTTTCACAAACTAGATAATCAAGTTCAACGTGAAATTTGCGATAAAATATTTAATTTTTCTGGTATAATGAGCACCGGTATTATGTTTAGACATTTGAAGCGCGAGCACATGAATGAAATTTGAGTACTTAGTTTGTATATTTTTAATTTCTAATCATGTAATGTTAACAATTTAAGTTTCTATGTTTTTAATTTCTAATCATGTAATTTTATTAATTTATGTAAGTTTATATGTTTTAATTTTAATTTAAATTATAACTTTGTATGCTATAAATCTAGCTTCTATACCTTGTGAATTTGAATTTCAAAAATATTAGTTGTTGACAAATATCTAAATGAATTAAAAAAAAATTAAAAGAAATTGTAGTGTAATGTTATTAATTTTAAAATTTAAAATTTGAATTTGATAATAGTATAATATTCATAAAATATACTATATATATATATATACACTATATAAGTATATAAAAAATAAGTATATACAAAATATATACGAAATAGATGATATCCATGATATACATATAATATATATAAAATATTCACAATATATACTATATGAATATACATAACATATATATACATAATAGTTGATATACATGATAATATGAAATACATATGATATATATAGAATATTCACAATATGATATACATATGATATATAAAAAATATATACATATAACTGATATATACACGATATACATATGATATATATAGAATATTCACAATATGATATACATATGATATATATAGAATATTCACAATATGATATAAATATGATATATAAAAAATATATACATATACAAAATATATACTAACTATACAAATATATATAAATATATATATAAAATAGATGATAGACAAGAATTAAAATTTAAATTTTATGAGAGAAAAAAATGAAAAATGCAAAGACTCAATGAGCCTTTGACTTTATTAAAAATATATTGATTGAAAAATGAAGTTGAAATTCAAAGGTTACAAATACTTTTCTCCAACTTCATAAACTAAAATTAGAAAATAAAAATTTAATAGATAAATTGCGAAATTTACATATTTCGAATCATTTTCTCTAATTCCTCCGTATTAACATGGGCAGGAATGGGATCATAATTTTCAAAATCAACAACTCCATACGCTGGACTTGATTGTGTTGAAGGATCTCCAATTGACATTATTTCTTCAAGTGGTTCTTCTTCATCCGGTTCAATTGTCATTCCTTGATTTCTTCGCTCCGCTCTAATCCAATCTCTGAGGCAAACTAAAACATTCATGGCATTGCTTCCTAATGAGTGTCGATTGTCTCCGAGCTGCTGCCTTCCTTGACTAAATGCGCTCTCTGATGCAATGGTTGACATTGGAACATTTAACACATCTCTAGCCAATGTTGAAAGTACGGGATATTGTCTTTGATTGTTCTTCCACCACTCCAGCGTTGGAGTTTGATTTTTATAGTCCTCCACTGGTGATCTCAAATATAAATTAAGCTCATCGCGATTTATACTTCCTTGCGTTGTAGGCTGTAATCTTGACCAAACAGATAAATTAGTTACACCATAAGCAGGCACACCTTGTGCCTGTCTTTTGAAAGATGATGGTTCGTCCGAAGGATGAGATAAAGGAGCATTATGAGTCGGTGTAGCATTATTAACTAAGGTAACATAATGATTAAATAAATTTTCCATGTAAATATTTGCATTAATAGTAGCATCAGATATAATAGGTACTTCATCGTTCTTAATTTCTAAATTTTATAAATCATAGCAACAAATTCACACATATTAACAAATTTCATACATGGATTTAAATAGCATCAACTAAGTAAATAGGTGGAATCGAAAAAAAATATTTTTTAAATTTTTCAATCATTTTAGTGATAGCTTCCGAGTAACCTCTTTTAAGCTTATATTCACTAAGCAATATAGAAAGATCGGCTATATAAGCTAAAATATTAGAAGCAGTAGGATAATAAGCACCAAAAAATTCAACAGTATCTAAATAAAATAACTGTAATAAATCAACATCTTTAATTTTCTTCCAATTGGCTTCTTGTAACATAAGTTCAGGAAATTCGCTAGCATATTGGTTAAAAGTCGTAGTAATAGGAACTTTATAAATATAGCAAATATTTAAAAAAAATAAAAGTAGAATTCCACCTAGTGTCTAATTCTTCAGGCATTAATCTTGGTCTAAGATTGTTGTCTTTATATTTTCTTTTAAATTCAGTAAGTCTAAGCTTTCTATTATTTCCTTGAATAAAGCCAACTGCATGCCTAATTTTTTCAATCACAGGTTCAAAAAAATCAAGACCATCTTTTACAATTAGATTGTATATATGACAAGCACACCTAACTTGAAAAATTTCTATATACGGAGGAGAAAGCATAATTTTTAAATCATCAATAGCGGCGGTGTTGTTTGATGCATTATCAAAAGTTATACATAAAAAAATTTCATTAAGACCATAATAATTTGTAACCAGTGAGATAGATTTAGAAATAAAATCTGCAGTATGCCTACGATTTTCATCATATCAAAATGTCAAAATACGTTTTTGCATGACAAAATTACTATCTATTCAATGACAAGTAATTATTAAATAATTATTTTTATTAACCGCAAGACCAAGATCAGAAGTGAGAGAAACTCTACATGGAAGATTTGTTAATAACCAACGTAAATAAAATGCATATTCTCCATGTAGTCTAAAAATATCTGATCGACAAGTACTTCTAGGAATACCGGTAAACATTGGGTTATAAATAGATTGTATGTAATGAACAAAAGCATCATAAGAAGTAAACGTGAAAGGCAAACAACCCAATGCTATCATTTTAGCTAACTCTTCACGGTCTTTCTTTTTATTATACGTCCCAACTAACTTACCGGTATGTGGGTTCATTTTAGTTTGTCTTTGAGTTTCACCAACCCCACCTTGTTTTAAAAGTTTTTTCCAACCTATATGATCGGATCTCAAATGTCTCATCAATTGACCCGTTCCCCGGTCAGCATTACCCCTGGTCTTATGCTGATATTGCTTATGACAAAGATTGCATTCAACAAGAGTTGTTCCTTCTAATTTAGTATAAAAATGTCATGTAACACTAGTTAATTTACGGGGCTTTTTAGGTCATGGAGGAAGATTAGGAGTACGAGATTAAGCATTATCAATAACGGTACTAGTGGGTTCATCATCATTATTATTATTATTATTATTATATACACTTACATCAACTTTATTTTCTTCTTCAATTCCATAATTTTCTTGTGCCTCAAAATAATTCATATCATGTGCACCCACAGGAATATCTCGTTCTCCTATCTCACTAGGTGATGGTGGAGGCACACGAGAATAATTATTTCTACCGCTTGTACTACCTTTATCAGAAGTAATTTTTTTCTTACTACCACTACTGCTTCCGGGACATAATTTTTTTTACACTTTTACCAAGTTGTCTTACTTTATCCATTTTATAAATTAAACTAATAAATATTAAAAACACAAAATTAATACAAGAAAATATTCAACAAACAATATACTAATTAAAAGTAAGAGATAGAACGATTATACCAAATTATCGGAGACAAAAAAGTAATTAAGCAACCGTAACTTAATCAATTGCTTGAACTTCCTTGAACATGATATTGTTAATAGCAAAATAATAAAATAATATTCTGATATTGCTAGAAATCAAGAGTGAAAATTGAGAGAGAATGAGAAGTATTGTAATAAAAGTGATGAAATTTAGAGGATATTTATATATGAAAAATGGGTGAATTTTTTAAAATGGGGAAGAAATGAACGTTGGCCCAAACGACATTGTAACCGTTGGACCAACGTTCAACAAGCTGTTGAAGGACTTGAATTCAATTGTTGAATGTTGATTTGACAATTCAACATAGCCTGAAAAGGCTATTCTAGGGCCAGGCGGCGGCAGGCCTAGGTGACAGGCAGCCTGTTAATAAAAAACGGCCCAAAATATTAAAATAAATTAATTATCCGGGTCGGGCCTGTTCGGTGCACCGGTGGGCCAGGTCTGGTCTCATATCTGGGCTGGTCTACCGAGTTGCTAGGCCTGGATGGCCCAGCCCACGATTCGACCCCCGAACCCGGTCCCCCCTTCCAGTCTTCATCAACAACGGTCCGAGTCTATATTTGGGCCGGTCTAACCGGTCCGGTCCGGGTCAGACCGCCCAGTTGACAGACTTAAATAAAGACTCAGGTTCTTCAGCAACTATGCAAGAAATAAGTGCGAAATGAAGTAAATCAACACAAAAATTTCTACGTGGAAGAACTTCTGTCTTAGGAGCAAAAAACCATGGCATCACTCTCTCTCAAATTACTACTAAATTTGAGTTACAAGTTTCAGGTTATAACCAACCAAAGAGCTAACCATCTATAACACCTATTCCCCTCTACAACTCCCCTTAATTTAGCTCAATCCTTCAACGATTCTTCCAAGTTGAAGAAGTCCTTACAACTCAAAATAATCTAACACAAATCAGTAGAAATGTAAAGGTTTACAATTAAAGCTCAATGAACAATAAGAACTGTATTGAGTAACACTTGATAGGAACATGTTCTTTTGGATGTATTCATTTGATTCTCTCTCACACGAAGACACGCTAATTATTCTTTGTTTGTGCATTTTCTTCTCTCTATGTGTGGATGTCCTTAATAACATCAATTCAATGCTTTATATAGGAGTAGATGACCACTTCTTATTCTCCCAATTCAACATGGATTAGCTCAAGAATCCAAAATTCTAATTCAAGTTTGATTTGGTTTTTTCTTCACGCGTTTGACCACTGTTTTGCTCCTATTTCCAAGATTCTTCCGTGTATATAAATATGGTAATGTTTTCATATTCTTTCTAGTTCCTTGCTTCATTTGATTAAACATAATCCTAATTCCTCAAAAAATCCTTCTACGCTTCTTGGAATATGATTTGCCTACTGTGAAGGACATGGTTCCTTCACTTCTCTGCAGTGTACTCTTGATAGAAGCTCTTGTAGCAAACATGTTAAGAAATTGCTTCTTCAGTAGTTCTTTGTTGTAACACTATCAATCCTTATTTGAGACATGTGATATCAGGTTCTTACATGTGTTTGTTATGTTTTGCTAATCATTTGTTAATCATCAAAATTTCATATTATTAGCCTAGCACATAGGTCTTTAATTCACATAGCTCTCCTTAGCTCATCTAACTCTTGGATCAACACCTAGCAATTTTAAGGACTTAGAAGAGTGAATAAATATGCTCACGAAACTTTCGCAATGGTAATGTATGTAGTTCACATGGAAAGTAGCATGTAGACAGTGGTGTCGACGACCAGCTCACATAAAAAAAAATCAGGATGAAGATGGGTGGGTTGGGTTGTGGATCTTAATAGGGAGGGGTGTGATTTACGGGGCAAAAACTAATTGATTAATTCGGGGAATGAACTTCATGTGCTTGGACTTTTTAGGTGAAGATCATTGTTTGGCCATAAATATTACTCACTTTATTCTGGAATATGTATTCACTTTATTTCGGAATCCTCGTTTGGCCATAAAAATACCAAATACAACTTGAAGTTGTATTTAGGATTTTAAAAAATATCTCAAGAGGTGTTTTCATTTTATTTGGTTTCACTTTTTTCACTTTTTAATTTATTTTTATTTTTTAAAAATTTAAATTTTATATTTTCATAAAATAACTCATTTAAATTATATTGCATGTTCAAAAATTTGTTTAAAAAAATACATTTGAATTCTAAATATTAACTTCAAATACTATGGTCAAATACAACAACTCCAACTTCAAAATTTTTAAATAAAGTGAATATATTTTTAATTTTCATGGTCAAACGCCTACCAAATATGTGTTGAGTTAATTAATTAATTTGGAGAATGAACTTCACGTGCTTGGAGTTTTTAGGTGAAGATCAAATCTAAATATCTATATAAAGCAGGGATTAGAACCTGCTGACGTGGCGCTCTAAGAATTCAGTATTGCTATTTATCTTTTTTCCTGAATTTTTTGGCTTTTTAATTCATTTTTTGAGTTTAAAAAGATTAATTATTCAATTACTTTTCAGCTTTAATATCCTTAAATAACATTAATTCATTTTAATTCCTTTCCCCATTTAATCCAATTAAATAACATTAATTATTTTCCTGTTTACCCACGTTCCTTCCCCTCCATTCTTTAGAGTTTCTCTCTCTCTTTTTAATACAGATGATTGCTTTATTCTCTCTTATTTCTTTTTTATTCTATTATAACAAGCTCAATTTCTGATTTTTGATAACTTATGATACCTTTTATAACTGTCAGATTTACTTAAAAAAAATTCATAAATAGACGTTTTTCATAATCACTTCATATTGATACCTTTTTAAATTTCAAATTAAATGCACCACTTCATATTTAACTGAAATTTTTGCAAGTATAATTCTTGGAAACATTATCTTTTCTTTAATTTTGGAGATAATTTTTTTCTTCATTATTTGATGCATATAGCGTCAAGAGGAAGACGAGTTGCACAAAGATAATGAAGATGGCAAAAAACTTTTGAGGATTGTTGGTTCGCGAAGAAAGTTTCAGGTTCTCCATTCACACTAAACTTTATTTTTTTTATATTTAACTGCCATATTTACAAGAAGAATTCTTGGAAATATTATCTTCTTTTGATTTTGGTGATAATTTTCTTTCTTTATTATTTGATGCATGTAGCGTGAAAAGGAAGACGAGTTGCACAAAGATAACGAAGATGATAAATTTTTTGGTTCAAATTAAGGTTCGAAAAGTTGTTGGCTCGCGAAGAAAGTTTCAGGTTCTTCTTTGAATTTTTCTATATCTTTATTTCAAAATATATTTGGTGTAACTCTGAACATAAAATCTTCATTTTTGAAATAAAATTTACATATTTATAAGCTACATAAGAAATACCATAAGTTGCAATAGTTATGAAATTTCAGGTTCTCCATTCACACTAAACTTTAAAAAAAAATTTAGGGGAAATGACACTTTTCATCTCTGTGTTATTGCCTAATTTCGCTTTTAGACCCTGTGATATCGGACTCTGCACATTTAACCTTGAATTAACTAAAGTGAGCGATTTTAGTCTAATTACTAACTGAGTTTAACGTTACAAACAGATCATCTGATAGCGTAAGGACAATTCTGGAATTACATATACTACTTTATATATTGTACACAATTAATTTTTTATTTTTAATCTATCACAAATCCACGTGCTAGCAACCTAAAGGTGTCAGTCACATTTACACAAGCTTTTCTCTCCTAAAAGTGAAACATCGTACTTCACTTTCCCAATTTGAAGTGTGTTCTTCTCTCTCTATGTTTATCTCTATCTCTCTCTTAAAATCAAATGTAAAACTCATATAAAGTTGATGAAATTTTAAGGGGAAATTCATGGAGGGTCTCATATGGGAGTAGTGTTTACTTCGATTCGGTTAAATTTTGAGTTTTCTTCTCAGTTCCTCAGCACGAGATAGGAGCCGAGGTACTTTTGATCTTTCTCCATCGATTTGGTGAAGCTACTTTGGTTCTTGAACTCAATTTTCTTGATTTTTGCTTAAGCTCTCAGATTTAGATAATATACTTGCATATCTGAAGTTTTTTCTTTTCTTAACACAAATGGCGGTGTGTGCATGAAGTTGTAGTTAGTGGGTGTGATGGGTGTAGGCTGTAGCTGTGATAAATTAATTATTTTTTGGGGAAGTCACTCTTTCTTTCGCCTAAATATATATGTATCGCTTTTAAAATTGCAGTGACTCTCCCTCCAATGCTCTTTTCTTATTTTTTGGATATGTAGAAGCTTGTACGCTTCAACATTCTGGGTTAGTAGAGTTTCAGAGAGTAGAGAAAATTTTGAGCTTTGAAATTTCACGGTGGAGTTTGCTTTGGGTTTTTCCATTTTCAAACGAGGTAAATCTCATTAATCGTAAGATATTTTTTCTGTCGATTTGTGCTTAGTTTCCGTTCACTTGTTCTGTTGATTGTGCTTAGTTTTTGTTCACTATGACTGCTTCTTTTTCCTTGGAAAATAACCTTCACAATGATTTTTATCTGTGACATTGGCCAAAACCAGGATCCACATGATTTATTGAAGTGTTTTGATTGTGCTGCTTTTTTATTGTTAAGGTGTAATTGGTCATTACTGTCTGAATTTGGTGCTTACACGAGGAAAATCAATTAAAGAGAGAAACTGACAGCAACTAACAAAGACAGAGTTACTCTCCATGGATCAAACCATTAATCTGCATACAAATGAAAGAAGAGGAAGGTTGCATCTGGTTGGATTTGCGAAGCAGGGATGTGAGAAAGACTTCAATTTTTTTGTATAATTAGGATTTTTTTATCATGTATTTTTTTTATGTAATTCCAGAATTGTCCTTGCGGTATCAGATGGTTTGTTTGTAACGTTAAGCTCAGTTAGTAATTAGACTAAAATCGCTCACTTGAGTTAATTCAAGGTTAGATTTGCAGGGTCAAATATCACAGGGACTAAAAGCGGAATTAGGAAATAACACAGGGATGGAAAGTGTCATTTTCCCTTCTTTTAATATTTAACTGTCATATTTACAAGAAGAATTCTTGGAAATATTATCTTCTTTCGATTTTGGTGATAATTTTCTTTCTTTATTATTTGATGCATGTAGCGTGAAGAGGAAGACGAGTTTCACAAAGATAACGAAGATGACAATTTTTTTGGTTCAAAATTAAGATTCAAAAAGTTGTTGGCTTGTGAGGAAAGTTTCAAGTTCTTCTTTGAATTTTTCTATATCTTTATTTCACAATATATTTGGACTAAATCTGAACATAAAATCTTCATTTTTGAAATAAAATTTACATATTTATAAGCTACATAAGGAATACCATAAGTTGCAATAGTTATAAATTCAAAATATTTTAGTGCTTGCAAATTTTAAGATTATGATTAAAATAATTTATTTTTTTCCTTTGGTATTTGAATAACAAAATACTTGAAAGTTGAAA
Organism: Jaltomata sinuosa; assembly: GCA_003996215.1. Classification (NCBI taxonomy): domain Eukaryota; kingdom Viridiplantae; phylum Streptophyta; class Magnoliopsida; order Solanales; family Solanaceae; genus Jaltomata; species Jaltomata sinuosa. The sequence goes on from QJPP01002657.1 coordinate 236,490, forward strand.
CAAAATTTTGATATTATCATGACATATATTTTTGAAATTGCAGGATAAATTTTTTCGGTGCAAAATTTTGATCCGAGAAGAAAGTTTCTGATTTTTCATTTCACACTAAACTTTAAAATTTTCTAATCTTTGAGTCCATATATGTTCTCTATTTTATTTTTATTAGTTGAAGCTCTTAAAAGTTTCTTTCGACCTCCTTACTTCGAATTTTATGTAAATTATACCTTTTTTATTTTAATTTATGTATCTTAATTATTATTTGAAGAGTAAAAAAATATTTTTTATAATAATTTTCAAATTTTCAAGTATTGTAGATATTTTAAAAAATTTAATTATTGTGACTTATAATATTTCTTATGTAATTTATAACTATGTAAATTTTATCTCAAAAAATAAAGATTTTATGTTTAGATTTACACCAAATTTTAGTTAATTTGACCTTTATATTTCGAATCAAATCACCTAAATTAAAATGATAGAAGTATCATTTTTTCACCTTCCATTAATTTCTCTACATCTGAAAAGATAAAGGGAAAAAAAGAAAATATTTAAGGGAAGGAGAAAGTAAATGCAAGACAATAACTTTTTTTGGGTTAAAACAAGATACGAGTCAAAGAGTCTTGGTAAAACCAGAAGATTAAGAGGAAGCAACGATAAGTAATGTAACTTTTTTTGAAACAAAAATTTATTTACGGTAAATTTTATAATTAACAGAAAGTGGAATAGAAACGAAGAGTATGAAAAAAAAGAGAAAGAAAAGAAAAGCAATACCAAAAATTCTTATATTTTTTTCCTTTTTACCTTTTTTAATCTAACAATGAAACATACAGTCCATCAAAGTTTGAACTCTAATAATAATATCATTTTTTTTAATTAAGAGTAGAGAAAGAAAAAATATGAGAGAAAATTAAAAGATAGAAAATTAAATCTTCACCAACAAAATCTAAGTTGAGTTACTAAAATTCTCCCTCTAATAATAATACTATATTTATGATATCATCAATAAAAGAAGAAAACAAAACAAAGAGCAATAGGAAAAAATTGAAAAAGGAAAAATAATAGAAAAAGGAATACATATAATCAAAATTCAATTCAACAAATTCAGTCAAATTTTTTTTTATTTTTTTTACATTTAATATGTTTACCTTTATTTGAATAGAAGAGAATATTAGGAAAAGTGATGTGACACCTCTCTTTGATCAAGAAATAAAATTATCTTTTTTTTGGGAGGGGGTAAGGGGAGATTTTTTCTCTATTATTTTTTATTTATGTGCTATATTAAAAATTACTCCTTTAACTCTTTTATTATACTAAATATGCAATGTTAAGAAATTAAAAAAAATATTTCTTTAATTTTTTTCAATGTAAAACCTAATGATTTTTATTTTTATTATTTTCACAATTTTATATTATCATAACCACTAAAATAATTAATAGCCATATATTCATGACATTATTTAGTAAATTGAAATATTGCAAGGTTTTATAGAAACCATTACATTAACATTTGTAAGTCATTATGTTTTTTATGCTTACTATATTCATACTTTAGTTTTACTAAAAGAATAAGATGAAGGTAATCTAGTGAATATGTCTGCGCTTTGCGCTGTCATTAAAGAATTATAATTAAATAATTATTGTTATAATATTTGTAATAAAAGCATTTATTTCTTTTCCATTCAGTTTTCTTTACTTGATCGAACAACTCCAAATTCAATTATTTCAACTACATTAAATAATTTTTCAAATTGATGAAGACTTTTTCAACCCCAACACTATTAGTTGTTTTTCTATATCATAGCATTTTTAAGGTTGTTTGCTCTTTTTTCATTAATCCTCTTGTCTTGCTCAACTATTGATTTTTTTATCTTGTTATGCTATTTACCAAAATTGAATAATATCATGTATCTTATTAAATAAATAATATGATCATAATAAACATTATTTTTAAAAATAAATATTATATTCTGTAAAAGAACTGAATTAATTTGAAAACAACATATTATTATTTTTATGTATTATTATAATAATTTAATAATTTTATGATATAATATTAATTTCATGAATAAATATGAAAAAATCCAATACAAGGTTTATTTTTATATTCTTATAAAATCTTTGGAACGTCCTTTTTCCCTTTCCTTTATAGGATAAAAGAAAAAAAATGAGAGAAACATAATTTTTAAAATACTAAATAAAAATTGAGAAAATACCACTTAAAAACTTGTTTTCTTCAACATATAATTTAGTTTTTTACGTGTGTCATTGATATTTTTATATTTTTATAATGTAATCTCTATTCTGAGAATACGAAATATAACACATAACAAATTATTAAAAAAAAAATATTTAAAAAACAAGTTATTATTTGTTCACAAAACTTGTACTATTTTAAAGAAAACTACATGATCCATCATTTTTCAAAATGTGAGAAAAAGAAATAAAGTCACTATTTCACACTGTACTCTATTTAAGCCATTTTTGTTTTCAAAAAAAAATTCCAAATCAAACCCTTTTTCAGATATATATTCCTCCAGGCAAAAATTCTACAAGTACAATTAATACTCTTATTTGATAATATATTTTCAGATTTTGAAAGAAATTAATGAAATACACAATATACTTTCAATTGAGGATGCATGAGTACAAAAGTAATTCCCCAAAAAATAATATCACCAAGAAGAACGTTCCAATCACATATACCTCTTTATCCGAATGGTAAATTAAAAGATTAAACTACGTAATATATCTTTAAGAAACATATGAGTCATATCTATATAAAGCATGGATTAGAACCTGCTGATGTGGAGCTCTAAGAATTCTGTATTGCTATTTATATTTTTTCCTGAATTTTTTGGCTTTTTAATTCATTTTTTGAGTTTAAAAATGTAATGACCCTTCCGGTCATCTACGCGTGTTCGCCTTTCTCGTACTGTTAGAGCTTTCCTGTAGCGGCCCCAAGTCAATTATGGCTTGCTGGGACCGGTAGTTCGATGCCCGGGCCGTTTGTTTAGTCTTTTTGTCCATTCCTAGTTTTAGAGCTTTTAACTTTGGAAAACGTTGACTACAGTCAACATTCTTGGTGAACTTGGTCAGAATCAAATTTTGACAGTTCCGTTAGCTCCGGCGCATGGACTTTGATCTTGGGGGACCCTTGGTCGGGATCTGGGAGCTTTTCAGCTTGGAATTCTCTCTCATTCTGTGTTTTCAGGCCAGTTGGGCTTGTTGGGTTGACTTTGGTCAACGTTCGGAGAAGACGGCCTTGGATGAAAATTTCGTCAGCGTCGTTAGCTCTGGAATGTCGAGTTTGTGTTAGTTAGTTGGTTGGTTCAGGTTTTGGATGAGCCGGGCTCATTTCGGGTGTTTGGTTGGCATTAGTTAATGTTGACTTGGGTCAACATTCTTCCAAAACGACCTCATATGAAAGTTTTGTTGATTCCATTGAGTCTGAAACATCATTTGCACTCTAATAGCACTATTGGTTTTTAAGTATCGGGTTCCGATTGTGTCTGGAATGCCCCGTAGAAGTTTTTGCCTGTTGTTGGTTTTTCTGCTTCTGGTGGCCTTCAGCGCGATCGCTCTCCCTTAGCGCGATTGAGCTGGCCTGTGATTTCCCCTTCAGCGCGATCGCCCTCCTTTAGCGCGATTGCGCTGGTCTGTGTTTTTCCCTTCAGCCCGACCGCGCTCCTGTAGCGCGATAACGCTGGTCTGTGATATTTCCTTTAGCACGACAGCGCTAACCAGCGACCAGCAGCTAAAAATTCTTTGGCCTTCATTTTTCCAGCATTGTTCCTCATATTTTTCCAACTCTAAAACACAAATTCTCTCTACCAAATTGCTCCAAATCAGTTCTAAACCTTAGGGAATCATTTGTTCGTCGATTATCCATAGCTCTTCGATTCTTAGTAAGCTTCTTCCCCAACTTACTTCTTTTGTTTTCTTAAAATCCACCATTGTTGCTCTTACCCAAAGCTTGGATTTTTATGGTGGATTCTGCCTCCTAAACTCGTGCATGATCATGGGTGTGAAGAATTCTTCGTCTTGGCCTAAATTCCATCTTTGTGGTAAGTAATTCTTGCCTAATTCCCGATTTTTCATTCTTGAAATTCTATCTTTTATCACAATCTTGAGCGGGATGTTTTGGAGCACATTTCATGTCCATTTCCGCTCAAATTTTGAGCATGTGCTCTCGGGGTGGTAAGGAACACATGTGTATTTTTTATTTCTGATTTTGGGTTGCGGGGCCCACGAGCCCATTTGTGACCCGGATTTCGATCCGGTTATGTTTATGGCATTATGGGTATCGTTAGTCTTGTTTTGACATATAGATTATTGTATTGATAGTGGTTTCGCGAATTGGAGCTTCCCGGAGCAGGTCAAGCCTGGACGATGCCGTCCCCGCAGCTATTCGTCGGACGACAGGTAGGTTATGGTTTTCCCTACCTAGACTCTGCGTATATAGGCTATAACTGCATTAATTAGCATCTTTGAGTGGGTTGTTATAGGTTGGTTGATAACGCTCAAACTACACCTCTATTTAAGAAGCGTAAGCGATCGTTGTCAAATATATAACCCAACAAGGTTGGGGTCGAATCCCACAGAGAATATGGTGATGATTAAGTCTTTGGTGAATTAAGTGACTAGTTGTCAATCGATTCCAGTAAATAAGGGGGGTTTTGTAATCAAATTGTAAACAAAACAATAATAAACGTAGGGGGTTTAAATCAGTAGGAGAGAATGAACTAGGGATGTGTTCACCATGGCGTTGTAACAATGTCGATTCTAGGCTTAACCGGGTTCTTTCTATATGATTGTCACGATGTGATTGCGTCAATTGTATCGTCTAAACGTCTCTCGACCGAATAAACAAATTTCCTTTTCTATTCTTTCGACCTCGAAAAGATGTACTTTTTAGCTTAGCAATCCTAACATCAAGTAGAGTAATCCAGTTACGGCATTATTCTTTAAGACGAGAGTTTGTAGTCTCGAATCCTTGTTGTTTAATCAAGTTTTCCCGGTTTAAATCTCTTTACTCAAGCAAACTAAACCTAGGCATGTTCTAATGTTTGCAACCACTAGAAAACGTGACATAAAGTATGATTAACAACGTGACAATACATATATCGAACCCAACGCTACCCGGAATCTATATTGCTACGTTTGCCATGGCTCCCACAACCCTAGTTGCGGGAGTTTTAGTTCCTCATGCTCGAAGATGAAAAGAAGAAAGTCATGTTCATAAAATAATAAAGAAACGAGATCCTTACAATATATTGAGAACAATCTTCAAGTATCCAAGAACAATAAAAACCAAGAACTCAAGAACGAATCAAGAACAATAATGTTAATTCAAGAATCGTGTTCTTGCTCTCGAAAACTAACTAAAAACGTGTTTGAAATAATTGGAGAATAAATTCTAACATAAACCTAACATAGGGTATTTATAGGAGTCAAAGAAACCAAATCCAAAACGGGCTAGGAATCCCCAAAAACGCGGGTCGCCGCCTGAGTCACTGCCTAAGCGTGACGGTCAGGCTGACGGACCGTCAAGGCAGTGACGGACCGTCGCCTGGACCGTCACTGCTAGGCAGTGGGTCAACCTGGAGGTCTGCCTTGGTGTGACGGTCCCAGTGACGGACCGTCACATGTGTGACGGCCCGTCACTCAGGCCGTCACTCTTAGGCAGAACTTCGTTTTTCTCGTATTTTCTTCCGTTTTCGTGTTTGCTTCCATTTCCTACAAATACACCATAAAAACATCAAAAACAACAATGGTTGCTTGAAAACGTACGATTGTTCTTAGTAAAAAGGAGTCGAAAGTGGCGTAAATTAGCGTCACATCAACACCCTCAACTTAAAACGTTCGCTTGTCCTCAAGCAACATAACATAAAACCATAATACGACTCTACTAAGAACACAAACTCATGTCTATAGCAACTCATGTTCATTCAAACTTATTCAATTAAATCATGCTCCCTTGTAACACACGAATGTATGAAACACTAACTTGCAAGGATCCAAACATGTCATTCTGATATGATAGAACATTATGCATACACACCCGCAGCTATTCTAACAATCAATAGACAATATAGCCATCTTGGTGCCCTCACCACAAAGAAATCCCACACACAAGATTTGGGACTAGGTAAGCGCTCACACTCACAAACGATTTCAAACAATGCACATGCGATACCATAGGCTTGCCCTTACTATTCTATTTCAGTTCTTCAGAAAGCCGCTCAAGATCACTACAGGACTTGTTTTGGCTTGTAATGAGGCTTCAGGTGCAGGTAGGATACATTTAGGGGTTAGTGACTAAGCCCTCCTTAGAACCATTTACATCTTATCACCACATAACTTCACTTTATCCATCCTTAGTCACCTTTTTATTTCCTTGATTCTAGATACAGGTGCGGCCTCTTTATTGACAATTCTTTTTGTTTCTTTTTCGATCTTTTTCATCTTTCTTTATTTTTCTTTTCTTTTCTTAGGCGCACACCCGGATTTTCATTCTATTCAACAACAATCATCTCCATCCTCTTTTTCTTCTCCTTTACCACTGTAGTAGCCACCCTCAACTTAGGCTGATTGCCTACGTCAAGGTGCACAATGTCCATTGGTAGGACCAGGGCCAAGATAGGGATTCAAAGTTAAACAGGAATGGTGACAGGTTATTGAAAGAATAAGGTCAATTATGGCTCAAACAGGGATCAAAAGGGATTATTTGTATTTGGACGGTCATATAGGCTAAGTGGACTGCATCAAAAAGGGCCTGTGATCCTTTCCTAAGCAACCAAACTTCAAACTTAACAAAATAGACCGGGCAAGTTCTAGATGCATGCACAGAGTAAGAATTTATGACAATAAATCTCACACACTCTTAGCACCAAGAAACTATATCGCTACCAACTATCAAACAACCGCTCGGCTTAAGCATACTCATTCTAATCATATTCACACAATGACATTCAAGGATCCAGACAGTCAATTGTTTCAACATAAGCTCAAAACCAGAAAATTTTTCAAGGGGCCTCGTTTTTAGACAAGAACAACGCATGCTTGCTATAGACACTAAAAAAAAATTTAAAATAACAACCTAAACATGCCGGTTCTACTAGATAGCACACCGTAGGGAAAAGAAATCGGCAACAAAAACCCTCGGTGGTGACTCACAGGTTTCCCAACACCCTCAACTTAGACTCATGCATTGTCCCCAATGCATACATATGAAAACTAAAAGCTGTGAGAATAAAGGAATACCTGTGAAGTCGATATGACTCAGAATCTGGAATGATGTTGGAGACCGCCTGGGTCTCCAAAACAAGAGAACTCAATGGAGTGTGGCGTTCCAGCTTCCTCTTTGGGCTCCATCGCTAGTCGCGACAACTTCTTCGCTCTTTCTTTGCAGATTCTCTTGCGGTGTTTTCGTTTTCTCGATTTACTTTCACCGCCTGCCTCTACATATCTACGCTCTCGCGCCATACTTTTTACAACAGCTAGAGTCTCGACCAAACACTTCTCCTCAAGGTGCACATCCGCAGGAGGTTCCTCAATGGCATTCATGACCGCGACCACTCTCATGTCACTTGGTCGCTTCATCAGCTTGGTTACATCAAACTTGACCAATTCATTGTTCAATCGGAAGGTCAGCTCGTTTTTCTCCATGTCAACCAACACTCTCGCCGTAGCTAACAATGGTCGCCCCAAGATGATAGGAACTTCAAAATCTACTTCGCAATCCAGGATCACAAAGTCAGCAGGGAAGATAAGCTTACCGATCTTCACTAGCACATCAGACAATACTCCAACAGGTCGTTTTATCGAACGATCAGCCATCATCACTCTCATGGACGTTGGTTTAGGAGGTCCCAAACCCAATTTGTCATACACTGCTAGCGGCATCAAATTTATACTAGCCCCAAGATCACACATAGCTCTTCCGAAGTTGAGCTTCCCGATGGTACATGGAACAGTGAACGCACCTGGATCTCCTTTCTTTTCCACTAATGATCTAGAGGAAATAGCGCTGCAGTGATGGAGGTTGTCTTCCGGCTCAAAGCTTACCGTCCGCTTCTTTGTAATCAAGTCCTTCATGAACTTGGCATAACCGGGCATTTGTTCTAGAGCTTCCACCAAAGGTATGTTTATCAAAATTTCTTTCAACATGGTCACGAAGTTCAGGAACTTGCCATCGTCAGCTTTCTTTTTCAAACGCTGTGGGAACGGAGGTGGTGGTCGAGGCATCATCGTTGGAAGCTTTTCAGCTTCCTTACATTTATTCGCAGGCTTTGGAATGTCCTCTTCCTCTACCGCCTGATCATCTTTTGCAGCCTCACCTTGTGCATGAATTACCGGATGTGATTCCGGTAATATTTTTCCGCTTCTAGTGGTGATTGCCATGCAGCTTGCGTCATTTTTCGGATGGGTGGTGTCGCTCGGCAAAGTACCCGGTTTCCTTGGGTTTAGAGATGCCGAGATGTGACCCACTTGCTGCTCTAGTTGCTTGATAGCGGTTGAGTGTGACTCCACTACCAGACTCAATGATGATAACTCATTCCGCATTGCCTTTACCCCAGAGTCAGTCGATTCCACCTTAAGCAGCATCTTCGCCATCATATTCTCAAGTTTGGATGTCTCAGCCTCGCTGCCTGCTTTGTCCCGATTGCTAGGTGGTATATACAACCCACCTCTATCGGTGTTGTTCCTCCAGCTTCCTTGGTCGCGATTTTTGTAGCCACCATTCTCATAGTGGTTTGGATAGTTCCGACCTTGGTTTCCTTGGCCATTGGCCTGGAAACCCCCCACATAATTCACGTCCTCAGTTTCTATACCTTGGGAACTGGCAACCTGTACCTTCTCCATACTTCCTGACGTCAAGTGCTTTGTCAGGAGATCTAACTGTGTTTTCAGGTGCGCCATGTCTTGGTCGCGTTCCTCCTCTTTCCTACGCTGCTCAGCTGACATACCAACTGTGTAGGTGCTAGCTGCAACCTCTGAATCTCGTGTATGCCAGGCTCTGTTGGTCTTGGTGAGCCTGTCCAACGTAGTTGTGGCCTCAGCAAAAGAAAGTCCCATGAATGCACCACCTGCTGCGTTGTCTAACGTCGGCTTTGTAGCCGAATTTAATGCCCTATAGAATGTCTGCATCAAGACGTTGTCGGCCAATTGATGGTTCGGGCACTGTGCCAGCTTCTTCTTAAATCGCAACCAAGTCTCGTGCAGTGCTTCGTGTGGTTGCTGCCTGAAGTTACTAATCTCATCCCTCAACTGTATCATCCGAGAGGGAGGAAAGAACCTTTCTAGGAAAGCTTCTCTCAACTCTCCCCACGTTGCGATAGAGTCGGGGGCCAATTCTGTCAACCACAATGCTGCCTCATCAGACAGAGACAACGGAAACAACCTGAGCCTGATCGCTGTCTGACTCACGCCTGGCAGCTCGAATGATTTGCATATGCCCACGAAGTTCATCAAGTGCTGGTTTGCATCGTTGCCAGCAACACCGCGGAACACTCCTCTCAAGTTCAACAGCTGTATCATCGTGCTAGTGATGTTGAACTTGGCTCCGGGCGGTAGCGGTGGAACAATAATGGCGCCCGTCGCGCCCGCTCCATCTAAATCAAGCTCATCATCATTCCGTGCACCATCGTCCTGCAGACCACCAGCATTCAGGTTTTGTTGGGCCTGCAGTTCAGCAGCGAGCCTTGCTGCCTCTAGTTGTGCGGCCATGTTCTGCCTCAATGTTCTAGCAAGTTCGGGGTCGTAAGGTATAATTTGTTTCCCCGAACTTTGGGTATTATGCATGCACAACTTTGTACCCTGTCAAAACAAAAACAACAAACAAACGTAAAGCAGGAAATTATAACAAAAAGTCAAATAAACACCAAACTTAATCAAAAACCGTATTCCCCGGCAACGGCGCCATTTTTGATAACGCTCAAACTACACCTCTATTTAAGAAGCGTAAGCGATCGTTGTCAAATATATAACCCAACCTTGTTGGGGTCGAATCCCACAGAGAATATGGTGATGATTAAGTCTTTGGTGAATTAAGTGACTAGTTGTCAATCGATTCCAGTAAAAAAGGGGGGGTTTTGTAATCAAATTGTAAACAAAACAATAATAAACGTAGGGGGTTTAAATCAGTAGGAGAGAATGAACTAGGGATGTGTTCACCATGGCGTTGTAACAATGTCGATTCTAGGCTTAACCGGGTTCTTTCTATATGATTGTCACGATGTGATTGCGTCACTTGTATCGTCTAAACGTCTCTCGACCGAATAAACAAATTTCCTTTTCTATTCTTTCGACCGCGAAAAGATGTACTTTTTAGCTTAGCAATCCTAACATCAAGTAGAGTAATCCAGTTACGGCATTATTCTTTAAGACGAGAGTTTGTAGTCTCGAATCCTTGTTGTTTAATCAAGTTTTCCCGGTTTAAATCTCTTTACTCAAGCAAACTAACCCTAGGCATGTTCTAATGTTTGCAACCACTAGAAAACGTGACATAAAGTATGATTAACAACGTGACAATACATATATCGAACCCAACGCTACCCGGAATCTATATTGCTACGTTTGCCGCCATGGCTCCCACAACCCTAGTTGCGGGAGTTTTAGTTACTCATGCTCGAAGATGAAAAGAAGAAAGTCATGTTCATAAAATAATAAAGAAACGAGATCCTTACAATATATTGAGAACAATCTTCAAGTATCCAAGAACAATAAAAACCAAGAACTCAAGAACGAATCAAGAACAATAATGTTAATTCAAGAATCGTGTTCTTGCTCTCGAAAACTAACTAAAAACGTGTTTGAAATAATGGGAGAATAATTCTAACATAAACCTAACATAGGGTATTTATAGGAGTCAAAGAAACCAAATCCAAAACGGGCTAGGAATCCCCAAAAACGCGGGTCGCCGCCTGAGTCACTGCCTAAGCGTGACGGTCAGGCTGACGGACCGTCAAGGCAGTGACGGACCGTCGCCTGGACCGTCACTGCTAGGCAGTGGTTCAACCTGGAGGTCTGCCTTGGTGTGACGGTCCCAGTGACGGACCGTCACATGTGTGACGGCCCGTCACTCAGGCCGTCACTCTTAGGCAGAACTTCGTTTTTCTCGTATTTTCTTCCGTTTTCGTGTTTGCTTCCATTTCCTACAAATACAACATAAAAACATCAAAAACAACAATGGTTGCTTGAAAACGTACGATTGTTCTTAGTAAAAAGGAGTCGAAAGTGGCGTAAATTAGCGTCACATCAACATGCTATTGCTCAGACTGCAGAGGATCTTGAAGTACAAATTGGAGATAACCAAAGCCGAGAAAGGGATCAGAATAAGAGGGCTAGATCTATTGGGTCCTATGTAGAGACACGAGGTAATGTTAGGCCACATTTTAATAGGTGATCACCCCACCCTACTAGTGGTGCCCCATATCAGTTGCAAAGGCAGAGGTATGATCATTTTTCTCAGACTGGACCAGGCCACAATTCAGGTGCATTCAGTTCCTATCGGCAGGGGAATTCAGGTCAGATGAGGCCACCTTTGCCACCTTGTGTTCAGTGAGGTAGGAAGCATCCTGGGATATGTCGCCTGGGTTCAGATAGTTGTTATTCATGTGGGAATCCTGGTCACTTTATGCGAGACTGTCCGAGTAGAGGTAGGGGTGAGATGTCCCAGCCTACTGGGTCGATGACAGCTTCTTCATCTACTATTTGTCCCCCTAGGATAGGCCAACAGGCTACATCAGGTCGTGGTAGAGGTAGAGGAGGAGAAGGAGCATCCAGTGCAGGCAGTGGTCAGAATCGCACTTATGCTCTAGCCGGTTGCCAGGACTTGGAATCGTCACCTGATGTTGTTACAGGTACATTGACTATTTTTACTCATGCTGTTTATGCACTTATAGATCCTGGCTCTACTGTTTCATATGTTACCCCGCTCGTTGCTGGTAAGTTGGGGGAAGGCCCTGAGTTGTTGCCTAGACCCTTTGTTGTATCTACGCCCGTTGGTGAATCTATTATATCTAGATGAGTTTATCGAGATTGTGCAGTGTGGATTTATGACCGCCTCACTTCAGCTGATCTAATCAAATTAGATATGACTGACTTCGATGTAATTATGGGCATGGACTAGTTAGCTGCATGTTATGCTAATATCGATTGTAGAAATAAGGTTGTCAAATTCCATTTTCCAGAAGACACAATCCTAGAGTGGAAAGGTAATGCTGCCACGCCAAGGGGTAGGTTTATTTCCTACCTTAAGGCCCAGAAAATGATTTCTAAAGGCTATATTTATCATTTAGTCCGAGTAAGAAGCACAGAGGATGGACCATCGACTCTTCAATCGGTTCCCGTGGTGAGTCAGTTTCTAGATGTATTCCCGGATGAGCTTCCAGGAATCCCTCCAGAAAGGGAAATTGAGTTTGCCATTGACCTACTCCCAGATACTCAGCCAATATCAATTCCCCGTTACAGGATGGCTCCTGCAGAATTAAGAGAGTTAAAGGAACAGTTAAAAGATCTACTCGAAAAAGGTTTCATTAGGCCTAGTACATCGCCATGGGGCGCACCAGCTTTGTTTGTTCGTAAGAAGGATGGGTCCTTGAGAATGTGTATTAATTACCGACAACTGAACAAAGTTACAATCAAGAATAAGTATCCGCTTCCAAGGATTGATGACCTTTTTGATCAGTTGCAAGGCGCCAAATGTTTTTCAAAGATTGACTTGTGGTCGGGGTATCACCAGTTACGTGTTAAAGGGGTAGATGTTCCAAAAACAGCCTTTAGGACAAGGTATGGCCACTTTGAATTTCTAGTAATGTCTTTTGGGCTTACTAATTCCCCAACAGCTTTTATGGACCTAATGAATCGAGTCTTCAAGCCATTCCTAGATGTATTCGTGATCGTATTTATTGACGATATCCTGATTTACTCGCTGTCCAAAGACGAACATGCTGATCATTTACGTGCAGTATTGCAAACACTTCAGAATCATAAATTATATGCGAAGTTCTCCAAATGTGAGTTTTGGTTGACTTCAGTGGCTTTTCTTAGCCATATAATTACAGACGAAGGTATTAGAGTTGACGGCCAAAAGATGAAGCAGTAAAGAATTGGCCGAGGCCCTTGAATGCTACAGAGATCCGTAGTTTTTTGGGCTTAGCAGGTTATTACCGGGGGTTTGTGGAAGGATTTTCTTCTATATCTGCACCATTGACAAAGTTGACTCATAAAGCTGCCAAGTTCCAGTGGTCTGATGCATGTGAGCAGAGTTTTCAGGAGTTGAAGGACAAACTTACTTCAGCACCTGTCTTAACTTTGCCAGAGGGCATGGAAGGTTATGTTGTTTATTGTGATGCTTCAAGGATTGGTTTGGGCTGAGTTTTAATGTAACATGGTAAAGTTATTGCCTATGCCTCGAGACAACTAAGAAAGCACGAACAAAATTACCCTACTCACGATCTTGAATTGGCAGCAGTTATATTTGCCTTGAAAATTTGGCGCCATTACTTGTTTGGAGTCCATGTAGACGTGTTTACAGACCACAAAAGTCTACAGTATTTATTCAAACAGAAGGATTTAAACCTAAGGCAAAGAAGGTGGCTAGAGTTACTAAAGTATTATGACGTAGATATTTTGTACCATCCAGGGAAGGCCAATGTAGTGGCCTATGCACTTAGCCACAAATCCATGGGAAGCTTGAGCCACGTGGAAAATAGAAAGATTGAGATGACAAGAGAACTACATCAGTTAGCTAATTTGCAGGTTCGACTACTAGACCAAGGTAATGGGGGAGTTGTTATTCAAAGCACAGCGGAATCCTCACTTATGACAGAGGTAAAGGAAAGACAATATAATGATCCAGAATTAGTAAGATTGAGGGAGGAAATTCCACAACAGAAGCAACAACTAATAGAGCTTAAGGAAGATGGGGTTCTGAGATATCAAGGTCGTCTATGTGTACCTAACGTCGGGGAGCTTCGGGAGAAAATTTTGGCAGAAGTTCACTATTCCCGCTATTCAATCCATCCCGGAGAAACGAAGATGTATCATGATCTTCGACAGATTTATTGGTGAAATTATATGAAGAGAAATATTGCAGAGTTTGTAGCCCAATTCCCGAATTGTCAACAGGTAAAAATTGAATACCAGAGACCCGGAGGTCTAACTCAAAGTATAGTGATACCTACCTGGAAATGGGAGGTGATCAACATGGACTTTATTATAGGCTTACCCCATACTTATCGAAAGTATGATTCCATATGGGTGATTGTAGATAGACTTACAAAATTAGCTCACGTTTTGCCAGTCAGGACAACTTATACTGCTGAAGATTATGCCAAGTTGTATATTAGTGAAATAGTTCGACTTCATGGTGTCCCAATTTCCATTATTTCAGATAGGGGTGCTCAGTTTACAACAAATTTCTGGAGGTCTTTCCATAGAGGCTTAGGTACTCAAATAAGTCTCAGTACAGCTTTTCATCCACAGATAGATGAACAAGCTGAACGCACTATTCAAACACTCGAAGATATGCTAAGAGCTTGTGTACTAGATTTTAAAGGGAGTTGGGATGACCATTTGCCACTAATTGAGTTTGCCTATAATAATAGCTTCCATGCAAGCATTCAAATGGCTCCTTATGAGGCTTTATACGGACGAAAGTGTAGATCACCGATTGGATGGTTTGAAATTGGAGAAGCAGGATTATTAGGGCCAGGCCTAGTTAATTAGGCAATGGAGAAGGTGAAGCTAATCCGAGAAAGATTACTAACAGCCCAGAGTAGGCAGAAATCATATGCAGATGTGCGACGTCGGGATTTGGAATTTAATATTAGTGATTGGGTTTTCCTAAAGGTTTCGCCCATGAAAGGCATTATGCGATTTGGTAAAAATGGAAAGCTTACTCCAAGATATTTTGGACCATACAGGATCATTCGGAGGGTAGGAAAAGTGGCATATGAGCTAGATTTACCCACAAAATTGGAGACAGTCCATCCTGTATTTCATGTATCGATGCTACGAAGGTGCATAGGAGATCCTTCACGTATTATGCCTATCAAAGATGTTCAACTTTCTGAAGACTTATCCTATAAGGAAGTATCAATTTCTATCCTAGATCGTCAAGTTAGAAAGCTCAGAACCAAAGAAGTAGCCTCGGTAAAGGTGTTGTGGAGAAATAATAATATCGAGGAAATGACGTGGGAAGCCGAGAAAGAAATGAGGAAAAAGCATCCCCAGTTATTTATGACTTGAAGATAGTATAGAGGTAAGTCATATTCTTATATTCTTGACACTCTTCCTACTATGCAAATATGATCAGGTTTGAACATGTGAAAATGATTACATTTAATTGTATATAGTTGTATTGCCCTGTGAGGCATCGTGCTGGACTTTTGCTGAGTTTCAGGTTTTTGGATAGTCCCAATTAAAAAAGAAACTCTGCCGAAATTTCAAAAAAATCCTAAGGGACTAGAGCTCTATATGCATTACCCTCATTCGAGGATGAATGATTCTAAGGGGGGAAGGATGTAACACTCTGTACCTTTCAAAACCTATGTGACTAAGTAAATATCGACGAAGGTATTTGAGCTCGAGATTGTGAAGGGGTACTTTGGACTAGAATTTGAAATGGTCAAATGTATATAAGTGTTAAGTTAAATTATAAGGATTAGGGTTTTGAAAATGAGATAAAACAAGTGAGGTACTTGGTCGACTTATCTAAGCTCTTAGGTGACAAGTAGGTGCATCACCTACCTACGCTAACGAACTAAGTTCCGAGGGCCAATTACTGGCAGCAACACCATGGATTATTAGACCTAATGGTAGCCCAAATTAATCTTAAAGTTGGCCCATCAAAGCACAACCAAATCTGGCCCAAACAACTACAAAAGGTAGCCACCAATATTGTAATGACCCTTCCGGTCATTTCCACGTATACTTTTTCCTTGTACCGTTAGATCTTGTTTATAGCGGCCCCAAGTCATTTAAGGCTTGTCGGGACCGGTATTTCGGTGCTGGGTCCATTTTTTTGGTCGTATGATAAGTTTTGAAGTCAAGCAAGTCGGCAAAAGTTATCGTAAGTTTCTTTAATAAATTTTCTGAACTTTGGGTAAAATGCCTCGGAGCTTTTCTCTCAATATAAAAAGAGTTAGAAGTCCCCTGAAATACCAAATCGAAGGTCTACAAGTCAAGTTTCCAACGCACAAAACCTCACGTCCAACTGATCTTGGAGTAAACAGTTATGACTGTTTTACCGCGGACTGTCTGGCAGAAACCGGGTTGCGAACCGGGTTGCGAACCGGGTCGCGAACTGGGTCGGGTCAAAATCGATTTAAAGCCTCAACTTCACATTTTAAAACGCCATTTTAGTTCTGGAACAGTGAGAAAACATAAGGGAGGGTTCCAAGAGAGTTCTTGCGTATCAAAATTGTGCGTACTTGGAAAATACTTTTATTATGATATAATTGTGTATGTATTTATTTTATAAGGTTTTTATACATTGTATTAATTTAACGGAGATAGTAAATTTAGTTATGTTAAAAATTATTATTATAATATAGTAGGTTTTGTTTGAAATAATTTTTTATGAATTATGATATATTTAAAAAGTTATATATATTTTACCACGAATCTATGCAATATCCGAATGCACGCGTGACACAGTCCCTATCAAAAGTTAAGTGGATAAGATGATATGTGAGGGTGACACCTCCACTTCCACGTGGAAGTGGAGGGAGAGGTGCAGCAATAGTACAAAAAGATATTTCACTTTGGAAATGATTATTGCACTTAATTTGATACCCTTTGTTTGTTCCTTCTTAAATTTTACAATTATCCAAGGGTTAAGACCATATATGCACCTGCACCTAGCAAGCTTGGGTGGAAACAGTAATATTTTCTATGCTACAATTTGAGCTTATGTTATCCTCATAAGAACGTTACTTACATATTTGCATACATGGTGAAGATGATTTAGTGAAAAGTATTTTTTTTTACGTTATATTGGATCACCAAAGAGAAAATCAATTATCTACATCAAGTTATTCAAGCCTAAATCTGAGTTTGATTTCGTTTTGGAGCCTTTCGGAGCGGTTCAAGCTTGGACATTATAATCCTTGCAGCTTGTCATCGGCGTACAGGTAGGTTACGGTTTATTTTCCCCAGACTCCGCATATATAGGATAAAATTGTATTAATGGGCATCCTTGGGTTGGTTTATTAGGTTGGTACCACAGACCTCGACCTCTTTATTCATGTCCGCCTACTTTTGTTCCTCCGTTGCTTGTAGTATTTGCCGATATATTTTATTTACCCTTGTGGTCCTGTGAGACCTTGTTGACTCTGGAATATAGAAGGTGGGATTTTGGGAATGTCCGTGAGTCCCGGGCATAGAATTATCCTTCTAGGCTTGTTATGCTTGCTGAGTAGTTGTGGGCCTGTGCAGGGTCGATAGGTTGATTGTGAGCTGCTGGGAAGCTGTTATGTGTGATCATACCATTTCCATGCATATAAAGAGGTTTTATCCATGTTTTACTATGGTTTTGGCTTCGGGCCTACTGGCACTATTTTCTAAACCTTGCATGGCCCCGGGGGCCTGTTTTTGATAGAAATGATTTGGAAATGGTTTGATTTAACTTGTGAATATTCCTGGGTAAAAGAAAGTAAAATTATGTTTTAAATCATCAGTTTTACGATTAACGCTAGACTCGGCAGGGCCGGGGTGCTAGTTGAGTTTTCTTGCTACTTGAGATGATTTTTAGCCTCAGTCGGACTGAGCACCTGAGATGACTTTTTACTGTTTAGACCCGGTTATTCCCGGGCACCCTTGGAGGGGTTTTTTGAGATATTTTCCTACTACTTTAGTCCTGGACTGGATCTGGGCATGCATATTCGAGACTGGGTCTCTAAAACATGTTTTGATACTGAGTTTTAGTAAGGGGTCAGGGACCTCCATGGAACTTGCCATCCGGGCCTGGGGCTGCGGGCTGCGTGTGCCGGAGGAAGGGTATACGGTGGAGTAGAGGTATACGGGCAGTGACCTTCCATGGAACCTACCTGCTGGGCCGGATTGGCACCGGAGGAGGTACATACAGACATACCATTTCACTTGAGATCTTCATGCATCATATCATTCATTGTTTGAGGTTCCACTATTGTTTGTTATTTCTTGATTGTACGCTCCGGTAGTATGGGATGCCGGAGGGTTTGTTTTCACTTGTTTGTGTTCCTCGGTTGTATTGGCGGCTGGGGGACTGTAGGTAGACCTTTACTATTCACTTATAGAATTGTTCCCTGTTACGGTTAATTATGAAATTGGTTGCTGCTAGACTGTTAGTTTTTGTATTTGAGATTGATATGATTAGATGAGCTTGATTCATGTCTCTAAGCATGCCTATCATTACTCTTTCCCTCTTCTTACACTTGAGGTTACCGGTATACCGTCCATTTCGTAAACTTATTATGTATACACTGTTATTGCAAGGACCCCAGGTGCATGTTTCTTACTTTCACCTGTGCCTATGGTGTGTATGTTCTGCTTGCTGGCCTCACATATGGTTTTGTTGATTTCCCTCTGGGCTAGTTCCTGTGTACCTTTCGTTGATTTCTGTGACTTCTTGCTTCTATTTTGTCTGTTACTACGCTTTTATCTTATATGTGCCCAGTCGGCCTATGATACCTACTGGGTACCTTATGCTTCGCATTTGGTGCTCACCCTACCCCCTGCATCTGTTGATGCAGATACTAGCGTGGGTCATCGTCGTTAGATCGCTGTGATTCGGGCTTGGAGATCCGTTGGGGACTACTTCAGACTGAGGGTGAGCTCTTGACGATCGGAGCTTTGCTTTAGTTTATCTTTTGCTTCATGTACTATTACATTTCAAAGACATCTGTATATATTGTTTTGGATTGTTTGCACTCCATGTATGTAGTTTTGGCTCTATACTATGATACCAGGTCTTGGGGTTTGGTTTAGTTTCCGCATATGTATATATATATATCCCTATTATCTATTCTCTTCGTCTTGTTCCCTTATTTGTTAGATAGTAGCCCATTACTAACTTTCCTGGGCTACGGGGATTAGTTCACCTATCGAGGGTTGTAGGTGCCATCATGACCGAGAAATCGGGTCGTGACAACTTGGTATCAGAGCTTTATGTTCACCGATGTCAACGGTATAGGAGCCAATGTCTAGTAGAGTCCTGCGGATCGGGGCGGAGACGTCCGTACTCAATCTTTGGGAAGCTACAGTGGCATTTTAGGAAATTAGACTCTTTCATTGCTTCTGTGTCGTGCGTAGAACCCTTGAAGTTTCTGGAAATCTCATTGGTTATACTTCATCCTTCCGCAGATGGTTCGTACGAGATCATAGGCATCACGCGGAGACGAGCCTCCCAATCCAGCTAAGGGTCGAGGACGCCCTCGAGCAGCGGCACCTGCTAGAGCTGCTAGAGTTGAGATAGAGCCCGAGCGGCATTTGGATCAGGGGGCAGCCCAGGTACCACCAGCTCCAGTGCCCACTTCTGTGCCAGCTCCAGCCGCAGCTCAGTCTCCAGATATTCAGGGATTACTATTACAGCTTTTGGGTGTGATTGGAAAGCGGCCTTCGGAGGTAGCGCAGACATCCGCTCAGGGAGCAGCCCTGGGTGCACAGAGCTCAGGAGCGCAGCCTGCTACTACAGCTCCCCGTGCGGAGGTCATTCCAGCTCCATCAGTTGCACAGCCTCTTGCTCCTCTCCCAACTATGACAGAGTCAGAGTAGAAGGCGTTGGGTAGGTTTTTGAGGTTAGCACCTCCGAGGTTTGCTGGTACTTCTGGACAGGATCCACATGACTTTATTACTACATGTGAGGAGATGTTGCATCATTTGGGTTTGTTGGAGACTCACGGGGTTGGTTATACTACCTATCAGTTAGAGGGCCCATCGAAGTTATGGTGGAGAGCTCATGTTGCTTGTAGACCACCATCGTCACCTCCTTTGACTTGGTCTAAGTTCTATGAGGCCTTTATGGCCAATTTTCTACCTCAGAGTGATCGTGAGCGTCGCAGGGAGCAGTTTACTCATCTTATGCAGGGGTCTACGATTGTCTCAGAGTATGAGACCCATTTTCATCAGCTAGCGCCGTTCGGAGCTATGATCATTCCTACCGAGGTAGATAGGATTCGCAGATTTGTATGGGGTTTGAGGCCAGAGATCAGGAAGCCAGCTGAGATATTGATTGCCGGTGGTAGGTCATTTCAGGCTATCGTAGACTATGCCCGTACTGTGGAGGACTTACAGTGACATGATCAGGGGTCCAGAGATAAGAGGCTTCGACATCAGGGTGTCTACAGTGGATCCAGATATGGTGGTAGAGGTCCTGGCCAGTGGAGCCGGAGTTATCAGCCACAGCAGCACCAGGGTCAGCCTAGCCGACTGGTTCAGGCTTCCCTTCAGACTTTCCGTAGTACCCAGTTCGAGCATGGTCAGAGCAGTCATCAGGGCTATGGCGTCCAGTCTTCGAGGGGTATAGTTTCTGGGGCATCAGGCCGTGGTGTTTATACGGGATCTGCTGGTTCATCTCGACCGAGTAGGCCGCCAGGAGCTTGTTTTACTTGTGGTGTGATTGGTAATTTTGCTAGAGATTGCCCTCAGCAGGGTACAATTCAGTTGGCCGAGCCTTTAGGAGCAGTTCATCCCCCGGCTAGAGAGGGTGGTCATCAGAGTAGAGGTGGTGCTCTGCGCTGCAGAGTAGGTGGTAGGGATGGAGGTCGGTCAGGTGGAGGTCGTCGTCAATTTTACGCGGTCCCTAGGAGACTAGAGGCAGAGGCCTCAGATGTTGTGATTACAGGTACGATTTCTGTGTGCCTTCAGTCTGCTATGGCTTTATTTGATCCTGGATCCACTTGTTCATATGTATCTGCCTACTTTGTGCCTTGTTTGGGGTTGGCTAGTGAGCCATTATCTATTCCTGTTTCTGTTTCGACCCCAGTAGGAGATTCTTTAGTAGTGGATCGGATTGTGAGATCTTGTATGCTATTTATTGGTGATTCAGAGACTTGGGGTGATTTGATGATTCTTGATATGCTAGATTTTGATGTGATACTGGGCATGGACTGGTTATCCCCTCACCGTCTGGTTTTGGATTGTTATGCCAAGACCATTACCATAGCTGTGCACGGTGTATCCCCGGTTGTTTGGCAGGGTTCTGTTAGCCATGCACCATCTGGGATTATCTCTTGTCTTCGAGCTAGGAAGTTGATTTCCCGTGGGTGTTTAGCTTATCTAGCATATGTTCGAGATGTTAGTGTTGACGCTACTTCTCCTGAGTCTATTCCTGTGGTTAGAGACTTCCTCGATGTGTTTCCTACCGACCTGCCAGGCCTTCCACCTGAGAGAGATATTGATTTCGCTATTGAGTTAGAGCCGGGCACCAGGCCCATTTCTATTTCTCCTTACCGTATGGATCCTGCTGAGTTGAGGGAGCTTAAGGAGCAGCTCCAGGATCTGTTAGCTAAGGGGTTTATTAGACCTAGTGTGTCACCTTGGGGTGCTCCTGTTCTCTTCGTGAAGAAGAAGGATGGGTCGATGCGCATGCATATTCATTATCGGCAGCTGAATAGGGTGACAATGAAGAATAGATATCCGATGCTGAGGATTGATGACTTGTTTGACCAGCTTCAGGGTTCAGTCGTGTTTTTGAAGATTAATTTGAGGTCTGGCTACCATCAGTTGAGGATTAGGGTGGAGGACATCCCTAAGACAGCATTCAGGACACGTTATGGCCATTATGAGTTCATGGTGATGTCTTTTGGGTTGACTAATGCCCCCGCAGCCTTTATGAACTTGATGCACAGGGTTCTTGGCCCGTATTTAGACTCATTTGTGATAGTTTTTATAGACGACATCTTGGTATACTCACGTAGTAGAGAT
The DNA here is from genome assembly GCA_003996215.1 of Jaltomata sinuosa. NCBI lineage: Eukaryota > Viridiplantae > Streptophyta > Magnoliopsida > Solanales > Solanaceae > Jaltomata > Jaltomata sinuosa. The sequence continues at coordinate 258,402 of QJPP01002657.1, forward strand.
GAGCATGAGCAGCACTTGAGGGTTATACTCCAGACATTGAGAGATCATCGGCTTTATGCCAAGTTCTCAAAGTGCGACTTTTGTCTTGAGTCAGTTGCATTCCTAGGGCACGTGGTGTCTAAGGATGGGATTAGGGTTGACCCGGGAAAGATTTATGCGGTTAGTGATTGGCCTAGACTTACTACTGCTACTGAGGTCCGCAACTTTATTGGGTTAGCTTGTTACTACAGATGGTTCGTTGAGGGATTTTCTTCCATAGCAGCACCCTTGACTATGCTGACTAGGAAGGATGTCCCATTTCCGTGGTAGGATCAATATGAGGACCGCTTCCAGAGAGCTTAAAGGCCCTTATTGACTTCAGCTCGCGCAGTATTTGTGACTTCTGTCGGTTGGGGTCAGAGCTTTCTCCGTGGTATTGTGATGGCTTCTGGGGTTGGTCTTGGTTGTGGTGTTAATGCAGCACGGGTCGAGTAATAAGCATAATTGCGTCGAGGCAGAGCTGAAGGTTACACGAGCGCACTACCGCACTCATGGACTTAGAGTTGGTGGCGGGTAGTTTTTCGCGCTCAAAGATCTGGAGGGCATTACCCATATATAGGAGTTCACTGTGGAGATCTTCCATCGATCATCCGTAGTTCATTCAGTATATCACGAAGTCCAGCGAGAAGTTGAACTCGAGACAGAGGAGAAAATGGGTCCGAGTTACTGAAGACTATGACTTCACTATTCTGTATCATCCGGGCAAAGCAAACGTGGTAGCGGATGCCTTGAGCCGGAAGGCAGTGAGTATGGGTAGCCTAGCTTCTCTTTCAGTTTCCGAGCGACCGTTGGCCTTGGACATCCAGTCCTTGGCTAACCGTTTGGTTAGGCCTGACTTGTCGGATCCTAGCAGAGTTCTCGCCAGTGTCGAGGTTCGTTCTACTTTGATCGATCAGATTCAGAGTCGTCAGTTTGAGGATCAACAGTTGTGTGACCTTCGTGATCGGGTTGTACAGGGTGAGACCAGTCGAGCTACTCTAGATTCAGATGGGGTTCTGAGGTTTGATAGTCGCCTTTGTGTTCCGAGGATTAGTGATTTGATTTAGTTGATACTTCATGAGGCACATTATTCTAGATACTCCATTCACCCTGGCACAGCAAAGATGTATAGAGACTTGAGACAGCTTTACTGGTGGAGTGGTATGAAGCAGGATATAGCAGATTTAATATCTCGGTGCTTGAACTGTCAGCAGGTTAAGTTTGAGCACATGAGACCTGGTGGTTTGATGCAGCGACTTCCCATTCCTGAGTGGAAGTGGGAAGGGATTACTATGGACTTTGTTGTTGGTTTGCCTCGTACTTCTCATGGGTTTGATTCCATATGGGTGATTGTTGATAGGCTGACTAAGATCAGCACATTTCTTGCCGGTTCATGACTTATATTGGTGCAGAGAGGTTTAGCTCAGATCTACTCGTGAGATTGTTTCGATTGCATGGGGTCCCAGCTTCTATTTATTTCAGAACCAGCGGCACTCAGTTCACCACTCAGTTCTGAGGGCTATTCAGTGAGATTTTGGTACAGAGGTTCATCTTAGTACCGCTTTCCACCCTCAGACAGATGGCCAGTCCGAGAGAACCATTCAGATTCTGGAGGACATGCTTCGGGCCTGTGTTCTTAACTTTGGAGGTTCTTGGGATCAGTTTGTTCCCTTGGCAGAGTTTGCTTATAATAACAGCTTCCATTCGAGTATCGGCATGGCACCTTTTGAGGCTTTGTATGGCAGGCGTTGCAGATCACCGGTAGGTTGGTTTGAGGGTTTTAGTGCTGGGCCACAGAGCACAGATTTGCTTCGAGATTCCTTAGACTGAGTCCGAGTGATCCAGGATAGACTTCGGGCAGCTCAGAGCAGGCAGAAGAGTTATGCTGATCGTAGGCTTCGTACCTTGGAGTTTAGTATCAGCGACTTGGTGTTTCTCCGTGTATCGCCCATGAAGGGCGTGAATGAGATTTGGTAAAGGCGGGCAAAGCTTAGCCGCAGGTACATTGGGGCCGTTTGAGATGCTTCCGAGGGTCGTACCGTTGCCTATACGAGCTAGCCTTGCCTCCGATGTTTTTCAGCTATACATCACTGTACTTTCATGTTTCGATGTTGCGATGCGGTATGTCCCAGATGAGTCTGCCAATGTGTTGTTAGTGGGAGATTGCAGTTCAGTTGGGTGAGGTTATAGGCCTTCTGTTGAGGAGCCCACCGGCAGCCTATTTTTGGCCAGAGGATGTCAGGAGATTGAGGTATCGAGAGATTCCCCGGTTTGTTAGAGATTCCCAGTGGAAGGCACCGTCCCAGTCGAGGGGAGGCTACCTGGGAGACCGAGAAGAGATATGCGGGCTCAGTATCTGCAGTTGTTTGAGCCTTCATGTACCCCCTTGACCTCGACTTTCGAGGACGAAAGTCCTTTTTAGTAGTGGATGATGTAATGACCCTTCTGGTCATTTCCACGTATAGGTTTTTCTTGTACCGTTAGATCTTGTTTGTAGCGGCCCTAAGTCATTTAAGGCTTGTCGGGACTGGTATTTCGGTGCCGGGTCCATTTGTTTGGTCGTATGATAAGTTTTGAAGTCAAGCAAGTCGGCAAAATTTATCGTAAGTTTCTTTAATAAATTTTCTGAACTTTGGGTAAAATGTCTCGGAACTTTTCTCTCAATATATAAAGAGTTAGAAGTCCCCCGAAATACCAAATCGAAGGTATACGAGTCTAGTTTCCAATGCACAAAACCTCACGTCCAACTAATCTTGGAGTAAACAGTTATGACTATTTTACCGCGGACTGTCTGGCAGAAACCGGGTTGCGAACCGGGTCGCGAACCGGGTCGGGTCAAAATCGATTTAAAGCCTCAACTTCACATTTTAAAACGCCATTTCAGTTCTGAAACAGTGAGAAAAAATAAGGGAGGGTTCCAAGAGAGTTCTTGAGTATCAAAATCGTGCGTACTTGAAAAATACTTTTATTATGATATAAATGTGTATGTATTTATTTTATAAGGTTTTTATACATTGTATTAATTTAACGGAGATAGTAAATTTAGTTATTTTAAAAATTCTTATTATAATATAGTAGGTTTTGTTTGAAATAATTTTCTATGAATTATGGTATATTTAAAAAGTTATATATATTTTACCACGAATCTATGCAATATCCGAATGCACGCGTGACACAGTCCCTATTAAAAGTTAAGTGGATAAGATGATATGTGAGGGTGACACCTCCACTTCCACGTGGAAGTGGAGGGAGAGGTGCAGCAATAGTACAAAAAGATATTTCACTTTGGAAATGATTATTGCACTTAATTTGATACCCTTTGTTTGTTCCTTCTTAAACATTACAATTATCCAAGGGTTAAGACCATATATGCACCTGCACCTACCAAGCTTGGGTGGAAACAGTAATATTTTCTATGCTACAATTTGAGCTTATGTTATCCTCATAAGCACGTTACTTACATATTTGCATACATGGTGAAGATGATTTAGTGAAAAGTATTTTTTTTTACGTTATATTGGATCACCAAAGAGAAAATCAATTATCTACATCAAGTTATTCAAGCCTAAATCCGAGTTTGATTTTGTTTTGGAGCCTTTCAGAGCGGTTCAAGCTTGGACATTATAATCCTAGCAGCTTGTCATCGGTGGACAGGTAGGTTACGGTTTATTTTCCACAGACTCCCCATATATAGGATAAAATTATATTAATGGGCATCCTTGGGTTGGTTTATTAGGTTGGTACCACAGACCTCGACCGTTTTATTCATGTCCGCCTACTTTTGTTTCTCCGTTGCTTGTAGTATTTGCCGATATATTTTATTTACCCTTATGGTCCTGTGAGACCCTGTTGACTCTGTAACATAGAAGGTGGGATTTTGGGAATATCCGCGAGTCCCGGGCATAGAATTATCCTTCTAGGCTGGTTATGCTTGCTGAGTAGCTGTGGGCCTGTGCAGGGTCGATAGGTTGATTGTGAGCTGCTGGGCAGCTGTTGTGTGTGATCATACCATTTCTATGCATATAAAGAGGTTTTATCCATGTTTTACTATGGTTTTGGCTTCGGGCCTACTGGCACTATTTTCTAAACCTTGCATGGCCCCGGGGGACTGTTTTTGATGGAAATGATTTGGAAATGGTTTGATTTAACTTGTGAATATTCCTGGGTAAAAGAAAGTAAAATTATATTTTAAATCATCAGTTTTACGATTAACGCTAGACTCGGCAGGGCCGGGGTGCTAGTTGAGTTTTCTTGCTACTTGAGATGATTTTTAGCCTCGGTCGGACCGAGCACCTGAGATGACTTTTTACTGTTTAGACCCGGTTATTCTCGGGCACCCTTGGAGGGGTTTTTTTGAGATATTTTCCTACTACTTTAGTCCTGGACAGGGTCTGGGCATGCATATTCGAGACTGGGTCTCTATCTTGACACCGGACTTGCTTCTGGATGACATGTTTTGATACTGAATTTTAGCATGGGGTCAGGGACCTCCATGGACCTTGCCATCCGGGCCTAGGGCTGCGAGCTGCGTGTGCCGGAGGAAGGGTATACGATGGAGTAGAGGTATACGGGGAGTGTCCTTCCATGGAACCTACCTGCTGGGCCGGATCGGCACCGGAGGAGGTACATACAGAGATACCATTTCACTTGAGATCTTCATGCATCATATCATTCATTGTTTGAGGCTCCACCCTTGTTTGTTGTTTGTTGATTGTACGCTCAGGTAGTATGGGATGCCGGAGGGTTTGTTTTCACTTGTTTGTGTTCCTCGGTTGTATGGGCGGCCGGGGGACTGTAGGTAGACTCTTTCTATTTACTTGTAGAATTGTTCCCTGTTATGGTTAATTATAAAATTGGTTACTGCTAGACTGTTAGTTGCTGGATTTGAGATTGATATGATTAGTTGGTCTTGATTCATGTCTCTAAGCATGCCTATCATTACTCTTTCTCTCTTCTTCTTACACTTGAGGTTACCGGTATACCATCCATTTCGTAAACTTATTATGTATACACTGTTATTGCAAGGACCCCAGGTGCGTGTTTCTTACTTCCACCTGTGCCTATGGTGTGTATGTTCTGCTTACTGGCCTCATATGTGGTTCTGTTGATTTCCCTCTGGGCTAGTTCCTGTGTACCTTTCGTTGATTTCTGTGACTGCTTGCTTCTATTCTGTCTGTTACTACGCTTTTATCTTATATGTGCCCAGTCGGCCTATGATACCTACTGGGTACCTTATGCTTTGCATTTGGTGCTCACCCTACCCCCTGCATCTGTTGATGTAGATACGAGCGTGGGTCATCGCCATTAGATCGTTGTGATTCGTGCTTGGAGATCCGTTGGGAACTACTTCAGACTGAGGGTGAGCTCTTGGCGATCGGAGCTTAGCTTTAGTTTATCTTTTGCTTCATGTACTCTATTACCTTTCAGAGACATCTGTATATATTGTTTTGGATCGTTTGCACTCCATGTATGTAGTTTTGACTCTATACTATGATACCAGGTCTTGGGGTTTGGTTTAGTTTCCGCATATGTATATATATATATCCCTGTTATCTATTATCTTCGTCTTGTTCCCTTATTTGTTAGATAGTAGCCCATTACTAACTATCCTGGGCTACGGGGATTGGTTCACCTACCGAGGGTTGTAGGTGCCATCATGACCGAGAAATCGGGTCGTGACAAATATTGACCACATTTAGACCCAAGAGAAGCCCAAAATCAGCCAAAAAACTTAACCCTTTTGAGGCCCAAGCAAAGGGTAATTTTGGCCCAAGTTTGTTGACCCATTTTGGCCCAAATATACTCAAAAAATTCGGCCAAAAAGGTCCCTTTATACAGACCTTTTGTTGATCAATATTGATCACAAAAATCTGGAAAAATTCTCTCTTATCTCCTTTCCTTTTGGCAGGCCTTCTCTCTCTTTAGGGTTCTAAGAAAATCAAGATTCATTCAATCTTAAGGTGAGTTAAACAACTTGTTATCTTGGATTAATCTACCACATATAGCTAGGGTATCCTATGGTAAGAAATACATGAACTATGGCAGCCCCTTTCTTAAGATTTAACACATAGAAATTGTGTAACAATTAAGAGATTTCTTCTTCTCTTGTTGGTGTATGTGTAGGGGTACTTAATCTTTTCAAGGCATCAATAAAAAGAGAATAAAGCACACCTTCAAGTGTGGTAAGTACTCTGCCCATAATCATATTTTTGGATTGAAGTTCGGATGGACAATTGTTGTTGAATTGTTGTTAAGAACTCACGGGACGGCGATCGGAAGCCATGGGTTCAATGTGTTGCTATTGTATTTCGGCATGGTGAGTTGTGTAGGGGATGTTTGATGTGTTTTGTATTATTGGAGGCAGTAGGTTGGTGTGTGTGTGATGTGTATTGGACAGGGGAGAAAGGTGTGATGATACACCTTTAATTAATGCAAAATAAGTAAATCTGCCCGGGAAATGTTTACCTACTGTTTTGGAAAGGTTGCATCAGGTTTAAGAGCTAATATTAGCTTCATTAAACCCTTTTGTTGTAGATTAACTTAATAAAGGAAAGCCCAAGTTCTGGTAAGCACAATCTTCGGAAGGAACGAGGTATGTTAAGGCTTCTTTATTCCTTATCGGCATGAATCTAGAAATAGAACTCTAAATCTCCGAAAGAAGGAATTTGAGTATTCTGTTGTAAGATAGCTGATTTGGTAACTCAAAAAGTCTTAAGGAACTAATTTATACATTATGGTGATTCAAGTCGCCTTCTTATGAAAATCTGATTCTTTTTGCACGAAACGTAAGTTATCCTTTTGTCAAGTTTCTTCTTTGTAGTGTGATCCCTAATCAAGCTTTAGAAAGTATACAAGGAAAGTTAGTAAGTTAAATCCCCATTTATATGTGATTGGTATGTTGATTCCAACACCTAGTAAGCCAAGGCTAAAGAAGTTATCTAAATGAACCTTCATAAATAACAAGAATAGCTTTAAAGGTCAATCTAGTAATACACTTATTATGCGTGGTTTGCGTGTTAGTGTGCACCGAGGTGCTACTGCCATATTGAGGCTATTATAGACATAGTGTGCACCGAGGTTCTACTGCCATATTGAGGCCATTATATACATAGTGTGCACTGAGGTGCTACTGCCATATTGAGGCCATTATATACATAGTGTGGGCCGAGGCGCTACTGCCATATTGAGGCTATTATATATAGGGTGCACCGAGGTGCTATTCTGGTTCAACGTGGGTTATAAAGAGTGAGTTGTGGTGTGAGTTAATGCATGTGTTGTATTCTAAAATGAATAAAGGAGAAAGAGCTTAACGAGCCTTACCAAATACAGTTTACAAGTTTCATATTATATCTTGTTCAGATTTACTACTTGCAACTTGCTTTTATGCTTCTACCTTACATGTCAATACATTATTGTCGTACTGACGTCCCCATTGCCTGGGGGTGCTGCATTCATGCCTGCAGGTCCAGACAGAAACCCAGATAGACCTCTTCAGTAGGAGTTGCAGAGTTCAGCCATTTTGGTAAGCTCCATTCTTCCTGGATCTGACAAGTCAGAGGTCTAGCTTATATTTTGACCAGGTTATGTATATGTATAGCTTATGGGTAGTCCAGGGCCCTGTCCTGGATATGATATATTTTACTTACTCCTAGAGGCTTGTAGACGTGTATATGTACATCAATGTTGGGTATGGCCTTGTCGGCCTTGTTATTAGCTATCTACTATGATAATAGCCTTGTCGGCCTTGAGTTGCTTACCTACTATTGAGCTTTTAGTGTTTCAAATTGCTATTCTTAGAGACCTTGTCGGTCTCAGACCCCCAGCAGGTTCAATAGAGATACACTCTATTTTGGCACCCTCGGCCTTTTGGGGCTCCGGGTGTCGGTCATGCCTCCCATGGTTTGGGGCGTGACAATTATAGTGGAGTTGGAGTTAATTTTAGCTAAATCTCTCATATTTTAGCTAAATCTGTTTGTGACTAGAGCTGGACCAGATAAATCTTGGATTTCTTCAACAAGTTTGATCTTTTAAGGTATTTTTCTTTAATCTCTTGTTTTCTCTTTAAGTTTTGAGCTACGGGGTTTGTGAACTTTTTGGATTTTGCTGTTGGAATGTAGTTGCTATTGTGTGTTGGTGTTAATTTTTTATTATTAGGTGTGGTAAAATGTTGGATTTCTCTGTTGCATGTATGATTTAGTTGCTGCTGTGTGTTGGTGTTAATTTGTTGTTGTTAGGTGTGGTAAAATTGTTAGATTACTCTGTTGCATGTACGATTTAGTTATTTCTATGTGTTGGTGTTAATTTATTGTTGTAGGTATGGTATAATTATGGAATTTTGCTATTGCATGTGCTATTAAATTAGCTATTGTTTGTGGTTTTAATTTGTTGTTGTTAGATATGGTATAATTTTTGGATTTTGCTGTTGTATGTGCTATTAAATAGCTACTGTGTGTGGCCTTAACTTGTTGTTGATAGAATATTTTTTGTGGATTGTTTAATGTGGACATTGATGTCGGATTGCCTATTGCACAAGCTATTAATAAATTTGGTAGTATTTTTTACCCTGTTTCTCTTTATTATTTGATAACAGATTTGTGTGAGTGAATTTGTGTTGGCAGCTTTGGTGAAATTGGTTACCAGATTTAATTTAGTGTAGTGTGGGTTAAAACTGTATCTTTTTATTTTCTGATAATAGTTTGTGTGTTGTGTATCTTGAATGGTCATAAAATTAGATTAAAATGTATCGGCTTCTTTGTAAGAAATGACCATTGTTTATTCAAAAAAGTTAATGGTGGAATCTGTTTTCTTGAAGTGTCCAACCATTGGCTAAGTTGTTTATTTAGTTAGTGTGACATCTCTTTTAGTTATGTTACTAGTTTGGGCTAGGCTATCAGTTTATTTAGTGTGTCATCTCTTTCATTTAAGTTACTGATTTTGGCTAAGCTGTTGGTTTAATTAGTGTGTCATCTTTTTCATATACTTAGTGTGTCTACTTTAAGTATGGAATCTGTTTTATTGAAGTGTCATCTACTGGTTTGACTATGGTTTGCACAAGAGTTAACTGAAAAATAATCTTTTATTAAAAGGGGACTTTTTGGTCAAGTATTCTCATATTTAAATTTTTTAATAAAATTTTAAAAGTCATCTATTTTTTCTTTTCAAGACAATTACCCTCACTGAATTTCTTCATTGAATCGGTGTAATATCTGAAACTGTAACATATATTTTAATTGGTATGATTATCCATATTTAATTGGTTGCTCAGTGAAAGTTACAAGACATTAGTTGTCGTGTCATGCCTCACTTAGATTTTGAGGTGTGACAAAAATGATATTCAAAAGAAAATGTCAAACTAGTTTGTCTTTTTACCAAAGTTTATATGTAATGTATTTGTGACTTGGCATGGATGTAAAGCTTCTTATTGTCAGTTGAATGTAATTTAGCCTCTTGTTATTATGGAAAGCCACATATAGCAAGTGTTTTGTTCTTTGTTGCTTGAATTGTCCATAAATACTATTGTACATGGGTCTGATCCTTCAAAAATGTACTACTTGTGAAGGATCTTACACTTACACACAGTGATATTTTAGAAGTGTCCGAGCAAGATAGGCTTTATTCTTATTTGGATTGTATAAAGTTTTTGCTTACTATTTGCATTCTAGTAATATGTTAATTAGGACTAGGACATGATAATTTTAATCACTCTTGGCTATTTCATGTTTGCAGCCAAACAACTCACATTTTCTATAGTTTCATCATTTGTCGATTGACGGTTGAAGAATATTCATCTGCCGGAGATTTGAAAGTAACTTTTGTCCACTGATCTAACGAATTCGTGATCTAGTTAGTTGAACCCTCATTTGTTCCCTCTTGAAATCTGTGAATCCTCAATGTATATTAATCTAAGTTTATTTAGGGTGTTGCTACTGTGGATCTTAATTTTTTTTTATATCTGTGGTGAAATTATTTACTCTAGACCATATTTCTCTTGTCATTGATGTTGGATTTCCTGTTGTATGAGCTATTAATAAATTTGGTAGTGTGGTTTATCTCTGGTTTTTTTTGTTTTGTGATAATTGATTTGTGTGACTAAATTTTGATGGTATCTATAATGAAATTGTTTACTGTAGAACATATCTCTCATGCCATTGATGTTGGCTTTTCTGATGCATGAGCTATTAAGTTAGGTAGTGTGGGTTAAACCTGGATCTTTTTGTTTTCTGATAATACTTTGTGTGACTATCTCGCCTTTTCTGAATGTCCATAAGTCATTGATAACATAAATTTGTGAAGCATGATAAACTTGTTGAAATTATTATAAGAAACTTAGGGCTATTTTAATATAATTAGTTATTACCTTGATAGTTTTTCTTTAAGATGTTTTGATTACGGCACTTTGATGTTATTATGACTAAGAGTTTGTAGTTGTATCTACTAGAATGCTTCCCACCCCTTTAGAAATGTACATGTCTATAATAAGAAAGTGTAGCATCCTACTCATGTCTTGATAAATAAAATTAGATCAAAATGTATCAGGTTCATACTAAAAAAATGACCACCATTATTTGTTCAAAAAGATTAAGTCTAAAAATTTCTTATCTTGAAGTGTCCAAACATTGGCTTAACTGTTGGTTTGCTGGTGTGTCATGTATGAAAATTTAAGTTATTGATTTCCTAGTTGTTAATCTGTCTTGTCAATCTATCTTGTCATTGGTTCAATAATGTGTAATACTGTGAAGTGGTTGCTGAAAATGATATTGTGCTTGCTGAACATTGTTGCCTTTTATGTTCATATTTTATCATAAATCTTAAATTTTTGGATTTCTTATGTCACATAGATTACAATGGCAATGAATAATTTAGATAGAAGTTGGATTAATCTAAGAAGAAGCTCTGATGAGTTCATAAATGGAGTAAAGGATTTCCTTGATAAGGAATTTGAACGAGCTTCTAAAGGAAATGAAATATTGTGCCCCTGTGATGATTGCAAGAATCGTTATTGGCATTATAGAAATGTGGTGGAGGACCACTTGTTTGCAAAAGGATACAACAAGTGGATTTCTCACGGGGAAAGAGTATCCTCCCGTACACCACATCCAAGCAGTAACGATGAAGATTGTAACAGTCATGATGATATTGATGGACTGCTTCATGATACATTTAGAAGTATAGAGGATGATGCGGGGTCATGAAGAAGGAGTGAGAGAAGGACTATCTTAAGATGCAAAGAGATTTTTTAGATTAGTCAAAGAAGGGAAAAAAAAGTTATATCCAAGGTGTGAGAAGTTCAGCAAGTTGAGCTTCGTCATTCGATTATACTTACTTAAAAGCCTGCATGGGTGAGTAATGTGGAATTTTCAGATCAGTTAGACTTTTTAAAAGAATCTTTTCCCTTTGCTCAACTTCCTGAGTCTTTCAATAAGGCTAAAAAAATGATAAAAGATTTGGGTCTTGGTTATGATAAAATACATGCATGTCCTAACGATTGCATACTATTTTGGAAAGATAAGGCAGAGGAAGATAATTGTAGTATGTGTGGGTCTTCTAGATGGACAAATGTGAGTGACAGTTCGACTAGTGCAACCTCTAAAATACCCGCAAAGGTTTGAGATACTGTCCTTTGAAGCCTAGGCTTCAGAGAATGTTTATGTGTGCTGAAACGGCAGGTGCAATGAGATGGCATGCTACTAAATAACCTAATGATTGGAATTTAAGACACCCTGCTGATGGAGATACTTGGATGCATTTTGATTCTTTGCATCCAACCTTCTCGAATGATCCTCGAAATGTCAGATTGGGTCTTTCAAGTGATGGGTTCAATCCATTTCAAACCATGAGCATTTCTAATAGCACATGGCCAATTATGTTGATGAACTATAATTTGTCACTATGAATTTGCATAAAGATGGAGTACATAATGTTGTCAATGATCACTCTAGATCTATATTTCTAGGAAATAATATTGATGTGTACCTACAACTATTAATTAATGAATTGAACGAGCTATGGGAATTTGGGGTAGAAACATATGATGCTCATTCAAAGGAAACATTTCAAATGCGTGCAGCCATATTATGTACAGTTAGTGATTTTCCAGTGCTAGCAATGTTGTACGGATGAAGCACTAAGGAGAAATTGGCATGCCCAACTTGTAACTATAACACATGCTCTCAATACCTCAAACATAGTCGTAAGATGTGTTACTTAGGTCATCGGGCATTTTTTCCTCCTGATCATCCATTTCGAAAAGACAAGAAATCAATTAATGGTGCAGAGAATCATAGACTTGCACCTACACCACTGTCGGGTACAAAAGTGCAAGTTGCGAGTTTTCAACAACGTCTTTGGAAAGGGCCAAAAGAGAAGGCGTCGGACTATTGATGGTCCATGGAAGAAAAGATCCATCTTCTTTCAATTACCATATTGGTCTACAAATTTGTTGAGGCACAATCTGGATGTGATGCATATTAAGAAAAACTTTTTTGACAGTTTGCTTGCTACATTACTGGATATAATAGGAAAGTCAAAGGATCACATTAATTCTCGATGTGACTTGCAAGAAATGGGGATAAGGAAGGAGCTTCATCCAGTAAAAGACAATACAAGGGGAAAAGTTTATTTAGCTAAATCCTTTTTTTTCCATGAAACTAGAAGAAAAAAATATTATGTAGTGTGTTTAAGAATGTCAAATTACCAAAAGGGTGTGCCTCAAACATATCAAAGCGTGTAGACGTGGAAAAGATGAAAATATCAGGCTATAAGAGCCATGATGCTCATATTATGATGCATTACTTGATCCAAATTGTAGTTCAAAAAACATTGACCAAGAATGTTGCAGTAGTGTGGATTAGGTTGGGGAACTTCTTTAAAGCCATATGTGGTAAGGTTATAAAGCGGGCAGATCTAGAGGGATTGTAGGCTGAAATCAAAGAAGTTGAATGTAAGCTTGAAAAATTTTCCTCCAAGTTTTTTTGATATAATGGAGCATTTTCCTATCCATTTGGTAGATGATATTAAGTTGGGGGTCCAAATCATCTTCGTTATATGTGTCCTATGGAGAGAGAATTGTGTGAGTTGAAGGACTTTGTTCGCAATTGATTTAATCCGAAAGCATCAATTATAGAGGGGTTTGTTGCCCAACAGTGCTTGACCTTTTTTTTAAGATACCTACACGATGAAGTGAAGACAAGATTCAGTAGGTACCAAACTAATCAGGATGATGAGGATGATGAACAAGAGCAAGATGATGTACAAACTATATTCCCTAAGATAGGACATGTAATTGGAAAAGAGAAGAAAACAAAAGGAAAGGCTTTGAAGATTGATCAACAGTTATCAAGTGAAGCACATCGATATGTTCTGTTCAATACTGGAGATAAACAAGTAGAGAATTTTATCAAGTAAGTTTTTATATTTTGAACTTTATATATTTTGTTATTGTACTGTAAAATTCATTAGAAATGTTTAATGGTTGTATTTTAATTATTCATACTTGCAAGGAACATAAGGCTTTATTGAGGGTAGTATTAGAAAAAATTTATGGACAAGAGCAAGGATTCATAGTCAAGAATTCGACAATTGGTTCAAAGAGAGAGTTAAAACTGTTGAAATTCTTAATCAGTTAAGATGGCTAGCTAAAGGGCCTAATAGGGTGGCAAGCAATAGCTATACGACATACTTTGTTAATGGATACCAATTTCATACATTAAATTGAGATTCCACATGGAAGTCTCAAAACAGTGGAGTGTCTTTGGCTATGACAACTGACAGTTTTGCTAGTGCCCAAGATCAGAATCTCATTGATGGAGAGGCTATGTATTATGGTGCTATTGAAGATATTATTGAACTTGATTACTATGGTTATTTTGGTGTTGTTCTATTTAGATGTTCTTGGTTTCATAATGAAAAATATGAGTATGGGTTGACCCGTGTGTACTACAACAGATTACGTAGTACGAATAACTCTTTTGTGTTGGCATCTAAGTGCATCAAGTTTTCTATGTGGAGGATCCAATTGAGACGGATATTTACTATGCACGAAATAAAGTCCCTATCGATTTGTATGACTTGGAGGAAGAAAATTGTCCTAATATAGGAGAAACATTTTGGAGGGAGCCTACTGAAGACATTGGTCTCTCGAACAGATTACCTGATGATGACATTAGATGGTCAAGAGAAGATATCCCTGTTGATGTTATTAATATGCCATGTGATGCACAATATTCAGAAGATGCAATTATGGAAACATCGGAAGAGGAGGATGATTATGATGATACTGATTGGTATTGGATGGAGGCGGTTGATTAAATAACAAATTCAGAACTTTTATAGCTTGAATATTTCTGTAAAAGCTAGCTGCCTAGTAAACTTGTTTTTCTATAATATTTTGTCTCCTGTAATTGATACTTTTATCTATTTGATTACCTCTTTGACGGTAGATTAGGATCTTGTACTGGTGCTAAATCTCCGGTAGACTTTTGATCGTAAACTCAACCTGATGGTCCTTATTAATCGTATCTATTTACTTCAAATTAAAAAAAACTTCTGAACTTGGTGTTATATATTGATCATGTGTTTTTAATTTGTTTTGAGTGATTGATAAAGGTATTTTGATAGAAATACTTTGGTTATATTTCTTACTTGTATCTCATTATTCAATATTTATTAGTTCTTTCTTCCGACAATTTTGTTATAAGTTTCTTAAATTTTATAGGAGATTCAATATTTGGTGCGCGAGCTAGCTAGTGAATCATTGAAGGGAGTCTCGACATCAGTACTGATTGATTATACTTACTGAAAAGTTTATGTTGCTATCTAATTAACTATATGCAGAGTTATTTTTATTGGTGGTTGTGGAAATTTAAAACTGTGGCACTAGAGTGGTTTGAGACTTACTATACTACTGCTAGCCTAACTATTATTTTAGCCATTTGTAAGTTCCTTTTGAGGCTAGTTATTAGTAAGACTTAATATAGGAACAACATGTTTAAGCTTATTTTTAAAAGGATGACAGATTAACACTTTCACTGTATTTTAATTTCTGCATATTGATTACTCCAAAATATTGCACCTGTTGATTCGAATTTAAGCCTCTTGCACTATTTTTTAAATTTTCACAACTTGAACTAGAATTATCACTTTATTAGTATGATGCTTACGTGTAGTATTATTTTTCTAGATTCAGTAGTCATGACTACAAGAAAAAATAGTAATCTGAAAGGAAGGAAATATATGGCGGCTGGAAGTCTTACATCCATGGCTTCCAAATGGCTTTCTTCATTGAGAAATGGTGAACAAATTGTGTGTCAAAAGTATTTTGTTGATCTAGTAGCGCAAGCTATAAAGGAACTGGTCCCTTGAAAGTTTCCTAAAAAAACTTCCCTTCTGAATTCATAAGATATGCAGGAACAAGTGCCTCGAAAGTCTGCATTTCTGAAAGAACAATCTTTACAAGAACAAGTGTCTCAAAAATCTCCTCGAAAATCCATCATTCTGAAAGCACAAGCTGTACAGAAGCAGGTACAACAAATGTCTCAGAATTCTTCCAATGTAAAAGCATAGGCTGTGCAGGAAGCAATTCAACAGGTGACTCAGAAATGTTCCACTGTAGAACCACAGGCTATGCATCAACCAATGCAACACGTGACTTGGAGTTCATCCACTCTCAAAGCACAAGCTGTTTAGGAACAACTGCAATAAGAACTTCCTATGAATTCTTCCACTGTAGTAACAGAAGTTGCAGAGGAACAATTACAACAAGTGTCGAGAGATTTTTCCACTCTAGAAGAAGAAGATGTACAGAACCAAATGAAATAAGAACCACTGAGTTCTGAAGAAAATGAACTATGTGGAGAATAAGGCAAGCACATTTAAATTTACTATTAAATATTGAGACATATTTCATTATAAAATTAGCTTACATTGTTGCATTATATGTTGTGTTTAATTCTGCTTCATATTATTGTAGGCCCTTTGAGTTAAAAAAAAGAAGAAGAGGAAATACCATAATGTAGCATGTACATGGGCAAAAAGACCATAAACTCATTGTTCTGAATAGCTACAAACAACCGGTTGTTCCTACGAAAGAAATTGTAGCAGAGCTGGGTAGCTTTCTTGGAACTTTTGCAAGAAATGCAATGTTTTGTCCCCTTCATATACACAAGTGGAATCATGTGGATACAAAAAATGACTTGTGGGAATATACCTTGGTTTGAGTTCTTACTTTTCTAATTTTAGTTAAGAACATTTTGTACTTTTTATATTACTAACCCAAAGAACAAATTATAGGAGAAATATAATATTCCTGATGCTGGAAAAGAGTGGGTTTTGGATGGAATTCAATCTTCTCGGAGGAAGTACAAGAATCATTTGTATAGTAAACACTTTAAACCTTTTGATAATGACGATCTTCGAATGGAAAACAAGCCCAACGATGTTTCAGAATATGATTTCAAGGATCTTCTCAAATATTGGCACTCTGACGAGTTCAAGGTTAGATCATGCATACTTTAAGATTGTTCTGTATCATGTATATTGCTATGTTAGATCATAATATAATAAAACACACTATTCTAAAACTGTAGTAAGATAATTTTGTACGATCATTGTGAATAAAATGAAACAAGAATCTAATCACTCGGTTTATTTATATTTGCATTGACTATTTTAATTTCTCTTGATTTACCGTATAAGTAGATTTGATGACTCATTTATTTGCAGAAAATGAGTGAAATAAATACCAAGAATCGACAAAAATTTAAGAATCCACATACTGCTGGTAAAATAAGTTTTGTTGTGATACGTGATCAATTGGTTTATTCTCTTCTTAATCTGTTGTTAAATATAAGCTTGATTTCATTAAAAGTTTTTTGATACTAACTTTTACGTAATTAGGCAAAAGAGAAGGAAACCCACGGTGAAGTTTCACTTAAAAAATCTTTGTGGCTACAATAAAAAGGAAACCTGGTCGAGCATACAAGGACACTGATGAGGATACGATCAATAAAATTGTATTAATCATCTTTATTGTTGACATTGTTTAGTTGTTCTTATATAGGCTCAGTTTTATTTACTTAAATTCTCGTCATTTAAACTTGATTTGTAGGTTGAAATGGAGAAACTTCAAAGTCATGAACAAAGTGAAGATGGCAGTCTATTTGTTGATGCTTGTGCAGCTGTCTTGGGACCTGAACATCTAGGATTTGTGAGATTATATGGGCGAGGAGTTACTAAAATTGCCTTGAAAGGGAAGGGACATCTTCAACCCTATGTGAATGCTACCACGGAGATGCAACAAAAAATGGATGACTTGGAAGATAGGATGCTAGAAAAAATTAGAACAACAAAAAAGAAGCATCCGCCATGAAGTTACAGTTGACATCCTTGGACGACTTAATCGTATGTACCCTGGGATTCAATTGGATGCTGACATATTGGCAGCAGGTTGTGATAAGTCACAACAAGAAGATATCGAACGGATTAATTGACCGTCTGCCAGTAGCAACAATCAAGGTATGGTTCTCCTCTTCTTCTAAATCTTCATAATTTTCTTCTTCTTTATCTTATTCTTCTTCTTTTTCTTAGAATTTTAGTACTATCATTATTCATAGTTGTATTCTCGAAGGTGCTGGCAAATATTTTTCTTTCCATTTTCTCTTTTGGTTTTGATACATCTGCCAACTATCCCAAAGTTGTTGTCAAATGAAATGGTTATATGGTTATGTTCTGGAAATGGTTATATGGTTATGTTCTGGCAATTGGTTATCTGGTTATGTTCTGGCAATTGGTTATATGGTTAGGTTTTGGCAATTGGTTATATGGTTATGTTATCAAATTCAAGGTCAAATTATATGGTTATGTTCTGGAGATTAAGACGACAATTTTTGAGAAATGGTTATATGGTTATGTTGTCAATAAAGTTACCAGTTTTAAAAAAAAATGGTTATGTTGTCAAATTCATGGTCGAATTATATGGTTATGTTCTGAAAATTAAGACGATAGTGTTCGGAAAATGGTTATATGGTTATGTTGTCAAATTCAAAATATGTCATGGGGTAAATGTGATGTAAGGTGTCCTATATCTTGACTTATTTTCAAAGTCTTTGTCTAACTGAAGTATGTTTAATATGTACCTTCACATACATACATTTGGTAATGACTACTGTTAGCAACTTAATGAGCTCTTAAAAGTTACTTATATCATGTCGTGTTTAATCTTGAAAATCGATTGAATTTTGAGATTTAACAGTCTGATGCTACTATAGGAATGATCATTTGTGTTTCTGTTGAATATATATGCTTCCTAAAGAGGCTAAGTTAATGCATTTGCAAGGCGTAGTTAGTGTTTTAACTGTATCTTGAATAGTTTCTAATGTTACTTGGCTTAAAGTGTATGTCTTATCTTAAAAATGAGAGTAGAAGGTTAATATGTGAGACCTCTTCAGCCTTGGCCTTCAAATTTTTATTGAGTAATTGAAGTATTGAACTGCTACTGAAGCTTTATTGAGTAATTGAACTTCAAAGTTTGTTTTTTGATGTACAAATTTAAGTTCAAAATCTGTACTTTGGGAGAACTATGGGGTGGGGTAGGAGGATAGGAATTTGTGGTAATGCATCTGTTAAAAGCTTGACTATTGCTTTTAGGTGTTGAAGTATGTTTTGCACTTGACCTAGACATTTCCAGTATGTTAAACTTCATATTTGTTCTAGTGTTTTCCTGGTACTTAACATGCATTGACAATATAGGAGTTTGTGGTAATGCATCTGTTAAAAGGTTGACTATTGCTTTTTGGTGTTGAAGTATGTTTTGCAGTAGGCCCATTTCTAGTATGTTAAACTGCATATCTGTTCTAGTACTGTTTTGCTGGTACTTAACATGCATTGACAATTCTAGTTCAACTCCAATCACAACTTTTAACTTCTAAACCTGTGAATTGAGATTGTAATATTTGGATAACTTCTGGGTGTTAATAAACTGTGGAATCGACTAAGATCCCATATATTTGTTGGATCAATTTTTTCGAAAGCTTAGATGTTAATAAACTGTGGAATTGACTGCCTATCTTTGACTAAAATTCTAGTTCCAATAGATACAGAATTAAAATTGGTTTATAACTTATATGTATCGACTTTTGTAGGTAGAGATAATGATCAAGGAGATGATGCAAGCATTGATGAAGAACACATACCCTGACATTTGGTTGCAAGTTGTCAAAACTTTTGTCGGATCAATTTTTTGTTGACATTATGAATCTTCACTTTTTGTTCATTGTATAGTTGAAACATGCATGTGCCAACTGTGTATATTTTGTCTATATATGGATCAGTTAAGACTGATGATTTTTATATTTTGTGCCTATGGCAGATGACACAATATGACTGGGTTGATTTGTATATTTTGCGCTTATGGCGGATGATATTATGTGGCTGATCCTTTATTTAAAATTATGATCATTTAGTTTCGTTTAGTAATTATCATCTTTCGTGGTATATACAATTTCGTGATTTTAAATATTTATATTTACAGCCAAGCCTATTGAAACAAATATGAATTATTCCAATAGGTAATAGAGAACTGTTGCAATAGCTTTTTCTAAAGCACATGTTACCAATTGTTGGAACATATAAGAACTATTACAATAGGTAAAATATAACCGTTGCTATAGTATTTTTGGTCACTGTGCAAACCCATTGCAATAACAGTAATATCTCTCACAATTGAGCTAAAAAATTTATTGCAACATTGATAAAATAATTATTCCAAAACAATAATAACCGTTGTAATTAAGTTAAAAATTTCGTTGCAAAACAGACAAAATAACTGTTGCTAAACTATAATAACCATTGCAACATAAACAATAGAACCGTTGCAAATCATCAATTGTAACGGTTTTAACTGTTCCAATTGATATTTAAAATAGCCGTTATAGATAGATGAATAACCGTTGCAATAGGTGTGTTTTAAGCAACGGTTTAGTGGACTGTTACCAAGAGCCGTTGCCATTGATCTATGGTCACGCGAGCTGGTGCGGGGGGCATAAACCCCGTTGCCATAGTATTACTGCAACAGTTTTAAGGCCTACAACAACGATTTTCTTGGTGTTGCAATAGGCCCATTTTCCAGTAGTGAGAAAAGCTCTAACAGTACAATGAATGCGTAAACATGAAGATGACCGAAAAGGTCATCATAACATCCACTATTAAAAGGACTTTCATCCTCGAAAGTCAAGAAGAAAGGAGTACCTGAAGTCACAAACAACTGCGGATACTGAGCTCCTAACTCACTCTCGGTCTCCCAAGTAGCCTCCTTGTCAGGATGATGCCTCCACTGAACTTTCACAATCGGAATCTTTCTAGACCTCAATCTCCTAATGTCTCTGGCCAGAATATCTGTTGGCTCCACAACAAAGGATAAACTCTTATCTAACTAAACTGAATCTCAATGCAACACATGAGACTCGTCTCGAACATACCGATGCAACATAGAGACATGAAAAACTAGGTGCACAACTGAAAATATTGGAGGCAAAGCTAACATGTAGGCAACACTACCAACTCCCTGTAGAATCTTAAATGGCCCAATGAACCTGGGGTTAAGCTTGCCCCGCCGACCAAATCTCATCACGCCCTTCACGGGTGATACTCAAAAGAATACCAAGTCACCAACACTGAACTCCAAGG
Source organism: Jaltomata sinuosa (assembly GCA_003996215.1). Classification (NCBI taxonomy): domain Eukaryota; kingdom Viridiplantae; phylum Streptophyta; class Magnoliopsida; order Solanales; family Solanaceae; genus Jaltomata; species Jaltomata sinuosa. The sequence continues at coordinate 279,099 of QJPP01002657.1, forward strand.
AATGAAGTCTACGATCAGCGTAGCTCTTCTGCCTACTCTGGGCTGCTCTAAGCCAATCATGAATCAAATGGACTCGGTCTAAGGAATCTCTAAGCAAATCTATACTCTTCGGTCTGGACTTTAAACCATCAAACCAACTAATCGGTGATCTGCAAAGCCTACCATACAAAGCCTTGAATGGTGCCATGTCGATGCTCGAATGATAACTATTATTATAAGCAAACTCAGCCAAAGGCACAAACTGATCCCAAGAACCTTCAAAGTCAAGAACACGGGACCAAAGCATGTCCTCCAGGACCTGAATAGTCCTCTTGGACTGGCCATCTGTCTGAGGGTGGAAAGCAGTCTAAGCTAAACCTCTGTACCCAAATCTCGCTGTATAGAACTCCAGAACTGAGATGTGAACTTAGTGCCACAGTCTAAAATGATATAAGTTAGGACCCCGTGCAACAAAATAATCTCACGAAGGTAGATCTGAGGTAACCTCTCTGCACCATAAAAAGTCTGAATCGACGAGAAATGTGCTGACTTAGTCAGCCTATCAACAATCACCCATATGGAATCAAATCCCCAGGAAGTACGAGGCAGACCAAACACGAAGTCCATTGTAATCCCTTCCTACTTCCACTAAGGAATGGGAAGTCACTGCATCAAACCACCAGGTTTCATGTTCTCAAACTTAATCTGCTGATAGTTCAAGCAGTGAGATTCGAACTTTACTACGTCCCACTTTATACCGCTCCACTAGTAAAGTTGTTTCAAATCTCTATATATCTTTGCTGCGCCAGGATAAATGGAGTATCTAAAACAATGCACCTCACCAAGTATCAAATGAATCGAATCTCCAACCCTCGGAAAACAAAGACGACTATCGAACTTCAAAATACCATCAGAACCCAGAGTTGCCCGGCTGGCCTCACCGCGAACTACCTAATCACGAAGGTCACGGAAAATCTAATCCTCAAACTGTCAGCTCTGAATCTGATCAACTAGAGTAGAAGGAACTTCAATATTGGCAAGAACTCTTCTAGAATCCAACAAGTCAAGCCTAACCAAACGGTTAGCCAAAGACTGAATGTCTAAGGCCAACTGTCGCTCAGAAATTGCAAGTGAAGCTAGGGTGCCCATACTCACCGCTTTCTGACTCAAGGCATCCGCTACCACATTTGCCTTGCCCAGATGGTAAAGAATGGTGAAATCATAGTCCTTCAGTAGCTCAATCTATCTCCTCTACCTCGAGTTCAGCTCTTGCTGACTCGAAATGTACTTAAGGCTACCATGGTCGGTGAATATCTCACAATGAACTCCATATAAGTAGTGCCTCCAGATCTTGAACGCAAAGACTATTGCCGCTAACTCTAAGTCATGAGTAGGGTAGTTGCGCTCGTGAACCTTCAGTTGCCTCTACGCATACGCTATCACTCAAACCTGCTGCATAAACACACAACCAAGGTCGACCCAAGAAGCATCACAATACACGGAGAAATTTTGGCCCTCAAATAGCAATGTCAAAACAAGAGCTGAAGTCAACAAGGCCTTAAGCCTCAGGAAGCTATCCCCGCACTGATCCGACCAATAAAATGGAACATCCTTCCTAGTCAGCATAGTCAAGAGTGCTTCTACGGAAGAAAATCCCTGAATAAACTGCCTATAGTAACCCACTAGCCCAACAAAGGTGCGAACCTCGGCAGCAGCAGTAGGTCTAGGACAATCATGAACCGCCAAAATCTTACCCGAATCTACTTTAATCCCATCCTTAGACACCATGTGCCCTAGGAATGCAACTAACTCAAGCCAAAACTTACACTTTGAGCTCATGGCATAAAGTCAATGATCTCTCAAAGTCTGAAGTACAGTCCTCAAGTGCTGCTCGTGCTCTTCTCTGCTCCTCGAGTATATCAGAATGTCATCAATGAAGACTATCACGAACATATACAAATACGGGCTAAGCACCCGGTGCATCAAGTCCATGAATGTTGCGGGGGCATTAGTTAACCTAAAAGACATTCCCAAGAACTCATTATGGCTATAACTTGTCCTGAATGCTGTCTTAGGGATGTCCTCTGCCCTAATCCTCAATTGATGGTAGCTGGACCTCAAATCAATCTTCGAAAACATGGTTGAAACCTGAAGCAGATAAAATAAGTCATCAATCCTCTACATCGAATACCTATTCTTCACTGTCACCTTATTCAAATGCCTATAATCAATGAACATCTGCATCGACCCATCCTTCTTCTTAAAAAATAGAACAAGAGTAAACCAAGGAGACACACTCGGTCTAATGAACCCCTTAGCTAACATATCCTAGAGCTTCTTCTTAAGCTCTCTAAACTCAATATGAGCCATATGGTAGGGAGAAATAGAAATGGGCCTGGTGCCTATCTCTAACTCAATAGCAAAGTCAATATCTCTTTCAGGTAGAAGGCCTGGAAGGTCTGTAGGAAACACATCTAGGAAGTCTTGAACTACAGGGAAAGACTCAGGAGACGAAGGGTCAGCACTAGCACCTTGGACATTTCTAGATAAGCTAAACACTCATGGGAAATCAACTTCCTAGATCAAAAGCAAGAGATTATTCTAGATGGTGCGCGGATAACAGAACCCTGCCACACAATCGAGGATACACCAGGCACGACGATGGCAACGATCTTGGCATAACAATCCAAAACTGCACACTGAGGGGATAACCATTCCATGACATATCAAGTATCATCAAATCACCCCAAGTCTCCAAATCACCAACAGATATCATGCAAGATCTCACAATTCAATCCACTACTAAAGAATCTCCTACTGGGGTCGAAACAGAAACATGCACAGATAATGGCTCACTAGACAACCCCAAACAACGAAGAAAGTAGGCAGATACATATGAACATGTAGATCTAGGATCAAATAAATCCATAGAAAACTGATGGCACACAAAAATAATACATGTAATTACAGCATCTGAGGCCTCTACCTCTGGCCTCCCAGGGACCGCATAAAACTTACGACGACCTCCACCTGCCCGACCGACATCCCTACCATCTGCTCTACTATGCGAGGAACCACCCCTATCCTGACCACCACCTCCTCTGTCCAGTGGCTGAACTGCTAGCAAAGGCTCCACCGGCTGAGCGGCTGACTGAACTATACCCCACTGGGGGTAATCTCTAGAATAATGGCCAACAACACCACACTCATAACAAGGCCCTGAAGGCCTGAACTATCAAGACGGACCAGCAGAACCTCTATGTCCATCATGGCCTGGTGCCCTAAAAGCTGCACCCCTCGAAGACTAACCCTGCTTGAACTAGAACTACCGGAAGTCTGAAGTGAGGCCGGAACGGGTCAGCTGGACTGACCCTAGTGCTTCTGTTGCTGATAACGCCAACCCTACAGGCCTAAGCCTCTATCACCATGTCTGGAACCACTGTAGCTACTCTGATAATGAGGCCTCTTATCTCTAGACCCCGGATCATGTTGATGCAAGTCCTTCACAGTACGGACATACTCTGCAATATCCTGAAATGACCGAACACTAGAAACCAATATCTCAGCTGGCTATCTAAGCTCTATCTGTAACCCCCAAATAAACCTGCAAATCCTATCTGGGTCTGTGGGAATGATCATAGACCCAAATGGAGCAAGCTGATGGAAATGGGTCTCATACTCAAATATAGGCATGGATCCCTATAAGCCTAGTGAACAACTCTCGATAATGCTCACGATCACTCTGAGGTAAGAACTTATCCATGAAGGCCTCCTAAAACTCAAACCAAGTCATCAGAGGTGATGTAGAAGGACTGCAAGCAACCTGTGCTCTCCACCATCATTTTGTTGGACCCTCCAGCTGATACGTAGTATATCCAACCCCGTGAGTCTCTAGAAAACTTAGATTGTGTAGCATATCCTCACAGGTGGTAATGAAGTCATGTGGTTCTTGTCCTGATGTACCAGTGAACCTCAGTGGTCCAATCTAAGAAATCTACTCAAGGCCTTCTGCTCCCTATCTGTCATAGCTGGGCAAGGAGCAAGAGGATGTGCAACCGCTGGAACCGAAATAACCTCAGCACAGGGAGCTGCAGTAGCAGGCTGCGCTCCTGAACTCTGAACACCCAAGACGGCCCCCTAAGTGGATGTCTGTGCTACCTCAATAGGTCGTTATCCGATCATACCCAATAACTAAAGTAGTAAACCACGAAATCTGAAGACTGAGCTGGGGCTGAAGATGGCATAGAAACTGGTGCTAGAATTGATGGCACCTGGGCTATCCCCTATTCCATATATTGTGGCTCAAGAGCAAACTCTGGTTCATAATAAAGCTCGGGCTCTATCTCCACTCTAGCAGCTCTAGGAGGTGTCGCTGCTCTAGGATGACTTCTACCTCTACCCTTGGAACCACCCTGGCCCCTAGTTGGAGTCGGAGGTGCAGGGGTCAAAGGCTTTTCTCTACAAAAATCCAAAGACCTCGTATGAACCATCTGCAGAAATGAGTGAAGGAGAACAAGTGAGATTTCCAAAAACTTCAAGGATACTATGCACGAGATAGAATCAAGAAAAGTTATTTTTCCTAAGATGTCACTATAGCCTCCCAAAGATTGAGTACAGATATCTCCGCCCCGATCTGCAGTACTTTACTAGACATTGGCTCATATACCAATGATACCAGTGAACCTGGGGCTCTGATGCCGAGCTATAATGACCTGATTTCTTGGTCATGGTGGCACTTATAACCCCCTAGTAGGCAAACCAATCTCCATTGCCCGGAATGATTACTAATGGGCTACTAGCTAAAGTTAAATAAAACAAATGATAAAATCAAGCAGAAGTAAAGGAGAAAGATGAAAAGATAGATACAGGGATATATACATATGCAGAAGCTAAACCAAACCCTAAAACCTGGTATCCTAGTATAGGGCCAGAACTACATTAGTTGAGTACAAACGATCCAAAATAATATATTCACAACTGTCTCTGAGTAGTAACATAGTACATGATATAGAAGATAAACTAAAGCTAAGATTTGGTCGCCAAGAGCTCACCCTCAGTCTGGATAGTCCAAAAGATCTCCAAGCATAAATTCTATGATCTAGCGGCGATGGCCCATACTAGGATCTGCACCAGAAGATGTAGAGTGTAGTATGAGCACCAATTGCTAAGTAACTAGTACCCAGTAGGTATCATAGGCCGACTGGGCACACATAATATAAAAGAATAGTAATACGCAGAATAAAAACAAGTAGTCACAGAAGGCAATGAATAAGCACACGGAATCTACCACTGAAGGAATACAAACAGGAACAACATACATGGTTAGCTACTGTAACACAATCACAGGCAAAAGAAAGAAAAACATACCCGAGATCTTTGTAATAACAAATATATAAAGAAGAGTATAGAAAGTAGACGGTATAACGGTAATCTCAAATGGCTAGGTAAGGAGAGAAAAGATCACAATAATCATGCTTGAATACAAGATATGATAACCCTAAATAGACATACTAACCTCAAGTCAGAATCCAACAGTTAAAAGCCCAAAAGCAATCTTAACAATATCCAATATCACTAGAAACCATAACAGGAACTAATACCATGATATAATAATAATAAGTCTAAGTATAATCTCACGGGCGCCCATACACCCAGGGAATACAAGCAAGTGAAGACAAACCCTCCGGCAGCCCATACTACCGGAGCGTACAATCAACAAATAGCAGACAAGGATGGAACCTCACATAAATGAATGATATGCTATGATATGCCAAACCATGTGTAACCGCAGTGTCAGTATGTCACCCCCTCCGGTGCCCCAAAAGGTCCAATAAAGGAAGGATACATGGAAAGACTTCTCCCGAGTACATATACTCCACCGTACATCCCTACCCCCAGTCACCCTTTTTCCCATAGCACCTGGTCTAGAATGACAGGGTCCATGGAGGTCTACTCGTAGACCACATACTACACTCTAACCTCAGAATATCAGTCTGGAGTGCCACTGGATCCAAACTAGTACTTAATGCTCAAAATGCATGCCTGAATTCTATCTAGGTCTAAATCAATGAAATAAGTCTCGTAAACCCTTTTCAAGGGTTCCCGGGCATATCCGGGTCTAAATAGTAGAAAAGCAAGTTTGATGCTCAGCTTTACCGAGTCTAATATCATTTCTCATCCATAACAGGGTTAATCTAGCACCTCGATTCAACCGGGTCTAATATATAGTAGGAAAACTGTAACAAATCTTTCTTTTAACTTTTCTTACCCCAAGAAGATCTATTAAGATGATACCAAACCATTTCATAGTCAATTTTACTGAAAACAGGCCCCCCGGGCCATGCAAGATTTAGAAATCATCAATAGGAGGCCCAAAGACAAAATCATAGTAAAATCGAGTAGAAAAACCTTTATCTACATGATAATGACGTGCTCAAACACAAATAGTAGCCCAATGGCTCACAACCAACCTATCGGCCCTGCACAGGCTCCAATTGTTCTACAACACAGATAGCCAGTTCTATATCAATAATAACAATGTTTGGGACTCACGGACACTCCCAATTTCCCACCATCTACATTCCAGAGTCAATATAACTCCACACAGGACCACAAGGGTGATAGTATAATCTATAAAAAATACTACATCCATCGGAGAAAGAAAAGGGACCAGATATGAATAAAGCGGTCAAAGTCTGTGGTACCAACCTAGTAACCCAACCCAAGGATGCCCATTAGTACAATTGTTTCCTATATATGCAAAGTCTAAAGATTTTAACCGTAACCTGCCAGTAGTCCGATGATAAGCTACTAGGACAACGATATCCAAGCCCGAATCGCCTTGAGAAACCCTGAACGATAATTAAACTATAAAAAATTTAAATAACACATTAAAACGAGTCTAACGATACCTATATCGCTAGAGTAATAGCAGGCCGAAATTTGGGTCCATGCCCGTAGGCATCGCAATCCGAAACTAAAAATGAAAAGAAGCACAATGAACACAACGATGCCAAGAAGACATGCTCGAAAAATGAGCAATTTTGGCCAAGGTAAAAGGCTCCAAACAGACCGCACAAGAGAGGGCTTAAAGTTGGAATTTTAAGAACAAGTATCAAAATTAGAGCAATGAAGCTTACCAAAATGAGAGCAACACGCCAAGGAAATGAAATCACGGACTTTGTGGAACATACAACTCCAAGGAGGCATATTCTTCAAGGGAAAACCCAAGCTTTTAGAATTTATAGCCATGGAGGTTCAACAATGGAGGAAAAAGGGAAATTGGGGAAAGAGACTTACCAAAGAAATCAAGGGAGCAAGCTTTCTCTTCAATGGAATGAATTCCCAAGGCTTGGAGCTGTTTTGAACACTTGGTAGGAGAGAAAATTGAGTTTAGGCCTTAGAATAATGAAGGAACAAAGCTGGAAAATTGAAATGTCAAGAAATATATAGCTGATGGCCGCTGGTCAGTGCTATCATGCTAAATTAGTGCTATGCGCCAAGGCCCCATCGCGCTACCACAGTACAATCACGCAAGCCGACAAAAACGCGCCTGAGAGCGATCGCGCTAGGCTGGCACCATTCGCGCTGAAGGCCTGGCCTGCAACAAAATATGTAACTTTTTAAAAATTCAACGGGGAATTCTGGGCACAATCACAAATCGATAGTAAAAACCCAATAATGCTAATAGAGTGGAAATGATATTCTGGACTCAACAGAATTGACAAAACTTCAATACAAGGTTGTTTCAGAGAAATGTTGACCCAAGTCAACACTAACTAACAACAACCAAAGACTCGAAATGAGCCCGGCTCACCCAAAACCTAAACCAACCACCTACCTAACTCAAACTCAACATTCCAGAGCTGATGGAATCATCAGATTTTGAATCTGACGCTCCGATCATTGAAAGTTGACTAAAGTTACACTTTCAACTCCAAATGGCCTGAAAACAGAGAAAATAATATAAAACCCACACTGGAAGTTCTCGTGCCTCAAATAAAGGTCTAACTACACCAAACTCAATTCTCCATATCTAACAGAACTGTCATAATTTGATTTTGAGTATGTTAGCTAAGAATATTGACTAAATTCAATGATATTCCAAGTTATAGCTCTAAAATAGGCAAACAACCAAAATGACCAAATGAATAACCAGGGCACCAAACTACCGGTCCCAGCAAGCCATAGATGACCTAGGGCCGCTATAAGAAATCTCCAATAGTACAATGAATGCGTAAATGCAAATATGACTGGAAGGGTCATCACAAATCGTTAGGATAAACAGATTCATATGAAAATTTTCATTTGTAATATTGTGATGACCCTTCCAGTCATCTTTGTATTTATGCATTTGTTGTGCTGTTAGAGATTCCCTATAGCGACCCTGAGTCATTTATAGCTTGCAGAGACCGGTAGTTTAGTGCACTGGTCGTTCGTTTGGTTATCTTAGTTGTTTACCTATTTTAGAGCCTTAACTTAGAATATAATTGACTTTAGTCAATATTCCTTGTAAACATGCTCGGAATCAAATTCTGACAGTTTCGTTAGATTTGGAGCATGGATTTTGGTCTAGGTGGACCCTTGGTTGGGTTTTGAGAGCTTTCAGTATTGTTTTGTCCTGGGTTTTGTGTTTTAGCTAAGTTGAACTTGAAAGTTTGACTTTGGTCAACATTCGAAGAAGACGGACTCAGATGAAATTTATGACCATGTTGTTAGCTAAAGAATGTCAACTTTGGGCTAGAGGGACCTTTAGTTTGGGTCCCTAGGCTTCCGAACTCGTTTTTGGCCTTGGTGTTCCATTTTAGAAAGTTTGGCCAAAGTTGGTTCTTGGGCGGGGGGCCACTTTTTATTCTATAGACCTCCGTTGGGATTTTCCTTAATTCCATTGAGTCCATAATGTTGTTTTTAGTTGAGTAGCATAGCTCGTTTATGTCTGCGGGACCCCGGATGCTTCTCGAGGGTTCAATCGTGCATTTTAAACTTAGTTGGTTTTTGTCTAAGTTGTTGTACCTGTTGGGTCAGAAATTGTAGACATTTGACCGCAATTGTGGCTACCGCATTTTTGGTATAACACCGCTTTTATAGTGTCTGGTCGGTTGTGCGGGTTCTGTATTTATGGTTCTTAGCCACATTTGTGGTAAAACACCGCATTTGCATTGTCTGCTGGCAGCTTTAAAAATATCATTCTCCTTCATTTCTCCTCAATCTAAAAATTTCCCTACATTGTAAAAAGCTCTCAAACCACCAACTACTTCTCTTCTGGCACTCAAATACATGGAGAAATCACACCATAGCTCTGTGGGCATCTCCGTCACTAATTGGTGAGTCTCCTTCTTTCCCCAACTTGTCTTCTCCATTGATTAAAACTCACCATTGTTGCCAATCGCTCAAGCTTGAATTTTTGTTGTAGAATCTGTCCATGTCTGGAGTTGCATGCTCGTGGACTCACTCAATTCACATCCCTTGGCTTAATTCTCTCTTTTGGTAGGTTATTCTTGCCTATCTCCAATTTTATTCCTTAATTTCCAATAGTTTTCTTCTTGACTTAGGGGTTGTTTTAGCCCGAGATTGTTGCCCAAATTTCTTAATTTTCCGGGCATGCACTCCCCCGATCTTGGTGATCATAATATTGTCTTTGTTTTTGGTTTTGGGTTACGGGGCCCACGGGCCTGCTGGTGACCTAAAATTTTGGCCCAGCTTTTTCTAAAGCATTATGGGTATCATTAGACTCGTCTTGATGTGTTTATTATATTATTGATAGTTTGATTATCATTAGGGATCTCTCAGAGTGATTCGAACTTGGACACTGTTATTCGGGCAGCTTGTCATTGGACGACAGGTAGGTTACAGTTTAAACTCCCTAGATTTAGCATATATCGGATAAAATTACACTAATGGGAATCGTTGGGTTGAGATTAATAGGTTGGTACCACAAACCCTGATCGCTTAACCATGTTCGTCTTCTTTTCTTCCTCTGATGTGTGTAGTATTTGTTTTATATGCTCTATTCACCCTTGCAGTCCTATGTGGCCTTGTATAGACTCTAGAACATAGATGGTTGGATATTGGGAATGTCTGTGAGTCCCAGACATCGTTATTACGATTATAGAGCTGGCTATCTATTTTATAGAATGATTGGAGCATGTACAAGGCTGATAGGCTGATTGTGAGCCGTTAGGCTATTGATTGTGATTGAGTATGCCATCATCATGCATATAAAAGGATTTTCTTCATGATTTTACTATGGTCTTGGTTTCGGGCTCTCTATTGATGATTTTCTAAACCTTGCACGACCAGTAGGACCCATTTTCGGTAAAATGGATTATGAAATGGTTTGGTACCCTTACTTATGGATCTTCTTAGGGTTAGAAAGGTTAATAGATAGATATGTCTCAGTTTTCGTATCTTACATTGGACTTGAGTGGACTGAAGTGCTAGATTTATTCTTTTATTGATAAAGAAATGATTTTAGCCACGGTAAAGCTGGGCAGCGGACTTGATTTACTACTGTTTTAGACTCAGATATGCCCGAGCACCCTTGAAGGGGGTATATGAGACTTATTTCATTAATTTAGACCTATATAGAATTCAGGCATGCATTTTGCTCATTTGAGAACTAGTTTGCATCCGGTGGCACTCCTGACTGATAGTTGGGGTTTGAGTGTAGTAAGTGGTCTATGAGTAAACCTCCATGGACCCTGTCATTTTGGACCAAGTACTATGGGAAAAAAGGGTACTGGCGGTAGGGGTGTACGACAGAGTAGATGTACTCGGGAGAAGTCCTTCCATGGATCTTGCCTTTACTGGACCTTTGGGGCACCAGAAGGGGTAACATAGTGACACTGTGGTTACATTTAGTTCATCACATCAAATCATATCATTCATTTGTGTGAGGTTCTGAGTGTATGCTCCGGTTGTATGGGCGGCCGGAGGGTTTGTTTTCACTTGATTGCGTCCCTCGGCTGTATGGGCGGCCGGGGGACTGTAGGTATATTACTGGTTACCTTATCACTATACTACTCCCCGTTATAGTTACATACACGAGATTGGATATCAAAAGATTGTTGGTTCCTGGCTTGAGTTTGAAATGATTAAGTTGGTTATTTGTCCCTATTTTCTGAGCATGCCTATCTTTATTCCTCTCCTCCTTTCCCTTGTACTTGAGGTTGTCGGTATACCGCTCCCTTCTAAACATACTATATACTGTTATTGCAAGGATCCCAGGTGTGTCATTTCTTATTTTCACATATGCATGTTGTGTGTATATATTCTACTTGCTACTCTTGTATATTTCTTTCTATTGTCTTCCCTCTAGGCTAGTTCCGTGTACTTATTCGTTGCCTTCTGTGACTATCTATTTTCTATTCTATTCATTACTGCCCTTTTATCTTATATGTGTCCAGTTGGCCTATGATACCTACTGGGTACCTTATGATTCACATTTGGTGATCATACTACACTCTGCATCTTCTGGTGCAGATCCTAGTATGGGACATCGCCGTTAGCATTGGAGGTTCGTGCGAGGAGCTACTTTTGTGATATTCCAGACTGAGGGTGATCCCTTGATGGCTGGAGCTTAGCCTTAGCTTATCTTTTTCTTATATACTCTATTATTACTCAGAGACATTGGTATATATGTTATTTTTGACCCTTGTACTTCTTATGTAGATCTGACTCTTATACGCTATGATACCAGATTTTGGGCTTAGCTTCCGCATATGTATATATATTCCAGTTATCTATTTTCTTCATCTTGTTCCCTTGCTTTTTCTTATTTAACTGTTTTTCCACTTAAGTTGTTAGAATGTAGCCCATTACTAACCATTCCGGGCTACGAGGATTTATTCGCCTACTAGGGGGTTGTAGGTGCCATCTTGACTGAGAAATCGGGTTGTGATAGGTTGGTATTAGATCCCTAGGTTCATCGGTGTCATTGGTATAAGAGCTAATGTCTAGTAGAGTCCTGTGAATTGGGGTGGAGACGTCCGTACTCAATCTTTGGGAGCCTATAGTGACATCTTAGAAAAATTGGACTTTTCTTATTTCTATCTCGTGCGTAGTACCCTTGAAAGTTTTTGGAAATCTTACTTATTCTGGTTCACTCTTCCGCAGATAGTTCGTATGAGATCTTTGGCTTCTAGAAGAAGAGAGCCTTCTGCCCCTGCACCTCCGACTCCAGTTAGGGGCCGGGGCGGTCGTAGGGGTAGAGGTAGGGGTCGTGGATACCCCAGAGCAGCGGCACCTGCTAGAGCTGCTAGAGTTAAGGTAGAGCCAGAGTATGATTATGAGATAGAGTTCGTCCCCAAGCAGCAACATGTGGACCCAGGGACAGCCCAGGTACCACTAGCACCAGTACCACTTTCTGTACCAGCCTCAACCCCCAACTCAGTCTTCGAATATTTGGGGGTTACTACTTCAGCTATTGGGTATGATAGGGGAGAGACCTTCTGAGGTAGCACAGACATTCGCTCAGGGGGAAGCCCTGGGTGTACAGAGTTCAGGAGCGCAGCCTGCTACTGTGGCTCCCTGTGCTAAGGTGGTCCTAGTTCCAGCAGTTGCACAGCCTCTTGCTCCTCGCCTAGCTATGACAGATGGGAAGTAGAAGGCCTTGAGTAGATTTCTGAGATTGGCATCGCCGAGATTCGCTGGTACATCAGGATAGGACCCAGATGACTTCATTACTACGTGTGAGGAGATGTTACACCATCTGGGATTGCTAGAGACTCACGGAGTTGGATATACTATATATCAGTTAGAGGGTATAGCTAAGTTATTGTAGACAGCTCAGGTTGCTTATAGACCGTCTTTATCACCTCTGTTGTCATGGTCCAAGTTTTATGAGGCCTTCATGGTCAAGTTCCTACCGCAGAGTGATCGAGAGCATCGTCAGGAGTAATTTACCAGGCTTATGCAGGGATCCATGTCGGTATCTGAGTATGAGACCCATTTCCATTAGCTTGCTCCATTTGGATATATGATCATTCCTACTGAGCCAAATAAGATTTACAGGTTTATTTGGTGTTTGCGGACAGAGCTTAGGCAGTCAGTCGAGATATTGGTTTCTAGTGGTCGGTCTTTTCAGGCTATTGCAGACTACGTTCGTACTGTGGAGGACTTGCACCGACATGATCAGGGGTCTAGAGATAAGAGGCCTCATTATCAGGTAGGCTACAGTTGTTCCAGACAGAGTGGTAGGGGTTCAGGCTAGTGGGGCTGGGGTTATCAGCCATAATAGCACCAGGGTCAGTCCAGTCGACCAGTTTAGGCTTCACTCTAGACCTCTGGTAGTTCTCAGTTTGAGCAGGTCAGTCTTCGAGGGGTCCAGCTTCTGGGGCATCAGGTCGTGGTGGCCATACGAGTTCTGCTAGTCCATCTCAATAGTACAGGCCGTCAAGGCCCTGTTATGAGTGTGGTGTTGTTGGCCATTATGCTAGAGATTGCATCTCGTGGAAGTGCAAGTGGAAAGGATGGCAGTCGGGCAGGTAAAGGTCATCGTCAGTTCTATTCGGTCCTTGAGAGGCCAGAGTCAGAGGCCTCAGATGCTGTGATCACATGTACAATTTCTGTGTGCCATCAGTCTGCTACAACTTTATTTGATCCCGAATCTATATGTTCATATATATCTACCTACTTTCTGCCCTTTTTGGGGTTGTCTAGTAAGCCATTATCTATGCCTATTTCTGTTTTGACCCTAGTAGGAGATTCTTTAGTAGTGGATCAGATTGTGAGATCTTGCATGATATCTGTTGGTGATTTGGAGACTTGGGGTGACTTGATGATACTTGATATGTTAGACTTTGATATGATACTAGGCATGGACTGGTTATCCCCTCATCGTGCGGTTTTGGATTGTTATGCAAAGACCGTTACCATCGCTGTGCCTGGTGTATCCCTGGTTGTGTGGAAGGGTTCTATTAGCCATGCACCGTCTGGGATCATCTCTTGTCTTTGAGCTAGGAAGTTGATTTCCCTTGGGTGTTTAACTTATCTAACATATGTACAAGATGCTAGTGCTGACCCTTCGTCTCCTGAGTCTGTTCATATGGTTAGAGACTTCCTATATGTGTTTTCTATCGACCTGCCAGGCCTTCCACCTGAGAGAGATGTTGATTTTGCCATTGAGTTAGAGCCAGGAACCAGGCCTATTTCTATTCCTCTATACCGTATGGCTCCTGTTGAGTTTAGGGAGCTTAAGGAGTAGCTCCATTATTTATTAGCTAAGGGGTTTATTAGACCGAGTGTGTCTCCTTGGGGTGCTCCTATTCTATTTGTGAGAAATAAGGATGGGCCAACGTGGATGTGTATTGATTATCGACAGTTGAATAAGGTGACAGTGAAGAATAGGTATCCAATGCCGAGGATTGATGAATTGTTTGATCAGCTCTAGGGTTCAGCCGTGTTTTCAAAGATTGATTTGAGGTCTGGCTACCATCAGTTGAGTATTAGGGAAGAGGACATCCCTAAGATAATATTCAGGACACGTTATGGCCATTATGAGTTCTTGGTGATGTCTTTTGGGTTGACTAATGCCCCCGCAGCTATCATGGACTTGATACATAGGGTGCTTAGCCCATACCTGGATATGTTCGTGATAGTTTTCATAGATGATATACTGGTATACTCCCAGAGTAGAGATGATCATGAGCAGCACTTGAGGACTGTACTTTAGATTTTGAGAGATCATCGGCTTTATGCCAAGTTCTCAAAGTGTGAGTTTTGGCTTGAGTTCGTTGCATTGCTAGGGCACGTGGTATCTAAGGATGGGATTAGAGTGGATTCGGGTAATATTTCTGTGGTTCGTGATTGGCCTAGACCCACTACTATTATCGAGGTTCGCAGTTTTGTTGGGTTAGCAGGTTACTACAGGAGGTTCGTTTAGGGATTTTATTCGATAGAAACACCCTTGACTATGATGACTAGGAAAGATGCTCCAATTCAGTGGTCAGATCAGTGCGAGGATAGCTTCTAGAGGCTTAAGGCCTAATTGACTTCAGCTCTAGTTTTGACTTTGCCGATCGAGGGTCAGAGTTTCTCCGTGTATTGTGATGCTTCTGGGGTTGGTCTTGGTTGTGTGTTGATGCAGCAGAGGCGAGTGATAGCATATGCGTTGGGACAACTGAAGGTTCACGAGTGCAACTACCCCACTCATGACTTAGAGTTAGCGACGCTAGTCTTTTTGCTCAAGATATGGAGGCACTACTTATATGGAGTTCATTATGAGATATTCACCGATCACTATAGTCTTCAGTACATTATGAGTCAGCGAGAGCTGAACTCGAGGTAGAAGAGATCGATTGAGCTACTGAAGGACTATGATTTCACTATTCTATACCATCTGGGCAAGGCAAATGTGGTAGCGGATGCCTTGATTCGGAAGGCAGTGAGTATTGGCAGCCTAGTGTCACTTTCAATTTTTGAGCAACCATTGGCCTTGGACATCCAGTCCTAGGCTAACCGCGTAGTTAGGCTTAATTTATCGAATCTCAGTCGAGTGATTGCCAGTGTTGAGGTTCATTCTACTCTAGTTGATCAGATTCAGAGCTGACAATTCAAGAATCAGAGTTTATGTGACCTTTGTGATCACGTATTTCAGGGTGAGGCCAGCCGGGCTACTTTGGGTTCTGATGGTATTCTGAGGTTTGGTGGTCGACTTTGTGTTCCGAGGTTTGGAGATTTGATTCAGTTGATACTTCATGAGGTGCATTGTTCTAGATACTCCATGGATCCTATTACGGCGAAGATGTATAGGGATTTGAGGCAGCTCTACTAGTAGAGTGGTATGAAGAGAGACGTAGCAGAGTTCATATCTCGGTGCTTAAACTATCAGCAAGTGAAGTTCGAGCAAATGAGACCGGGTGGTTTGATGCAGCGACTTCCCATTCCTTAGTGGAAGTGGGAAGGCATTACTATGGACTTCATTGTTGGTTTGCCTTGTACTTCTTAGGGTTTTGATTCTATTTGGGAGATTGTGGATCGACTGACTAAGTCGGCCAACTTTTTGCAGGTTCAGACTTCCTACGGTGCTGAGAGATTAGCTCAGATTTACATTCGTGAGGTTGTTCGGTTGCACGGGGTCCCAGCTTTTATCATTTCACATCGCGGCACTCAGTTCACATCTTAGTATTGGAGGGCTATTTAGCGAGATTTAGGTAAAGAGGTTAAGCTTAGTACTGCTTTCCACCCTCAGACAGATGGCCAGTCTAAGAGGACTATTTAGGCCCTGGAGGACATGCTTCGGGCATGTGTACTTGGCTTTGGAGGTTCATGGGATTAGTTCGTGCCTTTGGCCGAGTTTGCTTATAATAATAGATTTCATTTGAGCATCAGCATGGCACCTTTCGAGGCCTTGTATGGTAGGCGTTGCAGATCATGGATTGGTTGGTTTGATGGGTTAGAGTCCAGACCATAGAGTACAGATTTGCTTAGAAATTCCTTGGACCGAGTCCATTTGATTCAGGATAGACTCAGAGCAGCCCAGAGTAGGTAGAAGAGCTACGCTGATCGTAGACTTCATGCCTTAGAGTTTAGTGTTGGTGACTTGGTTTTCCTTCGAGTATCGCCTGTGAAGGGAGTGATGAGATTTGATCGGCGGGGCAAGCTTATCCCCAGGTTCATTGGGCCGTTTGAGATTCTATAGAGGGTTGGTAGTTTTGCCTACATGTTAGCTTTGCCTCCGATGTTTCGGCTGTCCATCCAGTTTTTCATGTTTTGATGTTACACTGGTATATTCCAGATGAGTCTCATGTGTTGCATTAAGATTGCATTTAGGTGGATGAGATTTTATCCTTTGTTGAGGAGCCGATAGCTATTCTGGCCAGAGATATTAGAAGATTGAGATCTAGGGAGATTCTATTTGTGAAAGTTCAATGGAGAAATCGTCCGGTCGAGGAGGCTACTTGGGAGACCGAAAGTAAGTTGCGTGCTCAGTATTCAGAGTTGTTCGAACCTTCAGGTACTCCTTCCTTCTTGACTTTCGAGGAGGAAAGTCTTTTAAGTAGTGGATGTTGTGATGACCCTTCCGATCCTCTTCGCGATTATGCATTTGTTCTGCTGTTAGAGATTCCTTATAGCGACCCCAAGTCATTAATGGCTTGCGGGGATCAGTAGTTTGGTGCCCTGGTCATTCGTTTGGTTGTTTGGATATTTACCTATTTTAGAGCCTTAACTTAGAATATCATAGACTTTAGTCAACATTCTCGGTAAACATTCTCGGAATCAAATTCAAATAGTTCCTTAGCTCCGGAGCGTGGATTTCGGTCTAGGTGGACCCTTGGTCATGTTCTGGGAGCTTTTGGTTTTGTTTTGTCATAGTTTTTGTGTTTTAGCCAAGTTGAACTTGAAAGTTTGACTTTGGTCAACATTCAGAGAAAACAGCCTCGGATGGAATTTCTGACCACGTTGTTAGCTCCAGAATGTCAACTTTAGGCTAGAGGGACCTTTGGTTTGGGTCTCGAGGCTTCTGGACTCATTTTTGGCCTTGGTGTTCCATTTCGGAAAGTTTGTCCAAAGTTGGTTCTTGGGCATTGGGACCACTTTTTGTGCTATCAACCTCATTTGGGATTTTTGTCAATTCTATTGAGTCCGGAATGCTATTTTTAGTTGAGTAGCATAGCTTGTTTGTGTCTGCGGGACCCCGGATGCTTCCCGAGGGTTCAATCGTGCATTTTGAACTTAGCTGGTTTTTGGCTAAGTTGTTGTACCTGTTGGGTCGAAAATTGTAGACATTTGACCGCAATTGTGGCTATCGCATTTGTGGTATAACACCGCTTTTATAGTGTCTGGTCGGTTGTGCGGGTTCTGTATTTGCGGTGCTTGGCCACATTTGTGGTAAAACACCGCATTTGCATTGTCTGCTGGAAGCTTTTAAAATATCATTCTCCTTCATTTCTCCTCAATCTAAAAATGTCCCTCCATTGTAAAAAGCTCTCAAACCACCAACTACTAATCTTCCGGCACTCAAATACTTGGAGAAATCACACCATAGCTCTGTGGGCATCTCCGTCACTAATTGGTAAGTCTCCTTCTTTCCCCAACTTGTCTTCTCCATTGATTAAAACTCACCATTGTTGCCAATTGCTCAAGCTTGAATATTTGTTGTAGAATCTGTCCATGTCTGGAGTTGCATGCTCGTGGACTCACTCAATTCACATCCCTTGGCTTAATTCTCTCTTTTGGTAGGTGATTTTTGCCTATCTCCAGTTTTATTCCTTAATTTCCAATAATTGGATTCTTGACTTAGGGGTTGTTTTAGCCCGAGATTGTTGCCCAAATTTCTTAATTTTTTGGGCATGCACTCCTTCGATCTTGGTGATCATAATTTGTGTCTTCATTTTCGGTTTTAGGTTGCGGGACCCACGAGCCTGCCGGTGACCCAAAATTTTGGCTCGATTATTTCTTTAGTATTATGGGTATCGTTAGACTCGTCTTGATGTGCTTACTATATTGTTGGTAGTTTGATTATCATTTGGGATCTCTCGGAGCGATCTGGGCTTGGACACTATTATTCGGGCAGCTTATCGTCGGACGACAGGTAGGTTACGATTTAAACTCCCTAGACTTAGCATATATCAGATACAATTGCACTAATGGGCATCCTTGGGTTGGGATTAATAGGTTGGTATCACAGACCCTGACCGCTTATCCATGTTTGGCTTCTTTTCTTCCTCCGATGTGTGTAGTATTTGTTTTATATGCTCTATTCACCCTTGTCTCTATGGCCTTGTATAAACTCTGAAACATAGATCGTGGGATATTGGGAATGTCCGTGAGTCCTGGACATCGTTATTATGATTATAGAGCTGGCTATCTATTCTGTAGAATGATTGGAGCCTGTGCAGGGCCGATAGGTTGATTGTGAGTCGTTGGGCTATTGATTGTGATTGAGCATGATATCATCATGCATATAAGGATTTTCTTCATGATTTTACTATGTTTTTGGCCTCGGGCCCTCTATTGATGATTGTCTAAACCTTGCATAGCCCGTGGGGCCCATTTTTGGTAAAATTGATTATGAAATGGTTTAGCCCCTTTTTTATGGATCTTCTTGGGGTAAGAAAGGTTAAAAGAGAGATATGTCTCAGTTTTCATATCTTATATTGGACTCGTGTGGACCGAGGTGCTAGATTGATTCTGTTATTAATAAAGAAATGATTTTAGCATCGGTAAAGCCAGGCAACAAACTTGATTTACTACTGTTTTAGACCTGAATACGCCCGGGCACCCTTGAAGGGGGTTTATGAGACTTATTTCATTGATATAGATAGGATAGAATTTAGACATGCATTTTGCGCATTAGGGAACTAGTTTGTATCCGGTGGCACTCCGGACTGATAGTTGGGGTTTGAGTGTAGTATGTGGTCTATGAGTAGTCCTTCATGGACCCTGTTTTTTTGAACCAAGTGCTACGGGAAAAAGGGTGAATGGGGGTAGGTGTGTACGATGGAGTAAATGTACTCGGGAGAAGTCCTTCCATGGATCCCGCCTTTATTGGACCTTTGGGGCACCAGAGGCAGTAACATACTGACACTGTGGTTACACTTAGTTCGTCACATCATAGCATATCATTTATTTGTGTGAGGTTACACTCTTGTTTGCTGTTTTTTGAGTGTACGCTCTAGTTGTATGGGCGGTCGGAGGGTTTGTTTTCACTTGATTGCGTTCCTCAATTGTATAGGCGGTCGGGGGACTGTAGGTAGATTGCTGGTTACCTTATCACTATACTACTCCCTGTTATGGTTATATACACGAGATTAGATATAGAGAGATTATTGGTTCCTGGCTTGAGTTTGGTATGATTAAGTTGGTTATTTGTTCCTATTTTCTAAGCATGCCTATCTTTATTCCTGTCCTCCTTTCCCTTGTACTTGAGGTTACCGGTATACCACTCCCTTCTAAACTTACTACTATCATTACAAGGATACCATGTGCATCATTTCTTACTTTCACCTGTGCCTGTTGTGTGTATACATTCTACTTGCTAGCCTTGTATGTTGCTTTCGGTTGTCTTCCCTCTAGGCTAGTTCCATATAATTTTTTGTTGCCTTCTGTGACTATCTGTTTTCTATTCTGTTCATTACTTCCTTTTTATCTTATATGTGCCAAGTCGGCCTATGATACCTACTGGGTACCTTATGCTTCGCATTTGGTGCTCATACTACACTCTGCATCTTCTGGTGCAGATCCTAGTGTGGGTCATCGCCGTTAGCGTTGGAGGTTCGTGCGAGGAGCTGCTTTTGTGATATTCCAGACTGAGGGTGAGCCCTTGACGGCCGGAGCTTAGCCTTAGTTTATCTTTTACTTATGTACTCTATTATTGCTCAGAGACATTGGTATATATGTTATTTTGGACCCTTGTACTCCTTATGTAGATCCGTCTCTTATACGCTATGATACCAGGTTTTTGGCTTAGCTTCCGCATATGTATATATATTCCTGTTATCTATTTTCTTCATCTTGTTCCCTTGCTTCCACTTATTTATTTGTTCTTCTGCTTAAATTGTTAGAATGTAACCCATTACTAATCATTCCGGGCTACAAGGATTGGTTCGCCTACTAGGGGGTTGTAGGTGCCATCATGACCGAGAAATTGGGTCTTGACAATATGCAATAATATTGTTTCAGTATCTCCATATAGGAGTAAAACTATGTCATGCTCATAGTTATAGCAAGATGTATAAATGTATCAATTGCAGTTGATATGGTACTTGAGGACCAATATGATTCTGCAAGTTTCTCATTTCAACTTTTTTCAGAAGATAATCTATTACTTTTGAAAACTCTCCCAGAGTTTCAATTAAAATAATTAACCTTAATTGATTTAACCCATATGAGGATTATAAATAAGTTTTTCAAGAACTTGTATATGCTTCAGGCATTATGAATTCTTCAAGGATTCCCATGTAAATTTTGTCAAGTGACAACATTTTAGTGTCTAGATTGCAAGTCATGCGTCATTCCACTTAATAAATATTTCTACGTAAGCATGCTTAAATAAACGTAGAATTTAGATACTCATAATCATTTACAATATTGTGCTTTATTGTATCAAATATATCATCGATGAGATATTTATATCGATTCACAATGCGACATAACTTATTGAGATCTCATCACTTTATTATTTTTCTTAGGTACCTAAACCTCTGATGAGGTTTCATGAAGTATTATGTCATAGGCTCTTCAATAACATATTGCCTCCTTATTATGATCATTTGCTTCTCTTTCTTTTTCAAGTATTATTGCAAGTGGAATCGATCAATCTACCATGCTCCATGCATGTCGTAGACTTTGTCCTTCAGAGACATCCAATAGGAGCATTTGAAGCTAAATATGAAATTAATTTAGGGTCAACAAATATTTCTAGCACTTGACTTCAATTATCTTTTGAATGAGGATCATATTGATGATAATTCATAACATATTTTATAAATGCTTATTCTCTCCCCTTATATTAGAAAAGCTAACATATATCCTCTATCTCTTTGAGAAATCCATCTTTGTGCACCATGGTATATCCATTAATTATACACCACACATTAATTAAAAATAACTAGATAAAAAATATTGATTCCTGACCGTGAATTAATTGAGAGAGAAATTAATCATAAATTATTGGTCTGAATGCATACAAATGTCATTGTATACAATATATTATATTTTAGACCAACACATGAAACTTTGTTCTCATAAGCAATGGTTCAACTATTTATATGTGGCATATAATGTCAAACCAGCTTGAATATTAATCAATTTTTACGAAGATATATTGTCTTGATTACACAATTTAAAAATTATGCTCTTAACTCACTTTATATTGAGCAATCAACTTTACAAATGTCAAATTGCAGATTGACAATAAACATCATATGGTCATCATATAGATGCAACTATTTAGCATATCACATGACAGGTGAACGGACCCATATTCACCTTTTATACTTTTCAGAATTTAGGGAATTCAATCCCAACATTAGTTGATCTAATCAACTTATCATGAGAACAAACAAAATGAAATAATTTTTGAAGAATCTTCTAGTTCTTCAATACATGTTTAATAGTCAATATGCACATCGAATGACAAAATCATTCATGTCAGAATAAAATATTTGTATTAGTAACTCGAAGTTACTATGACACGTGCCATTTTCTTTAGTAAACTTCTGGTTTACTATGACATGAATATCAATAAACTTCTAGTTTGTTGTTTCATGTGATCTCTTCATGCTTGGAATAACTATTCACATACGTGTTTCTTATCATAGAAACTTTGAAGATATTCAATCTTCCAATTATTCTACCTCTTTTGGAGGTGGGTTGTTATGTAGTCACAACCAAGTGTACGTTTGTAATTATATGCCTTATAAATTTTATCTCATTCATACCGGGAATGGATCTGTATTTATAATAATTATTAAAAGTTATCATTCTCCAAGAATGAAACATAATTATCTGAACGTGCCTTGAGCATATCAAATTATAATAGCTTATAACTTCTTTCAAGATATTGCTACTTCAAGAGCAAACCGAGGCATACATATATTGTAGAATCTTTTTCTAACATATCTTTCAAAGTATATCAGGCTTCAAAGTATTTACTGCTCTAGGAGCTAATATGAAACCTCATGAAATTTAATCACTTCTGATGATTAATAAGTTCACATACATTGAGACACATAAAATATAATATTCAAAACATAATTATCAGAATGTAAAAGAAATTTAAAAATTAATTAAAACAAGCTATGGAAATCGTATACACTGCCTTCTGGCATCCTTATCCTTAAGCTATGTTAAGGCCATAAACTTGCTCATTCTAATCCATATACATACCTTGGTAAAAGTCCATATGTCTGTCGTCCAACTTTGACATCTTGGATTTCATTGCTTTTGGAGATTCATCCTCTCTGTTTCTCCTTTAATCTTTTTTCAAAATATTTACTCACAAGATGGTAGAGTTTTGTGATGATAATGTGTTATGAAATAATAAACTAAGAATAAGAAGAATAAGGGAGAGAAGAGAAGAATTTTTATTTCTCTCGGGAGATGTATTGAGGGATTTAGGGATGAATTATAATGAAAAAAAAACCCTTTATTTATAGGAGAAAACTGACTTGGTCCTAAAGTTAGGATTCCTAACTTTTTTCCAAAGAAACATAAGGATAGACATCCACTATAATAATAATACTTTATAACACATTGATTAAACTAAAAATAATGTAATACAACTATTTACATATAAAATCACTTTCAAGATTATTATAATCATTGATTAATACTATTTTTATTTTATTTTATTTAAAATACAAATATAAAAAAGATTACATTAGTAGGATTTCAATATTCTTATAACTAATTATGTCATGCGGAATGACCAAAATGCCCTTTTCTTTTGAAACTTACACATTTTTATTTAATTTCTATTTTACAATTCTAAATCATTGTTCAAATATTTTACATGTTATTACATATATATTTGAGATATGATATTTATTTATATCATTTAAGTAGAAATCACATTTATTTTAATGTCAATTGTCATCTTTTACAAATTTTATTCTTTTTGGAATTTTATTGATTGGTGGGGGACACGCGTGCAAATCACGTACACTAAACTAGACTCCTAAAATTAACTTCAAATTATTATCTAATGAATATAGACTCCTAAAATATATGATTTCATGCTGATGAGTTACAATTGGAACGGTATTTATCGAATTATTAAAGCACACTTATCCAAACATATTCTTACGTTGTCAATGATTTTGAATTTCTAATGCAATCCTACACTTATGTTGTAGCCGAAATGCATATAACGAGAGTTCCAGGAGTGGACAATATCAGTTAAATTTTTTACTCAATTGTAAGTTTAGAGTGCTTAAATTTTTCTATTCTGCTAATATTGACATGGCACACATGTGCAATGCACATACACTAAACTAGTCATATAAAATGGATAAAATACTTTCTGAATACTAGGAGAATGTGCATATATATTTTTTCATTTTCAACATGAGACTTAAGATCATGAAATCATCTTAATTAAAGAAAATGTCAATAGTCACATTTGCAGTCGTACTTTGAATGTGAGACTCTTGAAGTATCCTTATTATTTTCATTTCAGTACGTAATTGTATTACAAACTATACAAGGATATCAAATTCTTGACATAGCAAGAAAAACCAAGTAGCCAAACAGCTGATGAAGACTCAAAAAGTGTGTAATCTAGTAAAAGTATACATATATTAATTATAACAAGAAGTTGTGAGTCCATATATAATAGACAAGATGAATATCGTCATAGTACTAATTAATCTATATGGAAACTTTTGAATAAGCTAAATGAATCCAAAAATTATGGTATGATATATCGATCATGGGTGACCATAAGGGCCAAGACCATAGGGTCTGTAGCCATGATAGACGTATGCCCTTTCTCTGTAACTGTTATTAGTGAGAGCACAACAGCCAATAGAGTAAACAATGGAGAGAAAAATAAAGATACAAAGGCTTATGAGAGAGGAATGCTTGGAATATATCTTGATGTCATCAAAGACAGATTTCTTGCATGAATTGCAGTTGTAGCACATCTCATTCTGTACGTTGCTCCAAGCCTTGCAGTCAGCATCTCCCTCTACTGGCCCTGTTCTTGGCACTATCCAACTCGATGCATTTTGGAACTGAAAGTTGCAGTACGATGGCGGTTTGCAACAACCAGACTAACCAAAAAGTGACATGACTGTGTAAATATTTTTTGTAACATTACTAAGTTCCATACATATAATTAAGCACACTACTCAAAATACATCTTTCACGAACCATGACAACCTTTCATCCCAGTTGGAGCACAAAGGAGCTCCAACGTAGTTTTCCTCTCAAAATTGATGAGGAAATTGTTGGTCTCCCAGGGACACCATCCCTAATGGCCGGTAATGTTGAGATTTAACAGTTTATTTATCGAAAAGAAAATAAATAAACAATGCTACGCTGACAAAAGATTTGCAAACATCTGTTTTTAATCAAATAGATAGCATAGCTATATTCAACAAAAGTTTGATCACACTTCACCTCAACCATTTTGAGATAATATCTTAGGTGGTCACTCAACTAATTAGGGTAGTTCTCTTACAATGTCACTCAACTATTAATAATTTACCTAAAAAGTCACCCAACTAACCTAAGTTTTGATATTCTCTTTCTTATATTTTGCAACATTGGTTGGGTGACTTTGTAGGTGAAATGCTAATAGTTAAAGGACTTTTTCATTATAAAACAAAGTTGAGTGACTTTCTAAAGAAATTATCCTTAGTTGAGTGACCATATGGAATATTATGTCAAACCTCAATTTTATATTAACTATTTTTTCTTCTAAGTCATAAGAACCAACCATGACGTTACATACGTGCTTCACATGCAAGCATATATATAGTGTCAGAGAGACAGAGAGAGATGATGGATTTAAAAAGATAACAACTAAATATATTTAAAGGTAAAAAAAAGAGAAAGAACCTGTGTCTTGGTGAGCTTATTTTTGTAAAAATCCTCAGTTCTGTCCTTGGGAATGAATTTACAAAATTTGGCATCAATCATACAACTTTTAATCTTATCCCAGTGTCTTTCATCAGGCACACGATTTTTCAACCATTGTGAGTATTCTTGAAACTGGTCTTCCCATTCACCATTTTCCGCTGTTTTGTGATCATCTAGATGCCTCAACGTGACAACGATGCTGACCACCGAGTAAATAATCATCCCTATAATGATCAAGAACAGCAAGAACAAATATATCCACAATAAAAATGAAACATGGCATGCCGCCCCTACAATTCCCATCAAAGAAATAACCAAAAGGGTCACCCCTAATATCATCATAGGCTCTTTAATCACTTTCTGGCAGGTGCTAGTATTTGAGTTATTAATGAATGACATGGCCATCAATATGAGTATTAATGAAGCCACCAACATGATAAAATTAAGCAATGTGAAAAAACAATTGCTGCACCGAACCATTTTTGTATCTTATGTATTTTTTTCTGTTGGATGGTAAAAAAGGAGAAACAGATATGTTATAATAGATCAGACCTCTAGAGGGTTAACAAAAGTAAAACCCCAGAAATCTGATAACTTCTTTATCTATTTTTTCTTTTTCTATTTTTGCATGTATGTTTGGTGAATATGGGGTATATGGAAGATGCGTAAGAGAGTGGTTGATGGGGGATGGAAGAGAGAAATCGACGCCAAAGAGGAGGTAGAAGGGTCATGCCCTTTACTTACCTCTCATGTTTGTACCAACATATGTACGAACATAAAAAATATTCAGCAAAATTACATGGAGTGTCCTCAAAAGTGAGTGGTCTTCAATTTATGCCCCTCATAAGAAAAGTCTTTAAAAAATACCCTTCCTTTCTTTTTATGTATAGAACATATATATTTTTGCCCCTCTACACCATAATTCTCCATGTTCATTTGTCTCTCAACTTTTAATTTCATTTTTCTTTTTTCTTTTATCTTTTTTCTCAATTTTTTTTTAATTCTCGTTTTCTTTTTTCTCAACCTTTTTTTCTTTTTTTTTTTTTTTTTTTTTTTTTTTTTTTTTTTTTTTTTTTTTTTTTCTCTTCCTTTTTTTTCTTTTTTTCTCTTAACTTTTTTTTTGTTCTTTTTTTTTCTCAACCTTTATTTTTTTTATTCTTTTTTTTTCCTCTTTTTTCTTTTTTTTCTCAACTTTTTTTTTCTCTTTTTTCTTTTTTTTCTCAATTTTTATTTTTATCTTTATTTTTTCCTTTTCTCTTTTATTCTTCTCTTTTTTTCTTTTTTCTTAACCTCTATTATTTTTTGCTAATGAACAAAAAAAGTTGGATAATCCGCAAAGAAGATCTTCTTTCTTTGAAATCGAAGTAAACTTAAGAGCGTGCTTTGTTGTTTGGAAGTCCTTTGGAACAAGTCTTGTCTCTAAGACAAATGTTATAGAACATCTCATAAATTAAGACACAATGAGGTAGTGTCAAGCCTTGCTCGTGGGGCATAACTTGTTGTTTGAAAAATTCTTGAGCTAAGTCTTACCACTAAGGCAAGAGTTATAGAGCATCTCATAAATTAAGACACAATGAAGTAGTGTTAACTCTTGCCCATGGGGCATAACTTGTTTTTTGGGAGGCCCTTGGGCTAAGTCTTGCCTCTAAGGCAAACGTTATAAAGCATCTCATGATCAAGACATAATGTGCTAGTGTCAACTCTTGACAATGAGGCGTAACTTGTTGTTTGAAAGTCTTTGAGCTAAGTTTTGCCTCTAAGGCAAGAGTTATAGAGCATCGCATAAATCAAGACACAATGTGGTAGTGTCAACTCTTGCCCATGGGGCGTAATTTGTTATTTGGAAGTCCTTGGGCTAAGTCTTGCCTCTTAGGCAAGCGTTATAGAGCATCCCATAAATCAAGCACAATATGATAGTGTCAACTCTTGCCCATGGGGCGTAACTTGTTGTTTGAAAGTCTTTGGGCTAAGTCTTGTCTCTAAGGCAAGAGTTATAGAATGTCTCATAAATCAAGACACAATGAGGTAGTGTCAAGTCTTGCCCGTGGGGCATAACTTGTTGTTTGAAAATCCTTGAGATAAGTCTTGCCTCAAAGGCAAGAGTTATAGAGTATCTCATAAATTTAGACATAATGAAGTAGTGTGAACTCTTGCACATGGAGCGTAACTTGTATTTTTTGAGAGGTCCTTGGGCTAAGTCTTGCCTTTGAGGCAAGTGTTATAAAAATCTCATAAATCAAGACACAATATACTAGTGTCAAGTCTTGCTCATGGGCATAATTTGTTGTTTGGAAGTCTTTGGGCTAAGTCTTGCCTCTAAAGCAAGAATTATAGAACATCTCATAAAAAAAATAAAGGTCGAAAAAATTAATTAAAAAAAAAAGAGAAAAGAAAAATTAAAAACCAAAGAAAAAATAAAAAAATAGAAGTTGAGAGAAAAAAATAAATATTGAGAAAAAAAGAAAAAAACGAAGAAAAAAAAGACAACAAAAAATAAAGGTTGAGAAAAATAAAAAAAATAAAAAAATAAAAAATAAAAGGAGAAAAAAATAGAATTGAGAGGAGAAAAGAAAAAAAATAAAGATTGAGAAAAAAGAAAAAACGTAGAAGAAAGAATAAAACAAAAAATAAAAGAAAAATAAAGGTTGAGAAAAAAAGAAAAAAAAATAGAAATAAAAAAAAGAAAAAAGAAAAAATAGAAATAAAAAAAGAAAAAAGAAAAAATAGAAATAAAAAAAAGAAAAGAAAAAAGAGAAAAAGAGAAAAAGAAATATATATAAAAGTTGAGAGACAAATGAGCATTGAGAGTTATTTAAAAATATTTGAGGTGTAGAGGGGCAAAAAGGTAGTTGCTCTATACATGAAAAACAAGGAAGACTATTTTTGTAAGACCATTTTTATGGGGGGCAAAAATGCAAAGCCACTCCCTTTAAAGGGCATTTGTGTAGTTGTCCCAAAAATATTTGCACACTCTCGGTATTTATATTTAATTAGATTAATTTAATTTCTTAAATAAATAAGTGTTTTTAGGTTGGGCACATCCCTGAAGAAACTTGGTTATGTAAAATTCTCTTTATTTAGAAAAGGGTAAAATTGAAAAAATATCATTAATGTCTTCTTGATTATCTAAAATATCATCTATTTAGAAACGAAAATATATATCATTTAATTAATTCATTTGATGTATTTATAACATAACTTTTATATGCTTACATATGAAAAATTCTATTCTATCTTGACTATGTTATAAATTATTTATAAATTCATTAATGAATATAACTTGTAGTGTATTTAATAAATTTGTGAGCTTTTTTAAGACCAATTAATGAAGTGTTTCAAGTACTCCCTTTATTCAATTTATGTGATAATTTTTGTTTTTTATGATTCAAAATTTGTAATGACCCTCTAGGTCATTTTCTCTGTTTTCATATATTTTTTGCATTTTTAGCTTTCCTTCAGCGGCTAAAGGTCATTTATAACTTGACAGGATTGACAATTTGATTTTCGGGCAGTTCATTTGCGTTTCTGAAGAGTTTCCTATTTTGAAACTCTTAAAGTTGAAAGAGTTGACTTTGATCAATATTTGGAGTAAATGGGCTCGGATGAAAATTTTGTCAGGCTGTTAGCTCCAGAACGTGGACTTTGGGCTAGTTGGACCTTTGGTTTGGGTCTCGAGGCTTCCGGATCCATTTTGGGCACTTGGGTGGTTTTAGGAGAAATCGACAAAGTGTTGACTTCGGTCAATATGTCATTAAAACAACCTCTGTTGGTCATTTCGATGATTTTGGTAAGCCTGGAATGCCATTTTCAGTTGGGTAGCATATTTAGTTTGTGTTCACGGGGTTCAGGATGAATTCTGAGGACCCGTTCAGAGAATTTCAAACTTAGTTGAATTTTATGGTGTGCTGGTGTTGGTGCTTCCGCTTATGCGACCAATTTGACATTTTTTTGATGTCCGCTTTTGCGGAGTACACTTTTGCAGACAACCTTTGCTTTTGTGGTAGTTGTAGACATATACGACTCCTTCTCCTCTTCGAATTTCATTCACTTTCAACATTTTTCCTTTATTTTTGAGAGATCAAAGATCTAATATTTCTGTGGGACCATAAAATCAAGCTTAGGGTTGTTGAGTTCTCATCCGTGATCGAATTTCCATCCTTAATTCATAAGTTTCTTGCTCCAATTCTGATTTATTCCCATTTTAATTCTTGGATTGTTCTTGGTCTTTGGGGGCTGTTTTTAGCTTGAAATTTAAGGTGGATCGTGCTCAAATTTTGAGCATGTGACCCCTGTCCCACGAGAGACATTATTGTAAATTTTATTTTTTGATTTTTTATAAGCAGGCCCCGCGAGTGATTTTTGATCTGATTATTGGTCTGAATTTCGAAGAAGTGATATGGATATCATTCTTCTTGTTTTGATGATTAGTTCATTATGTTGATAGCGTGACATAGGTCGGAGGCTTCTCAAAAAGGAAAAGCTCCAGTCTAGTGGGTCCATGTGCGCGTGTTCGGCCATTAAGTAGGTTACAACTTACTTACTTTTAGACTTTGCTTGCCTAAGTTATGGGTATGATAATTTGCTAATTGTAGGTGGGATATTGTGTCTTGAATACGCTTTATCTAGGTTTGTCGACTCTAGTAGCTTGTTTAGGGGCCTTAGGGTAGATTCTCGCTTTGAAATCCTTGATTTCAGGTTGTCATTTCCTTTATTAGACTTAGTTTAGAATGTGTAGTATCCTTGAGATTGGAGTTATATGCTTTAGCTTAAGTATATCTTACTTGTGTCCTTGGGGTGATTTTGATAGGGATCCTTAGCACAATATTAGAAGAGGACATTGTGATAGAATAGGCGTTTACCATTATTTTATGTTATGTTTATCATTTTTTTCTCGTATTATTTTTCCATTTATTGTATTCTTGTGGGCCCGAGGCCATGGGTGCAACATTGACTGGACCCCATGTCAGTATATTTTGTGCATAGCTTAATTTTGATTTGTTGCGCGCCTTAGGTTAGGACCTGTTAGCTTCTTGCCTTAGGTGGGGTTCCTTTGGAGTTGGTAGTTAGTGTAGCGGTTCCATCTAGTGGTTACTCTAGAATAGGTGTCCTTAGTTTAAGCTGGGGTAGTAGCTCGTGGTAGAGTAGTTTCTTCCTCTAGCTTTTGTTAATATTATTGCATTATTTTCTGTAATTCGTTATGATATGAGATTGTGGGACTGAGGCCGCGATTTGGACTGGCTGGATCCTAGATTAGTAAACTCTTGGTATAAAGGGTGAAATTCCCTATGTCGATGAGTAGTCGGTGTATAAACTTTCATTTATATTTTCATTGTCACGACCCAATTTCTTGGCCATGATGGCACCTACAACCCCCCAGTAGGCAAACCAACTCCCGTAGCCCAGAACGGTCAGTAATGGGCTACTATATAACAATCCAAGCGGAAGAATAGTTCAATATGCGGAAGCAAGGGAGAAAGATGAAGAAAATAGATAACAGGAATAATATAACAATGCGGAATCTAAACCAACCCCAAAACCTTATATCATAGCGTATAAGAGCCCGATCTACATAAGGAGTGCAAAGGATCAAAATGTAATATATACAAAGCTGTCTCCGAGTAGTAATAGAGTAAAAAATATACAGATAAGCTAAAGCTAAGCTCCGGTCGACAAGAGCTCACCCTCAGTCCAAAATATCACCAAAAAATCACCTCGCACGAGTCTCTCATTAGCTAGCGGTGATGGCTCACACTAGGATGTGCATCAGAAGATGCAGGGTGTAGGGTGAGCACCAAATGCAAAGCATAAGGTACCTAGTAGGAATCAAGGCCGACTGGGCACATATAAGATAAAAGAGTAATAGCAGACAAAATAGAAGCAAACAGTAACATAAATCAACGAAAAGTACACAGGAACTAATCTAGAGGGAAGTCAACAAAACAACATACAAGGCTAGCAAGTAGGATATATACAAAAAGGCATAGGTGAAAGTAAGAAATGACGCACCTGGGATCCTTGCAACAACAATATATACACAACAACTTCTAGAAATGGATGGTATATTGGTAACCTCAAGTATAAGAAAAGGGAAAGAGGGATAAAGGTAGACATGCTCGAAAATAGAAGTCAAGAATCGAACTAGTCATATCAATCTCAAATCCGAAAAATAACACCTAGCAGTATCCAATTCCAATACTCATAACCGTAATAAAATAACAAGAGTCTACCTATGGTTCCCCGGCCTCCCATAGAACCATGGAACACAAACAAGTGAAAACAAACCCTCCTTTATCCCATACTACCGAAGCGTACAGTCAACAAACAGCAAACAAGGGTGGTACCTCAAACAATTAATCATATGATGCCATGCTAAAACAAGAGTGATAGTAGTACCGTATGTCACCTGCTTTCGGCAATCTATAAGGCCCAGAAGACAGGATCCATGAAAGGTCGCACCCATATACCCCTAGGGGGCCTCGCAATCTCAAAACAAACACTAAAGTAAAGCTGCCTGGAGGGTATCCATGTCTAAAATAGTAAGCCCAATAGCTCTAGCACTCGGCCCAGCCTAGTCCAGCAACACCCCAGATGCTGTACTAAATAAGTCTAGCCCTCTACCCCGTCGAGCCTAGTGTAAGTGGAACTAGTGATAAAATATCCTTTAAAACTTCCTTACCCCAAGAAGATCCATTAAAATTGTACCAAATCTCTTTTAAATCATTTTCACCAAAATGGGCCCCACGGGCCATGTAAGGTTTAGGAAAATAGTCCCAGTAGGCCCAAAGCCAAAAACCACAGTAAAACATGCATAAAACCTCTTTATAAGCAAGGACATGATATGATCAAACACAGATAGCTTCCCCACAGCTCATAATCAACCTACGGCCCTGCACAGGCTGCGAAGCTACTCAGTAAGCATAACCATCCTAGAAGGATATCTCTATG
This sequence comes from Jaltomata sinuosa, assembly GCA_003996215.1. NCBI lineage: Eukaryota > Viridiplantae > Streptophyta > Magnoliopsida > Solanales > Solanaceae > Jaltomata > Jaltomata sinuosa. The sequence goes on from QJPP01002657.1 coordinate 311,550, forward strand.
TCCGGGACTCGCAGACATTCCCAACAATCCCACAATCTATGTTCCAGAGTCAACTAGGCCTCACCGGACTACAAGGGTGATAATAACAACTACTAAGAATACTACACACAACGGAGGAAAGAAATGGGCGAATCATATAAAAGCGATCAAGGTATGTGGTACCAACCTAATAATCCAACCCAAGGATGCCAGCTAGTACAGTCTTATCTGATATATGCTAAGTCTATAGTTAGACCATAACCTACATGTCGTCTATTGACAAGCTGCAGGAACGACGATATACGGGGGCAAGCTGCTCCGAGGAACTCCGAACGAGGACCAAACTAACAAAATCATAAGTAAGAGATCACAACGAGTCTAACGATACCCATAATGCTATAGAATTAGCCGGGCTGAGATTCAGGTCACCGGCGTGCCCGTGGGCCTCGCAACCCAAAACTGAAAGGGAAAATGTGCAAAATCGTCATCGAGACCAAGGGAGTACATGCTTAGAAAATCGAAGGAATTGGGTAGCAATTTCGAGCTCAAACACCCTCTAGAAGCCAGGAACCCAATTAAGGAAATTTAGGGAAAGAAAATTGGAAATAGGCAAGAATCACTTACCAAGTAAGAGAATTTAGCCAAAAATGTGGACAGAACGAGCCCACGAACATGCAGTCATGAAAGGGGCAGAATCTACAAGCGAAACCAAGCTTCAAGAATTTACAACAATGGAGTTTTGGATAATTGGGGTAGACAACCAAGGAGTAGAGGGAAAAAAACTTACCGAGACACCAACGGAATACATATATATTGAGGGTTCGGGAATCCTCCAAGGGTGCACTGGTTTTGGGAGCAATTTCGAGAGTGTTTGGGTGTGTTCAATGTTGGGTAAAATGGAAGAATAAGGCTGGAAAATGAAGTGGCCAGCTTGAATAGCTGTTGGCCTAACCCTTCGCAAACGCGACCAGCCATCGCGTCCTCGATGAATAATTTCCCGGTGGCTGGCACAAGCCTACGCGAACGCGGCTGGCCACCGCGAACATGAAGGTCAAGCCAAGTGGGAAGCTGGCCTATGCCTACACAAACGCAGCTGGCCACCGTGAAAGCGAAGGCAAAGCTGATGCCATGACAGCACCAACTACCAACACCAATACCCAACAAAACTTACTCTGATAGACCCTCGGGAACACACCCGGGGTCCCACGAACACAAACGAGTAGAGCTATTCGATTAAAAATGGTCTTCCAGACTCAACAGAATCGACAAAAATTCCGATGAAGGTCGATAGCATGAAAAGTGGGCACCACGCCCAAGAGCAAACTTTAGACCTAACTTTGCAAAATGGAACACCGAGGCCTAATATGGGACCAGAAGCCTCGAGACCTGAACCAAAGGTTCCCCTAGCCCAAAGTCAACATTTCGGAGCTAACAACAATGTCATAATTTCCATCAGAGGCCGTCTTCTCCAAATGTTGACTAAAGTCAAACTTTCAAGTTCTACTTGGCTAAAACACACAAACCAAGGTAAAACAAAACTGAAAGCTTCCTAAACCCAAAAAACCACCTTCTTAACCCAAACTCATCATTACGGAGCTAATGGAATCGTCGGATTTTGAATCTAACACTCCTATCATCGAAAGCCACCCAAAGTTACACTTTCAACTCTAAATGGCCTGAAAACAGAGAGAACCACACAAAATCCACACCGGAGGTTCTCAGGCCTCAACTAAAGGTCCAACTAGACCAAACTCATTGCTCAAGAGCTAATGGAACTGTCAGAATTCAATTCCGAGCACGTTAGGTAAGAATGTTGACTAAAGTCAACGATATTCTAAGTTAAAGCTTTAAAATAGGAAAAAAGGCAAAACAACCAAATGAATGAACAGGGCACCAAACTACTGGTCCCAGCAAGCCATAATTGACTTGGGGCAGCTACAGAAAAGCTTTAACAGTACAATGAATGCGTAAACACAAAGATGACCGGAAGGGTCATCACAACATCCACTACTAAAAAGACTTTCGTCCTCGAAAGTTAAGAAGAAGGGAGTACCTGAAGGCTTGAACAACTGCAGATACTGAGCATGCAACTCACTCTTGGTCTCCCAAGTAGTGTCCTCGACCGGATAATATCTCCACTGAACCTTCACAACCAAAATCTCTCTAGATCTCAACCTCCCGATATCTCTGGCAAGAATAGTTATCGGCTTCTCAACAAATGACAAACTCTCGTCTAGCTGAACCAAATTCTAATGCAACACATGAGACTCATCTGGAACATACCGGTGCAACATCGAGACATGAAAAACTGGGTGAATAGATGAAAACATCAGAGGCAAAGCTAACATATAGGAAACACAACCAACCCTCTGCAGAATCTCAAATGACCTAATAAACCTGGGGCTAAGCTTGCCCCCCCCCGACCAAATCTCACCACGCCTTTCACAGGCGATACTTGAAGGAAAACCAAGTCAACAACACTGAACTCCAAGGCACAAAGTCTACGATCAGCGTAGCTCTTCTTCCTACTCTAGGCTGCTCTAAGTCTGTCCTGAATCAAACAGACTCGGTCCAAGGATTCTCTAAACAAATTTGTACTCTGCGGTCTAGACTCTAACCCATCGAACCAACTAATCGGTGATCTGCAAAGCCTACCATACAAAGCCTCAAAAGGTTCCATGCCGATGCTCGAATGGAAACTATTATTATAATCAAACTCGGCCAAAGGCATAAATTGATCCCATGAACCTCCAAAGTCAAGTACACAAGCCCAAAGTATGTCCTCCAAGACCTAAATAGTCCTCTCAGATTGGCCATCTTTCTGAGGGTTGAAAGCGGTACTAAGCTGAACCTCTCTACCCAAATCCCTCTGTATAACACTCCAGAACTGAGATGTGAACTGAGGTAGGGACCCTGTGCAACTGAACAATCTCACGAATGTAGATCTGAGCTAACCTCTCTGCCCCGTAAGAAGTCTGAACAGGCAAGAAGTGTGCTGACTTAGTCAGCCTATCAACGATCACCTAAATAGAATCAAACCCACAAGAAGTATGAGGTAAACCAACAACAAAGTCCATAGTAATACCTTCACATTTCAACTCAGGAATGGGAAGTCGTTGCATCAAACCACCCGGTCTCATGTGCTCAAATTTAACCTGCTGACAGCTTAAGCACCAAGATACAAACTCTGCCACATCCTGCTTTATACCACTCTACCAGTAAAGTTGCCTCAAATCTCTATACATCTTCGCGGCGCCCGAATGAATGGAATATCTGGAACAATGGGTCTCGCGAAGTATCAACTGAATCAAGTCACCAACCCTCAAAACATAAAGTCGACCATCGAATATCAGAATACCATCAGGGCCCAAAGTAGCCCGGCTGGCCTCACCTCAAACTACCTGATCACGAAGGTCACACAAACCCTGATCCTCAAACTGTCAGCTCTGAATCTGAACAACTAGGGTGGAACAAACCTCAACACTGGCAAGAAAACTACTAGGATCCGATAATTCAAGCCTAACAAAACGGTTAGCCAAGGACTGGATGTCCAAGGCGAACGGTCGCTTATAAATTGAAAGGGAAGCTAGACTGCCCATACTCAGCGCCTTCTTACTTATGGCATCCGCTACCACGTTTGCCTTGCCCGAATTGTATAGAATAGTGAAATTATAGTCCATCAGTATCTCAATCCATCTTTTCTGCCTCGAGTTCAGCTCCCGCTGACTAGTAATGTACTAAATACTATGGTGATTGGTGGATATCTCACAGTGAACTCCATATAAATAGTGCCTCCAGATCTTGAGCGCAAAAACTACCATTGCCAACTCTTAGTCATGAGTGGGGTAGTTGCGCTCGTAAACCTTCAGCTACCTCGACGCATATTCTATCACTCGACCCTGATGCATCATCACACAACCAAGACCGACCCTTGAAGCATCATAATACACGGAGAAACTCTGACCCTCAATCGGTAAAGTCAAAACTGGAGTTGAAGTCAATATGGCCTTAAGCCTCTGGAAGCTATCCTCACACTGATCGGACCACTGAAATGGAACATCCTTCCTAGTCAGCATAGTCAAGGGTGCTGCTATGGAAGAAAATCCCTCAACCAACCATCTGTAGTACATGGCTAACCCAACAAAGCTGTGAACCTCAGTAGGAGTAGTAGGTCTAGGCCAATCTCGAACCGCAGAAATCATACCTGGGTCAACTCTAATCCAATCCTTAGACACCACGTATCCTAGTAATGCAATTGTCTCAAGCCAAAACTCACACTTTGAGAACTTTGTATAAAGCCGATGATCTCTCCAAGTCTGAAGTATAGTCCTCAAATGCTGCTGGTGCTCGTCCCTACTCCTCGAGTATATTAGAATGTCATCAATGAAGACTATCATGAACATATCCAAGTACGGGTGAATCACCCTATGCATCAAATCCATAAAGGTTGTGGGGGCACTAGTCAACCCAAAAGAGATCAGCAGGAACTCATAGTGGCCATAATGTGTCCTGAATTTTGTCTTAGGGATGTCCTCCTCCCTAATCCTCAATTGATGGTAGCCGGACCTCAAATTAATCTTCGAAAACACGGCTGAACCTTGGAGCTGATCAACAAGTCATCAATCCTCAGTATTGGGTACTTATTCCTTACTGTCACCTTATTCAACTGTCGATAGTCAATAAACATTCGTATCGACCCATCCTTCTTCTTTACAAAGAGGACATGAGCACCCCAAGGAGACACACTCGGTCTAATGAACCCCTTAGCTAACAGATCCTGGAGCTGCTCCTTAAGCTCTCTCAACTCAGCAGGAGCCATATGGTAGGGAGGGATAGAAATGGGCTTGGTGCCCGGCTCTAACTCAATGGCAAAATCAACATCTCTCTCAGGTGGAAGGCCTGGCAGGTCGGTAGGAAACACATCTAGGAAGTCTCTAACCACAGGAACAGACTTAGGAGACGAAGGGTCAGCACTAGCATCTCGGACATATGCTAGATAAGCTAAACACCCACAGGAAATCAACTTCCTAGCTCGCAGAAAAGAGATGATCCCAGATGGCGCATGTCTAACAGAACCATGCCACACAATCGGGGATACACTAGGCACGGCTATGGTAATGGTCTTGGCATAACGATCCAAAACTGGACGGTGAGGGGACAACCAGTCCATGACCAGTATCACATCAAAATCTAACATATCAAGGATCATCAAATCACCCCAAGTCTCCAAATCACCAACAGATATCACACAGGATCGCATAATCCAATCCACTACTAAAGAATCTCCTACTGGGGTCAAAACAGAAACAACAACAGATAATGGCTCACTATCCAACCCCAAAAAATGCAGAAAGTAGGCAGATATATGTATGAACAAGTGTATCTAGGATCAAACAAAGCATAAGATGGCTGATGACATACAGAAATTGTACTTGTGATCACGGAATTTAAGGCCTCTGCCTCTGGTCTCCCAGGGACCGCATAGAACTGAAGATGACCTCCACCTGCCCGACAGCCATCCCTACCACCTGCTTTGCCACGCGGAGAACCACCTCTACTATGACCACCGCCTCCTCGATCTGGTGGCTACTCCGCAACAAATAGGCTGAACTGTACCTCGCTGAGGGAAATCTCTAGCAAAATGGCCACAAACCCCGCACTCATAACAAGTTGTACCCCGCAAGGGGCAATCTCTGGCAAAATGGCCGTTGACTCCATACTCATTGCATGGCCTGGACTGCCCACCCTATCGAAATAAGCTCGATGAACTTGTATGTCCACCTTGGCTTGATTCCCCGGAAGTGGTACCCCTCGCAGACTGACCGTTGTGACCACGCTGACTGCTCTGACCCTGCTAAAAGTGAGAGCCCGAACCCTAAAGTAAAGCCTGAACCGGTCGACTGGTCTGATCCTGATGCTGTTGTGGTTGATATCCTCGGCCCCACTGGCCTGCACCTCTACCACAATGCCTAGAACTACTGTAGACACCGTGATGTCGAGGCCTCTTATCTTTGGCCCCGGTGTAATGACAACATGAATCATCAACTGTACATGCATAGTCCGCAATAGCCTGGAATGAGCGACCGTTAGCAACCAATATCTCTACAGGCTCTCTGAACTCTCTCTGTAGCCCCCAAACAAATATACGGACCCTGTCCACCTCAGTTGGCATAATCATGGCTCTAAACGAAGCAAGCTGATAGAAACGCGTTTGTACTCTGAGACGGTCATAGAATCCTGAGAAAGTCTAGTGAACTCCTCCCTCCGACGCTCTCTGTCACTTTGTGGCAAGAATTTAGCCATAAAGGCCTCATAAAACTCAGACGACGTCAAGGGAGGTGATGTAGAAGGCCTGCAGGCATCCTGTGCCCTCCACTATAACTTCGTTGGACCCTCTAGCTGCTATGAATTATATCCAACCCCGCGAGTCTCTAATAACCCCAAATGATGCAATATCTCCTCATAGGTGGTAATGAAATCATATGGGTCCTAACCCGATATACCAGCAAATCTCAGCGGTGCCAATCTTAGAAACCTACCCAAGGCCATCCGCTCCGTCTCTGTCATAGTAAGGCGAGGAGCAAAAGGCTGGGTAACCAATGGAACTGGACCAACCTCATCATGACGAGCTGCAGTAGCAGCTGCGCTCCTGAACTAGGAACACCCAGGGCTGCCACCTGAGCGGGTGTCTGTGCTACCTCAGAAGGTCGCTCTTTATTTATACCCAATAGCTGAACAAGTAAACCCCAAATATCCGAAGACTGAGATGGGGTTGAAACTGGCATAAAAACTAGTACTGGAACTGGTATAGGAGCTGGTGGTACCTGGGCTTCCCCCGGGTCCATATGTTGATGCTCTGGAGCGAACTCTGGCCCGTAGTCAAACCCGGGCTCTACCTAAACTTTAGCAGCCCTATATGGTATTGCTACTCAGGGGCATCCACGACCCTTACCACTACCCTTGCAACCACCCCGACCCCTAACTGGAGTCGGAGGTGCAGGGGAAGGAGGCTCTCCTCCGCCAGAAGCTGAAGATCTCGTACGAACCATCTGCGGAAGATTGAACTAGAGTAAGTAAGATTTCCAGAAACCTTCAAGGATACTACGCACGAGATAGAAACAAGAAAAGCCCAATTCTTCCTAAGATGTCACTTTAGCCTCCCGAAGATAGAGTACGAAAGTCTCTACCCCGATTCGAAGAACTCTACTAGATGTTGGCTCCTATACCGATGACACTGGTGAACCTAGGGCTCTGATACCAAGCTGTCACAGCCCAATTTCTCAACCATGATAGCACCTACAACCCCCAGTAGGAGAACCAAACCCCGTAGCCCGGAATGGTCAGTAATGGGCTACTATCTAACAATCCAAACAGAAAAATATGTTTAATATACGGAAGCAAGGGAGAAAGATGAGGAAATTAGATAATAGGAATAATATAACAATGTGGAAGCTAAACCAACCTTAAAACCTGGTATCATAGCGTATAAGAGCTCGATCTACATAGGGAGTGAAAAGGATCCAAAAGTAATATATACAAAGTTGTCTCTAAGTAGTAATAGAGTACAAAATATACAGATAAACTAAAGCTAAGCTCCGGTCGTCAAGAGCTCACCCTCAGTCCAAAATATTACTAAAATAGCACTTCGCACGAGTCTCCCACGAGCTAGCGGTGATGGCTCACACTAGGATGTGCACCAGAAGATGCAGGGTGTAGGGTGAGCACCAAATGCGAAGCATAAGGTACCTAGTAGGAATCATAGGCCGACTGGGCACATATAAGATAAAAGAGTAATAGCAGACAAAATAGAAGCAAACAGTAACATAAATCAACGAAAAGTACACAGGAACTAGTCTAGAGGGAAGTCAACAAAACAACATACAAGGCTAGCAAGTAGGATATATACAAAAAGGCATAGGTGAAAGTATGAAATGACGCACCTGGATCCTTGCAACAACAATATATACACAACAACTTGTAGAAAATGATGGTATACAGGTAACCTCAAGTATAAGAAAAGGGAAAGAGGGATAAAGGTAGACATGCTCGAAAATAGAGGTCAAGAATCGAACTAGTCATATCAATCTCAAATCCAGAAAATAACACCTAGCAGTATCCAATTCTAATACTCATAACCGTAATAAAATAACAAGAGTCTACCTATGGTTCCCCGGCCGCCCATACAACCATGGAACACAAACAAGTGAAAACAAACCCTCCGGTATCCCATACTACCAAAGCGTACAGTCAACAAATAGCAAACAAGGGTGGTACCTCAAACAATGAATGATATGATGCCATGCTAAAACAAGAGTGATACTAGTACCATATGTCACCTACTTCCGGTAACCTATAAAGCCCAGAAGATAGGATCCATGGAAGGTCGCACTCGTATACCCCTACTACGATGTATACCCTTCCTCTAGCACCCATAGCTCACAGCTTCTAACCCGAATGGCAAGGTCCATAGAGGCCCCCAACAAACATACTAGATGCCCTGCAATCTTAAAACAAACACTCAAGTAAATCTGCTTGGAGGGTATCCAGGTCTAAAATAGTAAGACCAATAGCTTTAGCACTCAGCCCGCCTATAACAGCAACACCCCAGATGTTGTAGTAAATAAGTCTAGCCCTCGACCCCATCGGGCCCAGTGTAAGTGGAACTAGTGTTAAAATATCCTTTAAAACTCACTTACCCCAAGAAGATCCATTAACATGGTACTAAATCTCTTTTAAATCATTTTCACCAAAATTGGCCCCACGGGCCATGCAAGGTTTAGGAAAATATTCCCAGTAGGCCCGAAGCCAAAAACCAAAGTAAAACATGGATAAAACCTCTTTATATGCATGGACATGATATGATCAAACACAGATAGCTGCCCCGCAGCTCACAATCAACCTATGGCCCCTGCACAAGCTCTGAAGCTACTCAACAAGCATAAGCAACGTAGAAGGATATCTCTATGTCCGGGACTTGCAGACATTCCCAAAAATCCCACCATCTATGTTCCAGAGTCAACATGGCCTCACAGTACCACAAGGGTTATAATAACAACTACTAAGAATACTACACACAACGGAGGAAAGAAATGGGTGAATCATGGAAAAGTCGTCAAGGATTGTGGTACCAACCTAATAATCCCAACCCAAGGATGCCAGATAGTACAGTTTTATCCTATATATGCTAAGTCTAGGAGTTAGACCGTAACCTACCTGTCATCCGATGACAAGCTGCAGGAAGGATGATATCTGGGGCCAAGTGCTCCGAGGAGCTCCGAACGAGGATCAAACTAACAAAATCATAAGCAAGAGATCAAAATGAGTGTAACGATACCCATAATGCTATAGAAATAGTCGGTCCAAGATTCAGGTCACCGGCAAGCCCGTGGGCCTCACAACTCAAAACTAAAAGTGAAAACGTGCAAAATGGTTATCGAGACCAAGGGAGTACATGACCAGAAAATCGAAGGATTTGGGTAGCAATTTCGAGCTCAAACAGCCCCTAGAAGTCAGGAACCCAATTAAGGAAATTTAGGGAAAGAAAATCGGAAATAGGTAAGAATCACTTACCAAGTAAGAGAATTTAGCCAAGAATGTGGACAGAATGAGCCCACGAACATGTAGTCACGAATAGGGAAGAATCTACAAGAAAAACCAAGCTTCAAGAATTTACAACAATGGAGTTTTGGATAATTGGGGAAGATAACCAAGGAGAAGAGGGAAAAAAACTTATCGAGACACCAACGGAATACGTATTTATCGAGGGCTCGGGAATCCTCTAAGGGTGCACTGGTTTTGGGAGAAATTTAGAGAGTGTTTAGGTGTGTTCAATGTGAGGGAAAATGGAAGAATAAGGCTGGAAAATGAAGTGGCCAGCTTAAATAGCTGCTGGCCTAACTCTTCGCGAATGCGGCCAGCCATCGCGTTCGCGATGAACAATTTCCCAGCGGCCGGCACAAGCCTACGCGAACGCCGCTGGCCACCGCGAACATGAAGGCTAAGCCAAGTGGGCAGCTGGCCTATGCCTATGTGAATGCAACTGGCTACCGTGAACGCGAAGGCCAAGTTGATGCCATAAAGCACCAGCTACCAACAGCAATGCCCAACAAGAAAATTTACTCCGATGGACCCTCGGGAACGTACCCGGGGTCCCGCAAACACAAACAAGCAGAGCTATTCGATTAAAAATGACCTTCCGGACTCAACAGAATTGACAAAAATTTCGATAAAGGTCGATAGCACAAAAAGTGGGACACACGCCCAAGAGCAAACTATAGGCCTAACTTTCCAAAATGGAACACCGAGGCCTAAAATGGGCTCGGAAGCCTCGGGACCCAAACTAAAGGTCTGCCTAGTCCAAAGTCGACATTCTAGAGCTAACAACTCTGTCAGAATTTCTATCCCAGGTCATCTTCTCCGAATGTTGAATAAAGTCAAACTTTCAAGTTCACGTTGTCTAAAACACACAAACTAAGGTGAAACGAAACCGAAAGCTTCTCGAACCCGACAAACCACCTTCTTAACCCAAACTCATCATTCTGTAGCTGATGGAATCATCGGATTTCAAATCTGACACTCTGATCATCGAAAGTCATCTAAAGTTACACTTTCAACTCTAAATGGCCTGAAAACAGAGAAAAGCACACAAAACCCACACCAGAGGTTCTCAAGCCTCAACTAAAGGCCCAACTAGACCAAACTCAACACTCTAGAGCTAACGAAACTATTAAAATTCAATTCTGAGCATGTTAGCTAAGAATGTTGACTAAAGTCAATGATATTCTAAGTTAAAGCTCTAAAATGGGAAAAAAGGCAAAACAACCAAACCAACGACTAGGGCACCATACTGGCAGTCCCAGCAAGCCATAAATGATTTGGGGTCGCTATAGAAAAGTTCTAACAGTAAAATGAATGCGTAAACGCTAAGATGACCGAAAGGGTCATCACACTCATACACATGAGTTAGAAAGCATTCATCCTCTTACATATGAGTATGGTCTATGGAAATATTTGAGTGAGAAATTATGGCTATTCGATTTTAAAGGAAAGACTTTTTACTTGTACTATGGTTTTTAACTTTTAAAAGGGAATTTCATTGATTTAAGATTTTATCAGTTTTTAAACTAAAAATACCTCATTTTTGAATGACTGGAGCTCTGAGGGGAGTATACTACTACTTGTACTGACTTTCGGCTTACAAAAGAGGAGATTGTACTTTTTTTTTATAAAATTCATATTATTAAGGGGAGTGTACTACTTTTTTACTTGCTTCTATGTTTGGAGAATACTGTACTACTTTTACACATAGTCCGAGAGATGACTCTGGACCTATTTCCCCCACTTACTTATTGGCACTGTTAATAAGCTCCGACGGACCATGAGAATAATCTTGGTCTTTCTTTGATTAGACGTTGATTACACTTCGTGGAATGTATTAATAAGCTCCAGCGGCCTCTGAGGATATTTCAGGTATTATTATATGGTAATTGTTGATGAGCTCCGATGGTCCGTGAGATGACTCAGGGTTTTACTTGTTACTGCATTGTCCACATCTCGCACTGCATTCATCTCATATTCCATATGACGGTATTCTTCCGCATATCCTTACTATTATAGTCTTGTTTATAGTTAGCATTCTGTGTTGCTTGCATCTATCGGGCTTATGGGAGTCCAGTTGAGTTTATCCATTATTGTTTGCATCTTTCGAGCTTATGAGGGTCCGATTAGGTTATAGCTAGATTATTACTTTATGCCTTCCATGTTATTTACTTGTACTTCTTCTTATTATCTAGTTATGACCTATCATGTCCTTTCTAACCTCTCTTTCTTACCATTTTTATGATATATTTGCATTTTGTTATACTTATATCTTATTTGAGCTTAGTCGGCCTATGATACCGAGTAGGTACCGCGTATTTTGGTACTCATGTGTAATGACCCTCAAGGTCATTTTCTCTATTTTTATGCATTTTCCCTGTTTTGAGCCTTCCCACAGCAGCTACAAGTCATTTATGACTTATCGGGACTGACGGTTTGATTCTCGGACAGTTCATTTGTGTTTTAAGGCCTTTTACCTGTTTTGAAACTCTTAAAATTGAAAGAGTTGACTTTGGTCAACATTCAAAGAAGACAACCTCAAATAGGAATTCTGTCAGCATTATTACCTTTGGAACATCAACTTTGGGCTAGAGGGATGTTTGGTTTGGGTCCCGAGGCTTCCAGACTCATTTTAGGCTATCAGATTACTTTTAGGTAAAAGTTAGTTTTGATCGTGGGGCCTACTTTTCATCATAAATATCTCCGTTAGGAATTTTATTGATTCTATTGAGTCCGAAATATCATTTTTGGTAGGGTAGCATATTTAGTTTGTGTCCACGAGGTTCTAGATAAATCCTGAGGGTACATCCGAGCATTAGAAACTTAGCTAAATTTTCTGGTATGCTGGTTCTAGTCTTTTTGCTTTTGCAGTCCTTTTGTCGCATTTGTAGATGTCGATTTTGTGGATAATACTTCGCTTCTGCGGAGCTACGTCTGTTTGGAGACCTCCTATTTTGTGGAATTTCTGTTGCTTTTATGATTTCCGCATTTGCAAAAAATTCCCTGCTTTTGCGGAGGCACGGGTGAACAGTGACCTCCACATTTGTGGTGAATTCTCCACTTTTATGGAGATAGCTGTTACATAATTGCTTCTTCCTCATTTCAAACCCAAATTTTTCACCATTAAAAAGAGCTCAAGCTCAAGTTTTTCTGTGGGTTCCTTCTGCAAGCTTAGGGATCATTCATTTCTGGTTCGTGGTCAATTTTCTCGTCATTACATAGTAAGTTTCCAGGCCTTTTTCCACTAAAATTCTCTTTTAATCTTTGATTTTTTTTTGATTCTTGGGGCTAATTTGAGCTAATTTCTATAGCTATTTTTGCTCAATATCTTGGGCATGTTATCTTTGTCCAACAAGGGACATTATCCCTAATTTAGTTTTCAAAATTCACAAGCAGGCCCTACGAGTAATTTTCACCCAAATTTTGGCCCAAATTATTAAATTGCAATATGGGTAGCATTGTTCATATTTTAATGAGTAGATTATCATTATGATAGAGTGGCAGCAGTCGTAGGCTTCTCGAAAAGAAAAAGCTCCAGTCTAGTGGGTGCGAGCGCGTGTGTTCAACTTTCAGGTAGGCTACGACTTACTTACTTCTAGACATAGCTCTTTGAAGAGGGTGATTATATGGTTTGTGCTAATTGTCAGTGGGATTTTATGGATTGAATAGTTTATCTTAAAGGAATTTCATTCTCGTGGTCGATTTAGAGGCTTTAGCTTAGAATCGGGGTTGGGATCCTTAGTTTACCCTTGCTTGTTCTTGAAGGTTTTAGCATAGTCAGTGTAGAGCCTTTTGTGATAAATACTTGCGTGCCTTAGCTTGGTTATTCGGCATAAGATATGGGGTGGTTAATTTAGACGTCTGTCGTATGGAAGTTCAGGTAGTTTTTGAGGTAGGTTAGGAGCTTGTGTATCATTTTCTGCTTAATCAATTTACTTTTGTATTGTTCCTTCGTAATTATATATTTGTGGGCCTGAGGCCATATGCGTTGGAACTGCTGGACCTCAGGTTAGTTCACTTATTCCTTAAACTCCTTTAAGTTTGTTTCTCTTTGTAGCCATTTTAGTATGAATTATCCGTGTTAGTTTGGATTTGGGATAGTTGTTGCCTTAGAGTAAGTTCCTGTAGGAGGGTGTTAAGAGTTTGGTTCTTCTAGGTGCTATTTTAGAATGCTGACCCTTTCTTTAGCTTGTGGACTTGATTGCCTTAGTGCGGGTTAATTAGACATGATTATAATAATTGTTATAAAGTTTTATCTATGACCTCGACTAGTGATTCTTCCATCATGGCATATGAAAGATTTGATTTCATTACTGCATACGATTATTGAAAGAGATTTTAGAATGTAATATTTGATACTTTTTGAACTTTCTTGTGAAAACATGGTTCATTTTCAAAGTTTTGTTTTTGGTTAAACTTGCATACCTGAGGGAAAGTGTTTCGGGTAATTTTACTTGTATTTTTAAACTTGCATGCCCGCGGGAAAGTGTTTCGGGTGGTTTTACTTGTATTTTTAAACTTGCATGCCTGAAGTAAAGTATTCCGGGTGGTTTTCACTGATTATTATCACATAATGGTTATTAAGATGCGGTTTGGATTTTGTACATTGATTTGGTGAGTCCCCTATGGGTCCTGCCTTTGCAACCTAAGGCTGGAGGAGGAGTATACAGTACTATTGATAGTTGGTTCATATCATATGGCATTTCATGGTACGATTCCACTTGCATTTTTCTCCATTAGGTTAATTTCTAATCACTATTGTGTGCCGTTTGAATCTCCGGGCTTATGGGGGTTCCGACCGAGTTTGTTGGTTGTTGGTTGTACATACTAGGCTTATGGGGGTCCGGTTAGGTTATTCTCTGATTGTGTGTACCTTCTGAGCTTATGGGGGCTCGATTAGGTTATAGATACACAGTTTTGCTTTACCTTACTTAGCTATGTTTTACTTTACTTACTTTATATTTCGCTTAGCTGATTATTTTTTTGTTTGGTGTTGTCTAGTTATGACCTGTATCCTAAAAGTGACCCCCTCTACTTTTACCTTTAGTATATTAACATTTTCTATTCTTTTATCTTATTTTAGCTTAGTCGGACTATGATGCCTACTGGGTACCACGTGTTTTGGTACTTATGCTACACTTCAACATATTTTCCCTATTACAAACCCCAGCACGAGTTATTATTGCTGATGTTGTCATAGTGCTGTGTTGCTAATTAGGAGATCTAGGGTAACCTTCTGGCATTCGCAACTGCTTTATCTCCTTCTTCTTTGGGATTAGTCCCCTTTCTGTATTCAGAGACTATCATGTATATTTGTATATATATATGTTGTAGTAACATTTGTACCGACTGATACCAAGTGTTCGGGGAATTCCTGTATGTTTTACTCTTCCTTCTCCATATATTATGTTTCTTGCTCTTATTATCTCATTTGTGTACTTGTTCTTCCATTTATATCTTGTTCTCATATTAGCCCATTACACTATATTCTGGGCTAAGGGTTTTGGCTTGACCACTGGTTGGGTGTAGTAGGTGCCATCACAACATGAGAAATTAGGTCGTGATAGATTGGTATCAGAGCCCCAGGTTTGCTGGTATCATTGGTATAAGAGCAAATGTCTAGTAAAGTCCCGCAGATTGGTATGATGATGTTTGTATCCTATATTCGGGAGGCTACATGGCATTCTTAGGAAACATCCTATCTTTTGATTCTCAATCATGCGTTCCCAATTTTTTTCAACTTCTAAATAACATTTGTTTCATTCTTTCTCAAATGGGTAGAACGAGAGCCACAATGGCCGAGGCCAAGGGCCCTGCACTAATAGCTAGGGCCCCAGCTCAGGGCAGAGGTAAAGGTAGACCCTGAGGTTGAGGTCGGGCATGAGCTGCTGTACCAGCTTGGGGCCAGGCCAGGGAGCCATCACCAGAACCTGTATATGATCAGGAGCCTGAAGTTTCTCCACAGTTAGTATCAAGGGATTTGCCCACCCAGTAGTCGGTGAGGCAGGGGCCAACCCATCCTCCACTCGGACCTACAGTTTCACCAGCACTTCAGGTCACTATAGCTCAGTTTTTGAGTGCCTTGGGAGTCCTACCTCAGACTTAAGCTCAGGTAGCAGTGCAAGGTGTTAAGGGTATAGGAGAGCAGCCTACTTCTGCTGCTCCTCTTATTAAGGTACCGCTAGTTCCGTTAGTTGACCCACCGATAGAAACCCGACGAGTCATGACTTCTGAGGAGCAAAAGATGCTGGGTCAGTTTATCAAATTGGCCCCACAGAGATTCTCTAGTGCTCCAGGGGAGGATGCGCATGAGTTCCTTCCCAGTTGCCGAGAGAGGTTGTATAACCTCGATCTAGTGGATTCTCATAGGGAAGACTACACTTTTTTTCAACTTGATGGTCCAACGAGACAATGGTGGAGAGCATATTTAGAGAGTAGATAATCTGGGTCCCCTTCTATGACTTGGGCACAGTTCTCTGAAGCCTTCTTGGGAAGTATATGCCATGTGGTGAGTGTGAGACACTTCGGGATACATTATCAAATTTGGAGCAAGGTTCCATGTTAGTAGTAGAGTACGAGTCAAGATTTCTTGAGATAGTCAGACATGCCACTATGATTTTGTTTAATGAACACGAGAGGGTGCAGTGCATCATCAGGGGGTTGAGGCTTCAGCTCTGCTTGGCTAGTGAGAGTATGGTATCTTTGGGCCAGTCCTTTCTAGATGTGGTTGAACATGCCCGTACCACCAATTCCATTCATCATGAGGCCCATAGAGGCAGCGAAAAGAAGCCTCGATATTAGGATAGTTTCAATGGGTCCCAGTATCGAGGTACAGGTTTTAGGGCAGGGGTCAGCAGCAGAGGTACTTTAAGCCTACTAGGCCCATTCAGGCCTCACTTTAGCTTTATGGTGGTAGCAACCAACCAGGGTAAAATGGTCAGAGCTCTGCTCAGTGTTCGAGGGGTTCATATTCTGGGTCTTCAGGTCGTGGTGGCTGTTCTTATTCAGCAGGTACTTCACAGCATGGCAGGGCCCCTCAGGGTTATTATGAATATGGTTGTTTTTCAACTATGCTAGAGATTGTCCTCTATATGGGATGGCCGAGCCTTCAACAGCTGCCCAGCCTCTTAGGGCAGTGGTGCCACCGGCCAGAGGAGTTTCTAAAGGTGGTAAAGGAGGATCTCAGTGTAATAGGGGTGCTTGATGTGCCAGGATTTAACGGCACATTCGACGTTTAAAACTAAGGATTTTGGGAGTTCTTAAGTGTGTTTTGTTAGATATGATTCCTATTTGCTACATGTGCATGGAAAAGTGTTGAAAAGACTAAAAGAAAGGAAAATTGCTATTTTTGGGCTAAATAGAATACCTACGGGCGTGGGATCCACCACGATCCGTGGGAAGAAGGTATGAAAACCTGGCAGTAAAATCAACAAGAGTAATCCCATCCCACAACCAAATGGGATAGGCATCAGAAGCACCACATGCTGTCACACTAGCCCATGGAATTGTTCTAGAGACACTAAGGCAAGAAGAAAATCCCAGATGCTCAGCCATGATGCTCGTGGGAAATACCATGAGATGCTATAGATGCCTATCGAAATGAACCAGAGCAGGTGGTGAGACAGAGGTCTTGGCTGATGATAGATCATGACGAGCCATGCGAACCACGATGGCCTTGCAAGGAGTGAAGAAGACATGACGGATAACCTATGTTGGCTCGCAACACCCATGATGGCTCGTGGGATCTGCCCTTTGAGATAGCCACATTTCAGCTATCCTAGTTCAGTTGGGATTTGGTCTTCATTGTCTATAAATACCTTCCCTAGGGTTTTATTTCATTGTTACTCATTTTTTGGGACATCATATTGTATTGTTGACATTACTATTACATACTTTTGAGAATTCAATTATTAGTTCTTGATTATTAGTTCTTGATTAGTTCTTCATCTGAATCTTGTTATTTTCTTAAAACCATGCGTAGCTAAATCCACAACTAGAGTTGTGGGAACCATGAAGGATTAACAAAGTAGACAAAGTACTTAGTAATTTTAGAATGGTGCTCATGCATGTATTGTTCTTCCCTTCGCTTTGATTTCTTTTTAATGGTGGCCAATGTTAGAACTCGCCTTATTCCTACTTGCTTGACCAAAGGGGTAACGAATGGGAAAAGGGATTATACAACGGAAATTTGAGGCTGCCAACCCTCATCTAATTAACTTAAACTTGCCCAGAAAAAGCTAATCCGGGATCACTGGTAAGGGTTAGCAAAGCAAACACCCATAGACTGACCAAGTTGCGTGGTGACATTCTTTTATTTTAGTATCTATCTGTTTAGGAGAACCCAACTTACCGATCTTCCATGCATAACACTAGACTAGATTACTAGTACAATGCCATACTGCGTTATGAACTCATGGAAAATATTACCCTAGTCACTTCTCTCATTGAGTACAACAATTGAAACTGTTACTCTGTTACTATTAAACTCTTCTTTACAAACATTCCTTATTACATTAAAACCCTCCATTGGGGAAATAAGATGGCTAAGAGCGAAAATACGCATAGTTGACCTCAGTCCTATCATATTCCTTGTGGGATTGACCCTAACCTTGGTTAGGTTCTATATTTGAATAGCGATCGATTTATACTTCTTTTTAGAGGTGTAATTTGTACATATCAAATTTTGGTGCTATTGCCGGGGAATACGGTTTAGGATTAAGAGTAATTGTGTTTATTTGAATATTAGTTCTTATTTCTTGATTTACTTTTCTATTGTTTTTGTTTTTGTTCTCCTAGGTTGCACACTTGTGCGTGCCAAGTACATGGAGTCAAGGCAATCCCCTGATTCCCCTTGATTTTGAATTGCAGCGTACTCTGAGAAACATGGTTAAGGATGGGGTTGGTGAGACACCAGAGCAAGCAGCAACAAGAGCACACTCTAAGGAGCAGCAAAGGATACGAAATGCACAAGAAGCACAAGTTGCTCAAGAAGCTCAAGTCGCAAAAGCACTTGCTCACCAAAATGCTAAGGCTGAGCAAGCAAGGAAAGAAGTTGCTCATCAAGCTGCACTGGATGCTCAAGCTGCAAGGGAAGAGGCAGCCCAACGTAATGTGAACTAGGATTTGGCGAGAGAGAGAGGGATTACGGGTCAACATCAGTTCAAACACCGAAATCTCTCTCATTATGATCTTGATGATGAAGATGAAGATCTTGATGATGCAGGACCAACAGGTGCTATAGTGCTGCCACCACTACCTGCTAGTGCAAATATTGATATTACAAGTACAATAATCCAGTTACTGAACTTGAAGGGTTTATTTGCTGGCAAATCCCTTAATGATGCTAATTTACACTTGTTGAACATCGTGGGGATTTGCAAGACTTATAAGCTATCAGGTGTATGCTAGGATGATATTAGATTATGGTTATTTCCATTCTCTTTGACTGGGGAATCAACGCTATGGTTGGCTAAGCTTCCTGATAATTCAATAGCCATATGGAGAGAGCTGAAAAGTCAATTTTTGGAAAGGTTATTCCCTCCATCAAAAATATTGTAGCTCAACCAGGAGATTTATAATTTCAAACATTTAAACAACGAAGCACTCTAGGAGACATGGCTTAGGTTCAACAAGAAACTAAAACAGGTGCCGAATCACAAGATTCCGAGAGACACTTTGATGGATATCTTCTACAAGGCGTTGAATGCTAATACTAAGGTAGTAGATGACAAAGTCACTGGGGGGTTCATTCATGGAGAATACATATGCAGCCGCTTCTGAGATGCTGTATAGAGCCACAAAGGCATGGCACACCAGAGATTTTGAAGTTCCAGCTGGAACTTATGCTGTTGGAAAGTCCATTTACCATCAACAATTGAAGGATCTTAGCCAAGAGGTTGCAGGATTGAAGATGAATGTTGATCTTATTGTGAAACATATCATTAATAATGGAGCTGAGAAGGTGAATGTTATGGGTTAGTAAGGTAAAGTACCAAGGAAAAAAAAGGCCGAGGATGATGAAAAAGCCAACTTTCTGAATGATCAGGTGTTGGGTTTCTAGGCTAACGGCCAAGGGTCCAATCAGGACACTTGGCGCCACCAAGGAAATCAATGCTGGAACAGAGATAGTGATAACAACTACAACTGGTCTAGGTATAAAGATAGAGAGGGTGACTGGAACAAGAAGGACGGTTACAAAAATGATAAGAGTGGTCCATATGTTTTTCCTGGAAATCATGAAGGGACCCCCAACTTATTAAGGATGGAAGACATATTAGTTAGGGTATTGAAGAAGGTAGAGGCAAGTGATGATAGTTTAAATGAAATTTGTGCTGACATCTCTTGCATGAATCTTAAAGTGGAGTCACATTCCATTGCCATTAAGCAGATTGGGCAGTAATTGGGTCAAATGTTTATGTCCTTAAACCAGCGTCAGAAGGGTACACTTCCTAGCAACACAGTCTAGAATCTGAAAAATGATGGGCATTGCATGGAGGTGACTAATCAAAGTGGTAAGAAGACTATTGACCCCTCTGTCCCTATAGTTTTTGAGGAACCAACCAAACCTAAGAATGATGGAGTTGAAATGGTGGTTGAGTCTGAAGAAAAAAGTGGTGATATGATTCAAAGTGAGAAGAAATCAGTTGCTACCAAAGGAAAAGAAGAGGAGGTCCCTCAAGCTCTAAAGCCTATGCCACGACCTCGTCCACCTTTCCTACAGAGACTAGCCAAGAAGGCCAAAGAAGTAAAGTATAAAAAATTAATCTCTATATTATAGCAGCTTTTGATCAATATTCCCTTGGTAGAAGCATTCGAAAAGATGCTTAGATATGTGAAGTTCATGATGGATTTAGTGATGAAAAAGATAACTGTGAGTTTTAAGTTTGCCAATAATTTGCATCAATGTAGTGTAATTGCTTCTCGCTCACTTGTTCATGAGAGGAAAGATCTGGGAGTATTCACTATTCCGTGCACCATAGGAACATTCTATTTTGCCAAGAAATTATGTGATTTGGGTGCAAGCATAAATCTCATGCCATTTGCAGTATTCAGACAGCTGGGCTTGGAAGCCCCCATATTAATGACAATGCGGCTTTTAATGGAAGATGGTACCGTGAAGAGGCTAGTAGGTATTCTGTATAATATGCTAGTAAAGGTGGAATCCTTTATCTTTCCAGTGGAATTCCTGATTTTAGACTATAAAGTGGATTTTGAGGTCCCCATCATCTTGGGGAGACCATTCCTTGCCACTAGACGTGCTTTAGTTGACTTGGAAACAAGGAAGATGAAGTTTAGGTTGAATGATGAGAAAGTAACTTTCAACCTGTGACAATCCATGAAGCACCACAATAACATGCGTGTCATCTCAGTTATTGATGTTATTGATAAGGAGCAGCTTTGCCAAGGAAATTTTTTCGATGGGTCCATTTCGAGACAAGCAACTACAGACTAAATTTTAAACTAAAACTTGGCACTTTCCCTTAAGAAAGTCGCCTCTCAATTTATCATAGGGAAACACCAACCCGGTTTGACACCAAAAACTAAGAAAAATAAAGATAAATAAAAAAAATTCTCCTTAGGAAAGAACCATGGTATTAAGAAAACCCTCGGAGTTTATTACTAAACTACTATTAACAAGGCGATAACAAAATTTTGTGCTCATGATTCGTTTAAGAACAAGCCTTGGCGTAGGCCGTTGGCTCATTTTCAAAGCATGGGTAGTAATACAATGGGGCATGTAAGACCAAATCAGAAATACAATATCAACAACAAAAATCAAGCCCGACGAGGGCACAATTAAGCTAAAAACAAGCCAATCATAAACAAAAGGCCCGACAAGGGAAATAATCATCACAATCATCCAAAATATGCCCGACAAGGGCCAAATCAAATCTAGCAGAACTAAAAACGTCAACAAGGCCCGGCAAGGGCAATAAAAATAATATCTCAAGCCCAATCACGGGCAACCAACAAAAAGCAAGTAAAGCCACCCCCTTCCCACAAAAGAAGCATTGCCCTCAATGATAATAGCTCAAGGTAAAGAAGATGGAACTCCCTGGAGGGCTAGTCCTCATCATCATCATCATCTGCAACTGGCTCCTCATATGAGGTTCTTCCATATGGGCCAGCACCACCCTTGCGGGTGTGTGAAGTAAGTATGGACTCTCAGAGAACTCTCCGAAAAACTCGATCCTCATCATCATCCAACCCCGCATCCTCGTTACCAGGATGCACCTCATCATCATCCTCATAGGCTGCAAATAAGTTATCTAAGGGACCGGGAATGGAACGAGGTGGAGGTAAGGTGGTCAAATATGCTTCCACTACTGGAGCTTTACCTTTGGCTTTGTCAATATCTATTCGGAGTGTTGTGATTGCCCCTTCAATAACGTCTACCCTTTTTCATAGTGTGTTTAAGCTATCCACTACCCCTTGAACTGCATTCTTGACAGCTTTATTTATCATACTAGGTAGCTTCATAGCTAGGTTAGCCAGCTACCGGTCATGGCTATAGAAATAATTAACCCCTCTACGCAAAAGATCATACACCCAAAGATAATTTGAAACAACGAATCATGGGCATACAAGTAGCAAAATTCATCCCTAACAATCAATTCTCAACAAAACCTTATGACTAATGATGATTTGCCCTTAAGAATGACGTCACCCAATCTATCATCGAGCCAAACCATTCATCAATCACAAGTGGGTTACTCAGACTTCACCCTAAACTTATATTTCAAGGTTAGAAATTACTACCAATCAACATGCATTAACAAAATTTTAGTTCCACCAAGTTGACAATAAGCAAAATTATTAATACAACTCAAAATTGGGGACCCAAATTTTTTGGATCTCACCCAAAATCTACATGGCAATTCTATTAAGCATGCTTCACAATATGAGTTCTTAACCTTTATAAAAACAAGTATTTAACAACAGCATACTTACCACAAGTGAAGATTGGGCAGAGAGAAGTGAAAATTAAAGCTTTTAGGAAGCAACAATGGTGACCCAGTTGACTTTCCCGGAGAGACGACATCAGTGGCACGGAGAAGAGGTGGTGGTAATTGTGGGTGTGAAGAAGAAGATTTTGGTAGCAGTCATAGGATTTGTGGCAGGTTTTGGGAGAGAATTTTGAGAGTTGGAGAGAAAATATGGTGAAGGTGGTGAAAGAGGCGGAATATAAAGAGAAAATAAGAAGAAAAGTCTAGCAAGGTCATCTCAGGGTCGGGTCGATCAATGGGCTAGGTCAATTAAAATTCAAATATACCTTTGGTGTGCCACGACGTGCGATTTGCACAAGACCTTGTGTGGACCGCATGTCATTTTACATATCACCTTTTTCTCCCCTGGGTTTTCCTAGGCTTCTGGTCTCCCATGCAATGAAGGTGCAACGCGCAGTTGGGCTCATGTGATCTGCATGGCCCAGTGCACATTGCCTCCAAGATTTCCATTTTCTCCCAGGTCTCTATTTTGGTGTGCGTTGAGTTGTGCGACATGAACAATTGCTTGTGTGATTTGCATAGTCCTCCGCAAAACCCTGTTTTCACTTGTCCATTTTTTCATTCCCTGTATACCCTAAAAACACACCAAAAACAACAAAAGATAACCAAAAACAAAGTAAAGAAACTTGGATTGCCTCCAAAACAACGCTTGATTTAATGTCACGGCTCGACGATGCTACCTCAAATCACTCATTCTTTGGATTGGTGATGGTATTACTGGGCAACGTCACCTTCATCCTCGGGTTTATTTAGCTTGAGTGCTGGTTCATTTGGGCCTCAAGATGCTTGATCGAGGCTGAGTGAGAGCTCACGGTTTGATGAAGTGTTGAAACTTCACTCTTTAGCTCACTCACTCCAGTATTTATAGTATCCACCTTCTTAAGAACTAAGGATAACATATCCTCTAGCTTGGGATGACCGGGGTTGCTTGTGCCTTGTTGGTAGAGAGAGTCTGCTTTGTTTGGAGGTATATATGGATTTGAGCTCCGGTGATTGAAGCGATTACCATCTTTATCTCTATCCCTCCAATTTCCATCCCTTTCGTTATCTCTTATCCAACCTTGGTTATCCTCCCTCGGGTGATAATACTCGAGATGAGAACCCACTAACACAAAATACAATTTACCATCGACAACTGTCATCAGCTCAGCATCACTCGCTTTGATTTCTAGTGTACTCACAACATTCACCATCTTAGCACCACCAGCTCCCATTACATGCTTGGCCATCAAATCAATTTGTGTCATCATCTTTTACATTTTCTCATCTCGCTCCTCATCTCTCTTCCTCATTTCATTGGTCAAGACAGATGAGGGTCCTCCCAAAGATGGCACATCTGCTTCTCTCGTATGCCAAGCTTGGTTGGTCTTGGTCATTCACTCTAATAAAATCAAGGCAATGGGAAACTGTAAGTCCATGAAAGTACCACCTCCAAGATTGTCAGCCACCGACTTATTCATAGAGTTCAATGACCGATAGAAGCTTTGTAGCAATATATTGTTTGATAACTCATGGTTCGGACATAAAAGAAGCTTCTTTTTTAACCTTAACCAAACCTCGTGTAGAGGCTCATCCGGGAGTTGCCTAAAGTTGGTAATCTCGTCTCTTAGCTGCATCATTCGAGATGGAGAAAAGAATCTTGATGTAAATGCATCAACCAACTCAGCCCAAGAGGTGATAGAATCATCCGATAATTCTTCCAACCACGTCGTAGCTTCCTCAGTCAAAGAAAAGCGGAATAGGCACAATCGGATGGATTCTTGGGAGATATTTTGAATGATGTATGGTTGGAAAATCTCCACAAAATTCTGGATATGCCGATTGGCATCTTCATGTGCCGCCCTACCAAATAGGCCCTTTATTTGGATTAAGTGGAGTATGGTGCTAGTCACATGAAAGACAATATTTTCCATCGTGGGGGGTAGGCGGATTGCACCCACACCCCCTTACATAACAGTCTCAGCAACGTTGGCATTCATGAAGCCTCCAATGCTCTCATTTTTGTCCGCTTTGCTCATAGGTTAGCTTGCTCAATCACAACACAAACAACAAACAAAAGTAAAAGAAACAAGCACTCTCAAGGTGACTTCAAATCAACAATAAAAAATAGCTATCAAATCAAGTCCCCAACATTGGTGCCATTTTTTATAAACGCTCAAATCGTACTCCTCAAAGATGGAGGCACAACTATCATCAAGCAAAACACATTTATAAGTACCCAACATGTGTCGGGGTCGTACCCACAGAGACTTGGAGATAGCAATATTAAAATTGTAGTGAAATGACTTCACTAGGAGAGTAATTGTTTAAAAACATGAAATTAAAAGAATGGGGAAATTGGGATTCTGTCACAACCACAATTCGTATTAAAGAAAGAAAGTAAAACGGGTGTACCAAATTGAGCAGGTGACTAGAGATGTGTATCCAATGGGGCTTTAATGTGGGATAGGGTGTTTGTT
This sequence comes from Jaltomata sinuosa, assembly GCA_003996215.1. Taxonomy (NCBI): domain Eukaryota; kingdom Viridiplantae; phylum Streptophyta; class Magnoliopsida; order Solanales; family Solanaceae; genus Jaltomata; species Jaltomata sinuosa. Next base: position 336,592 of record QJPP01002657.1, read on the forward strand.
TATTCACACTTATTTTCACTTGTTAATATAAGTTGCCTTGGTCATGGGTGTGGTTGTTTATCTTTCGATCAACACCCGCATATCTGATAATCCCAGTTAGAGCACTATTGGTTAAATCATTAAACAACAAAGATCAAGCTTGGGGAGGTCACACTATCTCTAGCTTAGACCCTTAAATGGGTGATTCCATCGATATGAGCTATTTCTAGCTCAAATCTGAATGGAGTCCCAAGTTCCCACTAGTAATCACACATCCAAAACCATGAAATTCTCTTTCAAGCACCAACATAGTCAAGTAATGAAAATTAATGTTTGCAACCACCAATTTTAGGATTAAAACTTGGTGAAACAACTAGACCCATGTCAAATAAGCAATTATAAGCAAGAACAAACAACACCTACACTCATTTGTCAAGCACCCATTATCAACACATCCCTAGACATTTGAAATTAGTCACTCATAGCCAAGGAAAGAGATATACCAAATGGGTAAGTCAAAATCCTTTTCATTCAAGTGTAACTTCAAGTTCTAAGCTCACTTTGAGTACACAAATTGTTAACCAAGATTTTGAAGGGAGAATAGATTGAAACCCTTTTCTTATTGGAGAGGAAAACTTGTTCTCAAAGGTAAAAGCTCTTCAGAATATTCAGGACTGAAGAATGTTATTTACAATTGTGCCTAAATTGGCCTTTTATACTTTCCCAAAACGTCACTAATTTTTGGACAAAATTGCCTTTCGGGTTATGTGTGGCATGACGTATGATTCGCACGTCAGCATGTGTGTGTTGCACACCTTCTTCATTTCAACCAGTAATTGAACCGACTTGGAAGACGTCATGCGAAGGGGGTGCAGTTTGTGCCATGAGTTATGCGCGTCGCCCACATACCGTACCCCGTGACAGATTCTTCAGGCAATTCAATGCTTCATGCGGTGAGTGGTGTAAAACACACCACGGCTTGTGCATGTCGTATAAGTACCGCATCTCATGGCAAAATCTTTGTCTTTTTCGATCACTTCACACTTCACTCCTTTTAAGCTCTTTTTGGGTTTATTTCCTTGTTTTCCATTTTTGATCACAAGTAGCTGCATAAACATCAATAAAGGTCATAAGAACCTCTAAATCTATTCAAAACATAGCAATAATTCATGTATAAAGGCTCAATAAGTTGGTAGATTACTGACTTATCAGTGATCATGTTGTGCGCTTTTATTTTTAGATTTGGGTTGTGCGGCCCACGGGCCTGCCGATGACCTAAATTTCAACCTAACTATTTCCATAGCGTTATGGGTATCGTTAGACTCATTTTGATGTGTTATTTATGTTTTTGATAGTTTGATTATCATTTGGGGCTTCTCGAAGCATTTCAGGCTTGTCTATCATTATCCTAGCAGCTTATTGTCAGACGATACGTAGGTTGCATTTTAAACTCTTTAGACTTTGCATATATAGAATAAATTTGTACTAATGGGCATACTTGGGTTGGGATTACTAGGTTGGTACCATAGACTTTGACCACTTTATTCGTGTTTGATTCTTTTTTCTTTCCTCGTTGGTTGTAGTATTTGTTATAGATGATATTATCACCCTTGTGGTCATGTGAGGCCTTGTATTGACTCTGGAACATAGACGCTTGGATATTGAGAATGTCCATAAGTCCCAGGCATCGTTATTATTGTTATAGAGCTGGATAATATACTGTAGAATACCTGGAGCATGTGCAGGGCCGTTGATTGCGGGCCATGGGCCACTGTTGTGATTGTGTATACTATTTATCATGCATATAAGGGATTTTCTACTTGATTTTACTATGGTTTTGTCTTCGGGACTTCTATTGATGATTTCTAAGTCTTGCATGGCCCGTGGGGCCCATTTTTTCAGTAAAATTGATTATGAAATGGGTTGGTGTCATCTTTATGTGTCACGCCTCAGATTTCATCAAGATGGACAGGCACCCGATGCCCTAAAGGCTCGAGAGAACCAACTTATAGCTTGTGGTTATCATGCATATAACTATGACCATTATGAATCTTTGACTATATATAAGTTGTCTTCATAACAAGACCAACATAGATAGGTCCAAAACTTATGTACATGATCTGGCTGTTGAGGCCACAACTAATATGAGAAAATACATAACTAAGCTTTACTTTAACATTAGTCTACAAACCCTCTACAAGATAGACAAACTTAGTTTAGGTTGGGACAGAGCCCCACCTTACCTTTAACTATACAATACCAAAAATATATACCAAAGACTCGATAAATCCCCGAATCAACCTGGAGCTCACCAATAACAGCCAAGTATCCTGTGCTCCTATTGGGGAGGTCTATTTGCCAGAGTACCTATGCCTGTGGCATGAAATGCAACATCCCCCATGAGGGACGTCAGTATGAGAGAATGTGTTGAATATGTAAGGCATAAAGTAAACCATATGTAAAACAAGAGCTCAAATAGAATAAGGTATCAATGCATAAATGTGTAAACAAGAATAGAAGACCACTTTTACTTACACTTGTGAAATCATGTATATTACATTCTTTTCTTTACTTTTCTTTGCTTTATAATCTTTGTAAGGCATGTGATAAAAGTGACCAACTGATCAATAGTAGAAGAGGAGTCCCATGCTAGGCAATTTACCCCTGAGATGCAGCCCTCGTAAGTGTACGAATTGGGATCGACTCATGCTAGGATTTCACCTCTAGGCTGCCACTTCTAAGTACATAAATAGGGATCGACCCATGCAAGGCTTTCACCCCTGGGCTTCCACCCATACATATACAGATTACTTCATATAGTTTCTTTATTCTTTGAGATTGTTATCTTGGTGGTCATAATCATTATTGAGCTCGGAACTGTAGACCAGTAGTACAAGACACGTGAATATACACGTAAGGCAGTAATAATGACATAAGAAGTAACTGTAATATCAATGTAACATTTAGGGGCTTATATGATACAATAAACCTTATTTGGTTTAGAGAATAACTCATGAAGCTTGTTGTATAGAATTCATTTGTCATACTAGTACTTGGAGGAATAAACATGAAGATCTAATAGTAAACACATATTGAAGTACTTTGATATACTAAGGAGTGAGGAAAAGATCATTAGCTATATACATTGAGATTATACGCTGCCACAATATGTTCGTAACTAGGAAGAGCACCTAGAAAGCTCACTTTGTTGATATAAACACAAGGATAAGACTCCATGCCAAAGAATCTGAAATCAAATAGCCTTTACATACCTTGTTGTACAATTTCGATATTATGACTTAATCTTCTTCTGCTCGGATTATTTATCTACAATGAAATAAGTGGCAACACTAGTATTAGTAGCTAATTAACCAATTTAGGCTACTTAATCTCACTAAATCAATAATCCGGCAGTAAGATCGTAATTGGTCAAATCAAGAGGCATTTCACCCCTTCTCTTTTAATCACATCTATATACTATATGACCTTCTCAGAAGGTCCTTTGAAACTTTTCAAACTTCACAACATATACCAAACAGTACATAAAAGTGTTCAGGCAGCAAGTTAAGATAACACCCAATTAAGTGGTGTATCACCAAACCCTCCTTCCATACTTTAATACAACTTCACACACCCTTTTACGAGGTCAACCAAGTTGTCCCCAATATATAAATATAAAATAGCTTGCAAAACAGCCCCAAATATCCTTCAATACAATAAGAAATATTGAACTCAAGGATTCCAATCACCATACCATGAGTTTTTGACAAAAACACGTACAAAATTCTCAGCCAATTTTGTATATAAGGAGGGGTGAAGATGGGCAGTAGCCTTACCTTAGTTTCTGAAATCTATACTCCTAACTTGCACTTCTTTAAGAGCTTGAACTTTCCTTTACACTTGACTAGAGAAGAGAAGAGACCATCAAGAATCCTAAAATGATTTTTGGGGTGGCTGTTTTAAGCTTAGAGACAGAGAAAGATATTAGATTTGAAAATCTGCAATTATAAGTATATATTGCGAAAATAGTGGACCAACTCTTGACCTTAAATGCTACCATTTGGCCAGCTATCTCTCCTTAAATTTCTAGCCACCACTTGGATTTATTTGGTCCACAAAATGGTTGAGTAGGTGATACACCTACTTGGCCTTTTAAGCTGGTTAAAGAGTCCAAGTAGCTGATGCACCTGCTTGGTCCTTTTGGCTGGTCAAGAAGTGTAGTAGGTGATGTACCTACTTGTCACCTACTAGCTTAATTAATTAAAGCTAGCAACTCAATTATTTTATTCCATTTTCTGAACCTCAATCCCTTTTGCTTTAACTTAGAACTTTAGTTTAACCTTCAGCTCAAATGTCACCATACTATCTCGAGTTTAAATACTTTTATCGAGGTTAACTTGGCCATTTACGTGCTGAAATGAATAGGGCATTACAGCACCTCCCAATATATATTAAACCATCACTATTTCATATAAGAAACTTGGTCCCTCACCTATACGACAAGGATATGTCAAGTGCTATATGAATAGAACTAGTATATGAAGAATACGGGGTGTTACATCCTCCCCTCCTTAGGAACATTCATCCTCGAATGATATCATAGTTAACCAGCCCAAACAAGTTCAAGCCTAAGTTAAGTACCACTATTGGTAAGATAATACATATAGACTTATACTTACTTGTTAATACTTCAACTCGACACTTTCACCTTTCTCATCAAACTGAAATAGATGAGGATACTTGGATTTCATTTCTTCTTCACATGTAACTTCTTCTACTTGTTGGTTTCTCCACAGTACTTTTACAGAAGCTACTTCTTTATTTCTTAACTTCCTAACTTGTCGATCCAAAATAGCAATGGGTACTTCTTCATAAGTGAGATCTTTCGTAACTTGTACATCTTCAGTAGGAGTAATGCAAGATGGGTCACCTACACACTTTCAAAGCATTGAGACATGAAACACTAGATGAACTGTTGCAAGCTCTTGGGGTAGCTCTAACTCATATGCAACTTGGCCAACTCTCCGAATAATCTTATATGGCCCTATATAGCGCGGACTCAACTTTCCTCTTGTACCAAATCTCATCACCCATTTCATTGATGACACCTTCAAGGATACCCAATCTCCTATAGCAAACTCCAACCCTCTTTTTCTAATATCTGTATATGATTTATGTTGACTTAGAGCCATTGATAGCCGCTGTTGTATCACCTTAACTTTTTCCATAGCTTGATGAACAAAATCTAGCCCAAATAAGGCAGTTTCACCCACTTCAAACCATCCGATTGGTGATCTGCACTTCCTCCCATATAAAGCTTCATAAGGTGCCATTTTGATACTTGAATGGTAGCTATTGTTGTAAGCAAACTCAATAAGTGGCAAATGATCATCCCAGCTACATTTAAAGTCTAATATACAAGCTCTTAACATATCCTCAAGTGTTTGTATTGTACATTCTGCCTGACCATCCATTTGAGGGTGAAAGGTTGTACTTAAATTCAGTTGTGTCCCCAAACTCTTATGAAATGACTTCCAAAAATTCGCAATGAATTGAGCTCCCCTATCAGATATAATAGAGATTGGATCTCCATGTAGCCTAACTATCTCTTTAATTTACAACCTTTCATACTCTTCAACTGTGTAAGTAGTCTTGACCGGCAAGAAGTGTGCTGATTTGGTGAGTCTATAAACTATTACCCATACGGAATCAAATTTCCAAAATGAGCAAGGCAAACCGGTGATAAAATCCATGTTGATCATGTCCCACTTCAAAATTAAAAGATCTATACGTTGCATATAACCTCTGGGCTTTTGGTGCTCCACTTTAACTTGTTGACAATTTGGACATTGAGCAACAAATTCTACAATGTTCTTCCTCATGTCACTCCACCAATACACTTCTTTCAAGTAATGATACATTTTAGTTGAGCCAGGATGGATAAAGTATCTTGAATGATGTGCTTCTGTCATAATTCTCTTCCTTAGTCCATCTACATTAGGTACAGACAACCTATTTTGGCACCAGAGTACTTCTTCTTGCTTGAGCTTAAATGCCTTTGTCACACCTTGTTGTACAATCTCCTTAAGTTGTAATAGAATAGGATCTTTAAATTGGTTCTCTTTTACTTCAGCTACTAATGAAGATTCTGCCACATTTTGCAGAATAATCCCTTTATCGGGAGATTTAAGAAGGCAAACCCCCAAGCTAGCTAGTTGGTGTAGATCCTTAGCTATTCTTTGTCTTTCCATGGACTGCCCGTAGGTTTTTGCCAATGTCTTATGACTTAAAGCATCGGCTACCATGTTTGCTTTCCCCGGATGATACAAGATATCAACATCATAACCTTTTAACAACTCAAGCCATCTTCGCTGCCTCAGATTCAGATCCTTCTGCTTAAAGATATATTGCAAGCTCTTATGGTCAGTATATATGTAAACATGAACCCTATACAAGTAGTGGCACCATATCTTCAAAGCAAATACAACCGCTGCTAGCTCTAGATAATGGGTTGGATAATTTTTCTCATGTGGCCGTAACTATCTTGAGGCATAAGCTATTACTTTACCATGATGCATTAATACGCATCCTAAGCCCACTCCCGAAGCATCACAATACACTGCATACCCTTCTATGCCTTCTGAAATAACCAACATAGGTGTAGAAGTCAACTTATTCTTCAGCTCTTGGAAGCTTCTTTCGCATCCATCGCTCCATTGGAACTTGGATGCCTTATGTGTTAGCTTTGTTAAGGGTGCAGAAATAGAAGAAAATCCCTCAACAAACCTTCTATAATAACATGCCAACCCAAGGAAACTACGAACCTCCTAGGTGTTGTAGGTCTTGGCCAGTTCTTCACGGCTTCTATCTTTTGAGTATCAACCCATATTCCTTCATCGGATACAATATGACCCAAGAATGCCACAGATTTTAACCAAAACTCATATTTAGAAAACTTTGCATATAGCTTATGATCACGAAGAATCTACAACACCTACCACAAGTGATTAGTGTGGTCTTCTTTTGATCTTGAATAGACCAAGATATCATCTATGAATATAATCACAAACACGTCCAAGAATGGCTTAGCACCCTATTCATCAAATCCATAAAAGTTGTTGGTGCATTTTTTAGCCCAAATGACATAACTAAAAATTCAAAATGACCATACCGTGTTCGAAAAGATGTCTTGGGTATATCCTTCTCTTTGACCCTCACTTGGTGATAACCCGACCTCAAGTCAATCTTTGAGAAACACTTAGCACCCTGTAACTAATCAAACAAATCATCAATCCTAGGGAGGGGATATATGTTCTTAATTGTCACCTTATTCAACTGTCAGTAGTCAATACACATTCTTAATAAGCCATCTTTCTTACGTACAAATAAAATCGGTGCTCCCCAAGGGGACATACTGGGCCTTATGAATCCCTTTTCTAACAAGTCTTTCAATTTCTCCTTCAATTCTTATAACTCTGCCGAGGCCATCCTATATGGAGGGATGGAGATAGGTTGAGTACCTAGAATCACATCAATACCAAACTCTATCTCTCGTTCTGGAGGCTAACCTAGAAGCTCTTTGGGAAATACATCAGAATATTCATTTACCACGGGAATGGATTGAAGAGTTAGTGACTCCGCATCGACATCTATCACTCTCACTAGATGACATATGTACCCTTTGTACATAATCTTCTTTTCCTTAAGATAAGAAATAAACTTACCTCTTGGCACCCCAATATTACCTCTCCATTCAAGGACTGCCTCTTTTGGAAAATGCAAATGCACCCTCTTAGCTCGGATACCGTGGCATAACAAGAATCCAACCAATCCATACCCATTATAATATCAAAATCTATCATTTCTAGCTCAATAAGGTTAGCCAATGTATCACAATTGCAAACAGATACTATGCAATTATGATAGACTTTTCTAGCTATAATAGACTCTCCAACTGGCGTAGACATCTCAAATGATTTAACTAATAATTCTGGTGTTCTTTCGAACTTTCCAGCAATCAATGGAGTGACATATGATAGTGTAGAGCCTGGTCAATTAAAGAATACATATTATGTGAAAAGATGGACAATGTACTTGTAACCACATAGGGTGAAGTCTCCAAATTATGTTGATCCGCTAGAGCATATGAATGATTCTGAACTCTGCTGGAACTAGCTACTCCTCTACCACCTCTACCATGACCTGTGGCCCTTTAGCTAAAAAAGGAACTGATGATGATGATGCAGCAATCGATCAAGTAGGTTATGCCATGCCACCCATGCCCCTTTGAGGCAAATTTCTCATCATGTGGCCAGATGTAACACACCAAAAGTAAGCATATGTTCCAAGCTGACATATACCTGAATGATTTCTTCCATATTATCTACAAGACTGTCTAGGAAGTCTTGATTGGCTCATACTTCCCTGTTCTTGGTACCCTGCTACTTGTGATCATTGACTCTCACTTCTTTGCCCAAACTGATTACCCCTATACCTTTGAAACAAAGGTGGAGCGCTAGCTGTAGAGTAGGAAGATGACGGCCTAGGTGGTCTATTAGGAAACCGAGGCCTAAACTCACCTTGGGATGCCCCATAGATCTGGCCCTCTTGGAATGCCCTCCTTCTGACTCTTGTGTCTTTATCCTTTGACTTTGATCCTCCATCTTTTATGCAAAAGCTTGTATCCTTGCTATATCCATGTCTTTGTTCAAAGCAGTAATAGTACAATCCCTAACTAGATATAAATCCAATCTATCCACATAACGATGAACTCTATCCTCCACAGTAGCTACTACATTAGGAGCGTACCTGGCCAAAGAATTAAACTTGAGACTATACTCTCTCACGCTTATATTCCCTTGGTGAAGATTTAAGAACTGATTTGCACGGGCCTCTCGGATCTCCAATGGAAGATAATGGTCAAGGAATGCCTTTTTAAACTCTTTCCATTTAGCTAAAGGTGCATTTGTACCCCTAGATTGTTTCCAAGCTTCATACCACAATATAGCCACACCTTTTAATCTATATGATGCTAGCTTAATTCCTTCTTTACCAGATACATGCATAATATCCAAGGTCCTTTGAATTTGATCAATAAAGTCTTGCGGATCTTCATTAGTATCTGACCTGGTGAATGATGGAGGGTCCAAATTAAGGAAATCACGTATCCACACACTAGCTGCCCTATTTGCACCATTAGCACCTACAATTAGACCTGCTTGCCCTTGTCCTTAACAAACAAGTATACAAGTCAACAATTGGACCACATTTTTTAATCTTAGTCAGTAGCATTAACAGGTGGTTCTTGGGGTACTGCTGCCCTCCTTAGCTCTTCAGGAGATGAAGGAGTGGAGGAAGTCCGTGATAGAGACACATGTTGATCCTCACTTTGATTTGCTCATCTAGGTGGTGATTTGTTGGTCCCTTCTCCAGTAGCCACATCTACTTGCTTACATGTACTCTTACTTTTCCTTGTAATCAACATTTTTGCTAAAATGAAAACAATTTAAAGGTTAGATATGATAAACCAACAACATCGGCTCTATCGCACGATCTAAGAGATAAAGAAAAAGAGACAACTCTTAAATGTCCCGTAGCCTCCTGTTTATAGATATGGTACACAATACACCCATAAACAAGATTCTACATAGACATGGCTTTGTAGACTCCCTAGGATGACCTGCTCTAATACCACTTTTTTCACGCCTCAGATCACATCAATAATGACAGGCACCCGATGCCCTAAAGTCCTGAGAGAAACAACTTATAACTTGTGGTTATTATGCATATAACTATGACCATTATGAAACTTTGACGATATATAAGCTATCTTAATAACAAGACTAATGTAGATAGGTCAAAAACTTGTGTACATAATCTGGCTGTTGAGGCCACAACTTTTATGATAAAACACATAACTAAGCTTTACTTTAACATTAGCCTATAAAGCCTCTACAAGATAGAAAAACTTAGTTTATGTCGGGATAGGTCCCTCCCTTACCCTTAATTATACAATACCAAGAATATATACCAAAGACTCGGTAAAGCCCTGAATCAACCTGGAGCTCACTAACGACAGTCGAGTATCCTGTGCCCTTACTGGGGAGGTCTACTACCTGGAGTACCTGTGCTTATGGCATGAAATGCAATGTCTCCCGTGAGGGACGTCAGTATGAGAGAATGTATTGAATATGTAACGCATAAAGTAAACCATATGTAAAACAAGAGCTCAAATAAAATCATGTATCAATGCATAAATGTGTAAATAAGAATAGAAGACCACCTTTGCTTACACTTGTGAAATCATGTATATTACATTCTTTTCTTTACTTTTCTTTGCTTTATAATCTTTGTAAGGAACGTGATACAAGTGACCAACTGATCATGGTAGAAGAGGAGTCCCATGCGAGGCAATTTAGCCCCTGAGATGCTGCCCTAATAAGTGTACAAATTGGGATCGACCCATGCTAGGATTTCACCCCTAGGCTGCCACTCATAAGTACATAAATAGGGATCGACCCATGCTAGGCTTTCACCCCTGGGCTGCCACCCATACATATACAGATTACTTCATATAGTTTCTTTATTCTTTGAGATCGTTATCTTGCTGGTCATAATCATTATTGAGCTCTGAACTATAGACCAGTAGTACAAGACACATGAATATGCACTTAAGGCAGTAATAATGACATAAGAAGTAGCTATAACATCAATGTAATGTTTAGGGGCTTATATGACACAATGAACATCACTTGGTTTAGAGAATAACTCATGAAGGTTGTTGTATAGAATTCCTTTGTCATACTAGTACTTGGAGGAATAAACATGAAGATCTAATAGTAAACACATATTGAAGTACTTTGATACACTAAGGAGTGAGGAAAAGATCGTCATCTATATACATTGAGATTATACACTGCCACAATATGGTCATAACTAGGAAGAGCACCTAGAAAGCTCACTTTGTTGATATAAACACTAGGATAAGACTTCATGCCAAAGAATCTGAAATCAAATAGCCTTTACATACCTTGTTGTACAATTTCGATATTATGACTTAATCATCTTTTTATCAGATTATTTATCTACAATGAAATAAGTGGAAACACTAGTATTAGTAGCTAATTAACCAATTTAGGCTACTTAATCTCACTAAATGTATAATTGGGCAATAAGCTCGTAAATGGTCAAATCAAGAGGAATTTCACCCCTTCTCTTTTAATCACATATATATACTAAATGACCTTCTCAGAAGTTCCCTTGAAACTTCTTGGACTTCACAACATATACCAAACAATACACAAAAGTGTGCAGCCAACAAGTTAACGTAACACCCAATTAAGTGATGTATCACCAAACCATCCTTCCATACTTTAATATAACTTCACACACCCTTTTACGAAGTCAACCAAGTTGTCCCCAATATATACATATAAAACAGCTCACAAAATAGCCCCAAACATCCTTTAATACAATAAGAAATATTTAACTCAAAGATTCCAATTACCATCCAATGAGTTTTTGACAAAAACACGTACAAAATTCTCTGCCAATTTTGTAAATAAGGAGGGGTAAAGATGGGTAGTAGCCTTACCTTAGTTTCTAAAATCTATACTCTTAACTTGCACTTCTTTAAGAGCTTGAACTTTACTTTACACTTGACTGGAGAAGAGAAGAGACCATCAAGAATCGTAAAAGGATTTTTGGGGTGGTTGTTTTAAGCTTAGAGACAGAGAAAGAGATTAGTTTTGAAAATTTGCAATTGTAAGTATATATTGAGAAAATAGTGGACCAAGTCTGGACCTTAAATGCTCCTATTTGGCAAGCTATCTCTCCTTCAATTTCTAGCCACTACTTGGATTTATTTGGGCCACAAAATGGTTGAATAGGTGATACACCTACTTGGCCTTTTAAGCTGGTCAAAGAGTCCAAGTAGGTGATGCACCTGCTTGGTCCTTTTGGCTGGTCAAGAAGTCTAGTAGGTGATGCACCTACTTTTTACCTACTAGCTTAATTAAGTCAAGCAAGCATCTCAATTATTTTATTTTATTTTCTGAACCTCAATCCCTTTTGCTTTGACTTACAACTTCCCTTTAACCTTAAGCTCAAATATCACCTTCCTATCTCGAAATTTAATACTTTCGTCGAGGTTAACTTGGCCGTTTACATGCTAAAATGAACAGGGCATTACAACACCTCCCAATATATATTAAACCATCTCTACTTCATATAAGAAACTTGGTCCCTCACCTATACAACAAGGCTATGTCAAGTGCTATATGAATAGAACTAGTATACGCAGAATACAGGGTGTTACATTATGGATCTTCTTGGGGTAAGAGAAAATAAAAAGGATGTTTTACCACTATTTCTACTATTACTAGACTTGGCGGGGCTGACGGCTAGACTTGTTTTAGTATAGCTTCCATGATAATACTAGGCTTGACCAAGCCATATACTAGAAGAATTTGATTTACTGATTTAGACCCATATACCCCCCCCGGGTAGCTTTACTTGGGGATTTTCGAGGTTGCGGGGCATCTAGTATGTTGGTCGGGGGCCTCTATGGACCTCCTCATTCTGAACTAGAGGCTATGTACTGAGAGTTCTGGAGGGAGGGTATACGGTGTAGCAGATATATACTGGTGTCGCCTTCCATAGATCTCATAGGACACCGGAAGCAGGTAACATACGTTACAGCTACCATATCTAGTTTATCATATCCTTCATTTGTGTGAGGTACCACCCTTGTTTGTTGTTTGTTGATTGTACGCTCTAGTAGTATGGGATGCCGGAGGGTTTGTCTTCACTTTTTTGTGTTCCTTGGGTGTATGGCCACCCGTGGAACTGTAGGCAGACTTATTGTTACTAATTCACACTATTGGTTCCTATTGTGGTTCTTATGACTTTGGATAAAGACTAAGTTGTGCTTGGGTTTCCGTTGTTAGTTCTTGACTTGAGGTTAGTAGGTTTATTTGGGTTATTGTACCTTGTATTCAAGTATGATTATCATTATCTCTTCTTTCCTTTTCTATCTATTTGAGGTTACCAGTATACTGCCTACCTTCTAAACTCTTCTTTATATACTTGTTATTGCGAGGATCCCGGGTATGTGTTTCCTTCTTTCGCCTGTGATTGTGTTATAGTATCTAGCCTTGTATGTTTTTCCTGTTTGTATTCCTTCCGTGCTAGCTTTTGTGTGCTTATTCATTGCCTTCTATGACTACTTGTTTCTATTCCGCTTATTACTGCTCTTTTATCTTATATGTGCCTAGTCAGTCTATGATAGCTACTGGGTATTGGTTGCTTTACAACTGGTGCTTATACTACACTCTGTATCTTCTGGTGCAGATCCTAGTATGGGCCATTACTGCTAGATCATGGGATTCGTGCTTGGAGATATTTTTGACTATCCAGATTGAGGGTGAGCTCTTGGCGACCGGAGCTTAGCTTTTAGTTTATATTTTTGCTTTATGTACTCTATTACTACTTGAAGAAATTATGTATATATTTTTTTGGATGCTTCGTACTCCTTATATTTAGTTTCGGCTTTATACTATGATACTAGGTTTTGGGGTTTGGTTTAGCTTTCATATAGGTATATATATTCTTGTTATCTATCTTTTCATCTTGTTCCTTTGATTTTTCTTGATTATATCATTTCTCCCGCTTGACTATAACCTAGTAGCCCATTCCTAACCGTTCCAGGCTACGGGGATTGGTTTACCTACCGAGGGGTTGTAGGTGTCATCATGACCCAGAAATTGGGTCGTGACATCTTAGTATCAGAGCTCTAGGTTCATCGGTGTCATTGGTATAGGATCCAATGTCTAGTAGTGTCCTGCGGATCAGGGCAGAGACGTTCATACTCAATCTTCGGGAGGCTAGAGTAACATTTAGGAAAAATGGACTTTTCTTTCTTCTATTTTGTATGTAGTGTCCTTGGAAGTTTCTGGAAATCTCACTAATTTTAGTTCACTCTTCTGCAAATGGTTTGTACGAGGTATTTGGCTTTTAGCAGAGGAAAGCATTTGACCCCTGTACCTGCGAGTCTAGCTAGGGGCCGGGGTGGTCGCAAGGGTAGGGCTAGAGGTCATCCTAGAGTAGCAGCACCTGCTAGAGCTACTAAGTTGAGGTAGAGCCCTAGTATGATTATGGGCCAGAGTTTTCTCCTGAGCAGTAGCACGTGGGCCTAGGACATCCCAGGAGCCACCATCTCGAGTGCCAGCTTCAACATGAGCTTTCGTATCAGCCCCAGCTCAGTCTGTAGGTGTTCAGAGTTTGCTTTTACAACTCTTGGGTATGATTGAGGGATAGCCTTATGGGGTAGCTAAGACATCCGCTCAGGGGGCAGCTCTTGGTGTCCAGATTTCAGGAGCGCAGCCTTATACTGCAACTCCCCTGCTGAGGTTATTTCGATTCCAGCGGTCGCATAGCCTCTTGCTCCTCGCCCAGTTATGACGAATGTAGAGTAGAAGGCATTGGTCAAATTCTTGAGATTAGAACCACCTAGGTTATCTGGTGCACTGGGTAAGGATCCACATGACTTCATTACTACATGTGAGGAGATGTTACATCACCTAGTTTTGTTGGAGACTCACAGAGTCAGTTATACTACTTATCAACTAGAGGGCCCAGCGAAGTTATGGTGGAGAGATCAAGTTTCTTACAGACCTTCTACATCACCTCTGATGTCTTGGCCTGAGTTTTATGAGGCCTTCATGGACAAGTTCTTGCCTCAGAGTGATCGCAAGCGTCGCTGGGAGCAGTTTACCAGGCTTATGCAGGGGCACATATATGTATCTTAGTATGAGACTCGTTTCTATCAGCTTGCTCCATTTAGGGGTATGACCAGTCCTGCTGAGTCAGACATGGTTTGTAGATTTGTTTGGGTGTTTCGGACAAAGCTGGGATAGCCAACCGAGATACTAGTTGTTGGTGGCTGATCATTTCAGGCTATTACAGACTATGCACGTACTATAAAGGACTTGTATTGACATGATCAAGGGGATAGGGATAAGAAGCCTCATTATCAGGGTAGCTTAAGTGGTTCTCGACAGGGAGGTAGAGGCTCAGGCTAGTGTGGCTGGGGTCATCAGCTACAACAGTATCAGGGTCAAACTAGTAGACCAGTTCAGGCTTCACTTTAGACTTCGGGTAGTTCTCAATTTGAGCAGGGGCAGTCTTTAAGAGGTACTACTGCTAGGGCATCAGGCTGGGGTGGCCACAAGGGTTCATCTGGTTTGTCTCGATAGGATGGGCCATCAGGGTCTTGCTATTATTGTGGTGTTAGCGGTCACTATGTTGGGGATTGCCCCCAGTGGGGTTCAGCTTGCTATGATTATGGTGTCGTTAGCCATTTTGTTTGAGATTTCCCCCAGAGGGGTACGGTTCAGCTTGCAGCTTAGCCCATGTGAGTAGTTCAGCCACCAGTTAGAGGGGGCTGGTTTGGCTAGAGGTGGTGCCCCGTGTGGTAGAGCAGGTGGTAGGGATGGCGGTCGGGCAGGGTGGAGGTCGTCGTCAGTTCTATACGGTCCCTGGGAGACTGGAGGCAGAGGCCTCGGATGTTGTGATTACAGGTAAAATTTTTGTGTGCCATCAGTCTGCTATGGCTTTATGTTATCCTGGATCTACATGTTCATACGTATCTGCCTACTTTGTGCCTTGTTTGGGGTTGGCTAGTGAGCCATTATCTGTTCCTGTTTCTGTTTTGACCCCAGTAAGAGATTCTTTAGTAGTGGATTGGATTGTGAGATCTTGTATGATATCTGTTTGTTATTTGGAGACTTGAGGTGATTTGATGATCCTTGATATGTTAGATTTTGATGTGATACTAGGAATGGACTAGTTATCCCCTCAACGTGCGGTTTTGGATTGTTATGCCAAGACAGTTACCAGCACCGAGCCTAGTGTATCCCCAGTTGTGTGGAAGGGTTTTGTTAGCCGCGCACCGTTAGGGATCATCTCTTATCTTTGAGCTAGGAAGTTGATTTCCCGTGGGTGTTTATCTTATCTAGCATATGTCCGAGATGCTAGTGCTGACCCTTCATCCCCTCAGTCTGCTCCCATGGATAGAGACTTGCTAGATGTGTTCCCTATCGACCTGCCAGGCCTTCCAGCTGAGAGAGATATTGATTTTGCTATTGAGTTAGACCCAGGCACCAGGCCCATTTCTATTCCTCATTACCGTATGGCTCCTACTGAGTTGAGAGAGCTTAAGAAGCAGCTTCAGGATTTGTTATCTAAGGGGTTCATTAGACCAAGTGTGTCGCCTTGGGGTGCTCCTGTTCTATTTATTAAGAAGAAGGATGGGTCGATGCGGATGTGTATTAATTATCGGCAGATGAATGAGGTGACAGTGAAGAATAGGTATTCGATGCCGATGATTGATGACTTGTTTGATCAACTTCACCTTTTGACTACCAACTTCTTGGAGGAAGATTATATTTGCTTTGTGATCATTTTCCAGGCTTTAATTAGGTAAGTTTGTCCCTAAATTCCGATCTTTCTCATTTTTTTAATTCTCTCCATTGTTGACCGAATTCTCAAAAGTTTGGAACCACTGGTAGATTTTGTTCTAGGGGGGTTGCATGCTTCGTGGACTCACTGAATTCATATCCTTGGAATAATTCTATAGTTGTGGTAAGTGCTCCATGCTAAATTCTAGTTTTATTCCCTCTTTGGGTTTTTGACTTTTAGGGGCTATTTTAGCTTAAATTCCTTGCCCTATTACCTTGATTTTCTGGGCATATACTCCCATGGTCATGATGATCATGTTGTGCACTTTTATTTTTGGTTGGTTATGGGGTCCACGGGCCAGGCGGTGACCTGAATTTTGGCCCGACTATTTCTATAGCCTTATGGGTATCATTAGACTTGTTTTGATGTATTATTTATGTTTTTGATAGTTTGATTATCATTTGAGGCTTCTTACAGTGATTCTAGCTTTGATATTGTTGTCCCAATAGCTTGTCGTCAGTACGAGAGAATGTACTGAATATGTAAGGCATAAAGTAAAACAAGAGCTCAAATAGAATCAGGTATCAATGCATAAATGTGTAAATAAGAACAAAAGACCACCTTTGCTTACACTTGTGAAATCATGTATATTACATTTTTTCTTTCCTTTTCTTTGCTTTATAATCTTTGTAAGGCATGTGATACAAGTGACCAACTGATCAGTGGTAGAAGAGGAGTCCCATGCTAGGCAATTTAGCCCCTGAGATGCTGCCCTCATAAGTGTACAAATTGGGATCGACCCATGCTAGGATTTCACCCCTAGGCTGCCACTCATAAGTACATAAATAGGGATCGTCCCATGCTAGGCTTTCACCCCTGGGCTGCCACCCATACATATACAGATTACTTTATATAGTTTCTTTATTCTTTGAGATCGTTATCTTGGTGGTCATAATCATTATTAAGCTCAGAACTGTAGACCAGTAGTACAAGACACGTCAATATGCACTTAAGGCAGTAATAATGA
>QJPP01002658.1:0-10322 GCA_003996215.1 Jaltomata sinuosa
TAGGCAGAATTCTCTTTTTCTCGTATTTCCTTCCGTTTCCGTGTTTGTTCCTATTTCCTGAAAATACAACATAAAAACATCAAAAATGACAATGGTTGCTTGAAAACGTACGATTGTTCTTAGCTAAAAGGAGTCGAAAGTGATGTAAAATGGCGTCACATCAACACCCTCAACTTAAAACGTTCGCTTGTCCTCAAGCAACATGACAACAAAAACAAAAAGACGACTCAACTAAGACTTGTGTCACTAGCAAATCATGGCCCTTCAACAGTTCATCCGATTTTAAATCAAGCCACCCCCCGGTAGCACACAAATGTATTCAACATTAACTTGCAAGGATCCAAACATGTCATTCAGATATGATAGAACATTATGCATACACACGCGCAGCTATCCTAACAGTCAATAGATAATACGGAGATCTTGGTGCCCTCACCACAAAGAAGTCCCACACACAAGATTTAGGACTAGGCAAGACGCTCACACTCACAAACGAAGTCAAACGATGCAAATGCGATGCCATAGGCTTGCCCTTACTATTCTATTTCAGTTTTTCAGAGAGCCGCTCAGGATCACTACAGGACTTGTTTAGGCTTGTAATGAGGCTTCGGGTGCAGGGAGGATACGTTTGGGGAATAGTGACTAAACCTTCCTTGGATTCACCGACCTACTATTTCCACATAACTTTACTTTGTCCATCCTTATTCACCTCTTTATTCCTTTCTTTCTAGCTACAGGTGCGGCCTCTTTATTTTGACAACTCTTTTTTTATTTCTTTTTCTCTCTTTTACATCTCCTTTTCGTTTCTTTTTCTTTCTTTTCTTAGACACACACCCGGAGTTTTCATTCTCTTCACAACCAATCTTATCCATCCAAATTTTCTTATCATTTACCTCTATAATAGCCACCCTCAACTTAGGCTGATTGCCTGAGTTGAGGTGCACGATGTCCAAGGAAGGACCAGGGCCAAAATAGAGATTCAAAGTTAAACATGAATGGTGACAGGTTTGGGTGACGGACCGTCACCACCTTGACGGCCCGGCAACGGCGCCAAAATTTGATACGCCCAAATTACAACTCCAATTACGAAGCGTAAGCGGTCGCTGTCAAATATAGAACCCAACTAAGGTTGGGGTCGATCCCACAGGGAATAAGGTGCAAATTAAATCGATAGTGAATTAAATGACTAGTAGTCGATAGTTTTCGGTAAATCGGGGGGTGTTGTGTGAACAATATTTAACCAAAGCAAATAATAATTTGCGATTAATAATCAATATGAGAGTGAACTAGGGAAATGTTCACCATAGCGTCGTAACAATTTCGACTCAAGGTTTAACCGGGTTCGCTCTATATGCATATCACGATGTGATTGAACTTATGGTATCGTCTAAACGTTTCTCAACCAATTAGACAACTTTCCCTTTCAATTCTCTCGAACTTGAAAAGGTGAACTTCCTTATTTCAATCCTAAACATCAAGTAGATTAATCTAGTTACAGCATTAATCATGAGACGAGAATTGGTAGTCTCGAATCCTTGTAGTTAATCAAATTTTCCGGTTTTAATCTCTTTACTCAAGCAAATTAAACCTAGGCATGTTCTAATGTTTGCAACCACCAGAAAACGTTAGTAATTGAATGATTAACCACGTGACAACATAAAGATAGAACCCTACGCTACCCAGAATCTATATTGCTACTTTAGCCATGGCTCCCACAACCCTAGTTTTGGGAAGTTAGTTACTCATGCTATTAGGAAAAGAGAAGAGATTTATATTCATAATAAAGCGAAAAGAATCTTACAATATAATGAACACAAACTTCAATTTATCCAAGAACAAGAATCCAAGATCCCAAGAACAATGGAAGAACAAGATTGAAGAAGAAGACAAACGTGTTTGTTGTGTTTCTTACTCTCAAAAGTCGCTCAAAATGATCCTAAAACTAATGGGTAATGAATTTGTAATGAATGATTCTAAAATAAACCTAACTTAGGTATTTATAGGAGTCCAGGAAATAACCCAAAAAACGTTCGGAATCCGCGTAAAAATTTGATACGCCCAAATTACAACTCCAATTACGAAGCGTAAGTGGTCGCTGTCAAATATAGAACCCAACTAAGGTTGGGGTCGATCCCACAGGGAATAAGGTGCAAATTAAATCGATAGTGAATTAAATGACTAGTAGTCGATACTTTTCGGTAAATCGGGGGGTGTTGTGTGAACAATATTTAACCAAAGCAAATAATAATGTGCGATTAATAATCAATATGAGAGTGAACTAGGGAAATGTTCACCATAGCGTCGTAACAATTTCGACTCAAGGTTTAACCGGGTTCGCTCTATATGCATATCACGATGTGATTGAACTTATGGTATCGTCTAAACGTTTCTCAACCAATTAGACAATTTTCCTTTTCAATTCTCCCGAACTTGAAAAGGTGAACTTCCTTTTTTCAATCCTAAACATCAAGTAGATTAATCTAGTTACAACATTAATCATG
This sequence comes from Jaltomata sinuosa, assembly GCA_003996215.1. Classification (NCBI taxonomy): domain Eukaryota; kingdom Viridiplantae; phylum Streptophyta; class Magnoliopsida; order Solanales; family Solanaceae; genus Jaltomata; species Jaltomata sinuosa. The sequence goes on from QJPP01002658.1 coordinate 2,502, forward strand.
AGACGAGAATTGGTAGTCTCGAATCCTTGTAGTTAATCAAATTTCCCGGTTTTAATCTCTTTACTCAAGCAAATTAAACCTAGGCATGTTCTAATGTTTGCAACCACCAGAAAACGTTAGTAATTGAATGATTAACCACGTGACAACATAAAGATAGACCCCTACGCTACCCGGAATCTATATTGCTACTTTAGCCATGGCTCCCACAACCCTAGTTGTGGGAAGTTAGTTACTCATGCTATTAGGAAAAGAGAAGAGATATATATTCATAATAAAGCGAAAAGAATCTTACAATATAATGAACACAAACTTCAATTTATCCAAGAACAAGAATCCAAGATCCCAAGAACAATGGAAGAACAAGATTGAAGAAGAAGACAAACGTGTTTGTTGTGTTTCTTCCTCTCAAAAGTCGCTCAAAATGATCCTAAAACTAATGGGTAATGAATTTGTAAAATGAATGATCTAAAATAAACCTAACTTAGGTATTTATAGGAGTCCAGGAAATAACCCAAAAAACGTTCGGAATCCGCGTCGCGCGTACTGCTTCAACTTGACGGGCTGGGTGACGGACCGTCACATGCTTGACGGACCGTCACAGTGGCCGTCGCCACTAGGCAGTGTGCTGCCTTAACTTGACGGTCTACTTGACGGACCGTCAAGTGTGTGACGGCCCGTCATGGTGGCCGTCACCACTAGGCAGTGTGCTGCTCGACTTGACGGTCTTCTTGACGGACCGTCACATGGGTGACGGCTCGTCATGGTGGCCGTCACTCTTAACCAGTGGCGCTCTTTTGATCGTATTTCCTTCCTTTTCTACGTTTTTCGCTATTTCCTGCAATTCCAACATAAAAGCATCAAAAACGACGACTGTTGCTTGAAAACTCACGATTATTCTTAGTTAAAGGAGTCAAATGTGCCGTAGAATGGCGGCACATCAACACCCTCAACTTAAAACGTTCGCTTGTCCTCAAGCAACATGACAACAAAAACAAAAAGACGACTCAACTAAGACTTGTGTCACTAGCAAATCATGGCCCTTCAACAGTTCATCCGATTTTAAATCAAGCCACCCCCCGCTAGCACACAAATGTATTCAACATTAACTTGCAAGGATCCAAACATGTCATTCAGATATGATAGAACATTATGCATACACACGCGCAGCTATCCTAACAGTCAATAGATAATACGGAGATCTTGGTGCCCTTACCACAAAGAAGTCCCACACACAAGATTTAGGACTAGGTAAGACGCTCACACTCACAAACGAAGTCAAACGATGCACATGCGATGCCATAGGCTTGCCCTTACTATTCTATTTCAGTTTTTTCAGAGAGCCGCTCAGGATCACTACAGGACTTGTTTAGGCTTGTAATGAGGCTTCGGGTGCAGGGAGGATACGTTTGGGGAATAGTGACTAAACCTTCCTTGGATTCACCGACCTACTATTTCCACATAACTTTACTTTGTCCATCCTTATTCACCTCTTTATTCCCTTCTTTCTAGCTACAGGTGCGGCCTCTTTATTTTGACAACTCTTTTTTTATTTCTTTTTCTCTCTTTTACATCTCCTTTTCGTTTCTTTTTTCTTTCTTTTCTTAGACACACACCCGGAGTTTTCATTCTCTTCACAACCAATCTTATCCATCCAAATTTTCTTATCATTTGCCTCTATAGTAGCCACCCTCAACTTAGGCTGATTGCCTGAGTTGAGGTGCACGATGTCCAAGGAAGGACCAGGGCCAAAATAGTGATTCAAAGTTTAAACAAGGAACGGTGACTGGTTATTGAAAGAACAGGGTCAATTTTTGGCTCAAATAGGGATCAAAGGGATTATTTACATTTGGACGGTCTTATAGGCTAGGTGGACTGCACACAAAAAGGGCATGTGATCCTTTCCTAAGCAACCAACTTCAAACTTAACAAAATAGACCGGGCAAGTTCTAGATGCATGCACAGAGTAAGAATTTATAACAATATGCTCACACACACTTGGCACCAAGAACCCATACAACTACCGACTATCAAAACAACCGCTCGGCTTAAGCATACTTATTCTAATCATGACCACACAATGACATTCAAGGATCCCGAACAGTCAATTGTTTTAAACATAAGTACAAAATGAACAATTTTCAGAGGGGGCTCCTTTTAGTTCAATTTTCAAAAAGCCAAGCCATGCTTGCTAGGGGCATCACAACACAATTTTAAAATTTAAACGACAACCTAAACATGCCAGTTCTACTAGATAGCACACCGGAGGAAAAGAAACATGGCAACAAAAACCTCCGGTGGTGGTACTCCTACCCCTAGCAAAAGAATGTAGCATTGTCCTCAATGCTCAAGTAAACAGATATTCAGAATAAGGGAATAGGGGTACCTGGGAAACCTAGGTTTCCGTACGCGGCTCATCAACATCTGGGGTCTTTTCAGACTCCGGTGCCGCACTGGATGATGCCCCACCTGCTTGGGCCCGCACTCTCTCCTGTCGCAGCTGCTCATCTATTACCGACCGCTGCTTCGCGACCTCTAAATCGTCCTCCTCAGCTGACGTCTTTTTGTGCTTCCTCTTCTTTGATTTCTTTACCCCACTTTCACCTACTTGGGGTTCACTAATTTTCAGAGGCCGACCCATCAAATCCACAATCGTGGTTTCTTCGTCCAAGTCCACGAACTCAGAAGTCTCCTCATAAAGCGCTTTTTCTTGCTTGAGGACTGTGATATCATTTTTCACCTTCTTTAGCTCCGCATCAAATCTCGCCAAGTCCGGGATGCTCATTTCGTTTAGCCTTGCATCCATCCGGGTTTCCATCGCATCGACCCTTGCGCGCAGCCCCTCAAATGGCTTCAGAGCCTCCCGTATTGCTTCATCAATGGTGGGCTTGAACAAATCTGTCCAAGCGGCAATTTGTTTATCCAACTGTTTCTGCTTTTGCACCATTTTAGCAAAATTTCGGGGGTTCATGTGATATTCTGGTGGTAGAGGGGGCCTTGCCGCAGTGCCCGAGCCTTCAGCAGTAGCTCTCGTTGTCTGTGAAGTTTTTGGATCAAACACCGCAAGTGGCATTTCTGTACCTGATGGGGTGTCGGTTGCCTCGGAGGTGGATGTGGTTGGCTCTTCGAAGATCTGAGGCTTATGAATTCTTATTTCAAACTTAGTGTCATCCCTGGATTTGTCGATATTTTGCTTTGATGACGCTGCCACTTGCTTATCAATATCATCCCATATCGGCACCTCTGCACGCCTGCATAACTCAGTCACTAGACACGGGAACGGCAAAGAAGAAGTAGTTTTGATGGCCCTGGTCCGCATCTCGTCTGCAATTATCATTCCGAAGTTGATGACGTACCCGGCTATCAAGCTTGCTACAAGGATGGCTCTTCCCTCATCCAAATTATTGTCTCCTCCTGTTGGAAATAACCTGAGCCGCACAACCGCCCACCAAAACTTGGCTACGAAGCTTAGTGATTGCTTCGATATCCGTCCCCTCTGAGTTAGCCAAGAAGGTGAGCCATCAGTCAATATTCGGGCCAACCACGGTCTCTGCGAGTAGGCGTTGGAAATCTTGTCATGGAACTCTGGCATGTCAGGTGGAGGGATGTATTCCGGGCCAAAGAGGACTCTGTTGATCATTTCCCGTGAGATGTCCACTTGTTTACCCCGAACTGGTACCCTGTCCTGCCTTGGTGCTGATTTGACCCCTTTTTCTGGCTCACATTTGCTTTCCAATAGTGCCAAATAATTGGCATAGAATTCCCGGATTAGTTCTGGATAATAGAATCCCGGGGGCGAGCTCATCCACTCGAGCTGATACCTCTGGTACTGTGTCTGAAGAACTGGGTATTCAGGCAGATCTGTGGTCATGATTTGCACTTCTTCAGCTATCGGTCTTTTGTGGCTTCTCGACATCGTTTTGGTAAGACCGTCAAGATAGTGCTTCTGAGCCTCCTTAAATGCCCACCGGATCGATTCTCTGTCCGTGGGTGCACTCCCTGCAATTTTGGTGGTTTCGGGACCACCTACATCCTCCGGATTGGGGCTGGAGCTACCACTTTCATCCGATCCACTACCGCTCCCCGACTCACTGCTAGATGACCCACTCTCCTCTTCAGACTGGGAGACTTGGGTGGTTCTTCGTTTAACTAGCCTGGTTTGGTAAGTCGGGGCTGCAACTATTTCTTCGTCGCTACTCGGTTCATCAATTAGGGTCCGAGTTGTAGCGATCCTTTCTTTCTTCTTTAGTGCTTGACCGCGACGCGGTTGTTGTTTTGGGGCCATGTACCTGCACGTGAACGAGTTCAAACATGTGAGAACAGAAAAATACTCACTAATACCTACTGTCTCGGAGTGACGGTTTGGTTGACGGGCCGTCACAGGTGTGACGGACCGTCGCACCGACCGTCACTCTAAGACAGTGAAGTGTTTCTTCCTGACGGTTTAGCTGACGGTTCGTCACGTGTGTGACGGGCCGTCATGCCAACCGTCAAGTTGAGACAGCGTATTTCACTCTCGTTGAGGCATTTCCTCGAACACCTTGTACGCGGTTACGGGTTTTCTCATATTTTGTGGGATTTGGTTTCCCAAAGTCACCACCAATCATTGTATTTGATCTCATGGGTTACTCAAGACTTCACCCATGACACACTTTCGATTTCAAGCAATAATACCACTCATACCCACAATAATTACATTATCACAATTTCACAAACATACCAGCCCAACAATTTCCTTCGTATTTCTTCATGCCACTCAAATAATCTCAACGAGGAAGAGTTTAGAATCATACCTTGATTTTGTTAGGTAGAAGAAATCGCTTTTCCCTTTTTGATTTATATGACCCGACGGACAACTAGCGGGATTTCGTTGGTTTGGTGCGTTTTGGACGATGGTGGAGAAAGGAGAATAGGGATGTGGGAATTTCTTGGGGAAAGAAACGGATTTTGTTTTTGATTAATGGTGGTTTTGGAGCTTTTTTGGACGTAGAAGATGAGTGGGAGAAGAAGATGGAATCAATATGTAACCGGGCGGGTTGGTTTGGTTTTGGGTCGGGTCGCCCGAAATTAAAAACAAAACGTACCTGATGCGCTGCTTGGAGTGACGGTCCCGTCACAGGTTGACGGTCCGTCACTTGGGGCGTCACAATTAGGCAGTGAGCCCTTGTGAGGATTATGGGTGACGGGCTGAGATGACGGTCCGTCAAACCGGTCCGTCACTCACCCCGTCACTACTAACCAGTGGGCATGAATATTTGTCTCCAAGTGACGGTCCGTAGTGACGGTCCGTCATGTTCTTGACGGTCCGTCAACTCAAACCGTCACTCTTAGACAGAATACGCTGTTACGTCCACTTTTTGTACCTGCACACTCAACGAACAAATTAACCAATTCTAACAAGTCAAATTTTTCTAAGACTATACTACAACAACAATTTATGGGTTGCCTCCCATACAACGCCTGATTTAACGTCGCGGCACGACGCGGGTGTCTTGATTACTCAGACTTCATCAAGATACACCAGAGACAGAACATGTACCTCCTCCGGGAGGCCCAGATATTGCTTTATCCTCTGCCCATTGGCTTTGAACAACTCACCATCTTTATTTTCGAGTTCGACCGCACCGGATGGGAACACTTGGTGTACTTTGAATGGTCCGGACCATTTGGATTTGAGTTTCCCGGGAAATAATTTGAACCTGGAGTTGAACAACAATACCAAGTCCCCTACCTTGAACTCCCTTTTCTCAATCTTACTGTCATGGTACAGCTTCATTCGTTCCTTGTAGAGAGCGGACCTCTCATATGCTCGCAATCGGAACTCGTCCATCTCATTCAATTGTTCCAACCTTAGTTCCGATGCCTCTTTCCAACTGAGATTTAACTTTTGAGCGCCCAAAGGGCCTTGTGCTCAAGTTCCACGGGCAAGTGACACGCTTTACCAAAAACAAATTGGTAAGGAGACATACCTATTGGCGTCTTAAACGCTGTTCGGTACGCCCAGAGTGCGTCATCCAGCTTCCTCGCCCAATCTCGCTGGTTCACATTCACAGACTTAGCCAAGATCTCTTTAATCTCCCGGTTCGACACCTCGACTTGCCCACTGGTTTGGGGGTGATAAGGTGTGGCTACCTTGTGTTGTCTTCACTCCATATTTTGCTAGAGCAGCCCGGAACACCTTATTACAAAAATGTAAACCTCCATCACTGATGATTGTGCGAGGGGTGCCAAACCGAGCAAAGATGTTTCTTTTTAAGAACGCCACCACACTTTTCCCTTCGTTATCGGCTAAAGCAACCGCCTCTACCCACTTTGACACATAATCCACCGCTACCAAGATGTAGCGGTTCCCGTAAGAACTTTCAAAAGGGCCCATGAAATCTATTCCCCATACGTCGAACAATTCAACCTCGAAAATAGTGGACATGGGTAGCTCTTGTCGGCGAGAGATTGCTCCTCTTCGTTGACATTGATCACAGAACTTGGCAAATTCATATGAATCTCTCTGGATTGTCGGCCAATAATAACCACACTGTAAAATCTTTCGGGCGGTTCGATTACCCGCATGATGTCCTCCAACTGGGGACGAATGGCAAGCTTGCAAGATGCTTGTTATTTCCGCTTCCGGTACACATCTCCTCATTATGTTGTCAGCACACAACCGGAATAAATACGGCTCATCCCAGAAAAACTTACTTGCATCATGGAGAAACTTCTTTTTCTGGTGGAAGTTCAAACCTTCCGGGATCATGTCACTCACCGCATAATTTGCGAAGTCAGCGTACCAAGGCACCATATCACGTGACGCAGCCATCACCTGCTCATCCGGGAATGCATCATCAATCTCCGGTACTTCCATTACGTTCTCTTCCCTCTCAAGCCTGGACAGATGATCCGCTACCTGGTTCTCACACCCTTTCCGATCTTTGACTTCAAAGTCAAATTCCTGCAACAATAGCACCCATCGGATTAGTCGAGGTTTTGCATCCTTTTTGGTCATCAGATACCTCAAGGCTGCATGATCTGTGTGCACCAGCACTTTTGTACCAAGTAAGTACGCTCTGAATTTCTCAAAAGCGTATACAACCGCCAACAGCTCCTGTTCTGTCACTGTGTAGTTGTTTTACGCCCCATTTAATGCTTTACTAGCATAATAAATGGGATGAAAAAGTTTGTCTCGCTTTTGTCCCAACACAGCTCCAAGTGCAACACCACTTGCATCGCACATTATTTCGAACGGTTTGGACCAATCCGGGGCAATTATGATAGGAGCATCCACTAGCTTTTCTTTCAGGCATTCAAACGCCCTCAAGCACTCAGCATCAAATACAAATTTCGTCTCCTTTTCAAGCAACTTGCACAATGGGGTAGCAACCTTAGAGAAATCTTTGATGAACCTTCGGTAGAAACCGGCATGACCAAGAAAACTCCTCACACCCTTTACTGAAATTGGTGGAGGTAGTTTCTCGATGACTTCAATCTTGGCTCTATCCACCTCTAGACCTCTCATAGATATTTTGTGCCCTAATACAATGCCTTCTTTCACCATGAAATGACATTTCTCCCAATTCAGCACGAGGTTTGACTCTTCACACCTTTGCAATGCCTGACCCAGATTAGCCAAGCAATCATCAAATGTATCACCTACTACCGAAAAGTCATCCATGAAGACCTCCAATGTGTTCTCCACCATATCAGAAAAGATAGACATCATGCATCTTTGGAAGGTTGCAGGAGCATTGCAAAGACCAAAGGGCATGCGTCTAAAGCAAACGTACCATAGGGACAGGTGAACGTGGTCTTCTCCTGATCTTCCGGGGCTAT